>CM062805.1:441191291-441687004 GCA_031772625.1 Pinus tabuliformis
AAAATTTTTATATCACACTTAAAATCCAATGCATTTTTTAGGATTTCAAAGATTTTTTTGGGGGGGGAGTGAGGGGGGTACACAATGTTTCCATTGGTTTCTATCATGTACAAGGTTTGGAATTAGTATTTAATCAAAGCTGTTGAATTCATCTATCATGAACCTATAAAAATGTACCCATCACTCAACATGTAAGCTTTTTATATCTTATTTTAATGCTTGTACGGTGATATTGATGATGAGGATTCCAATATAGGCGAGGTTTTGATGACATATAGGTATTGTTGTAGCATGATCATTTTGGACTATAGAGGCCATCTAGAGACTCTTTATTGATGTTTTTTTGGTTCAAAGATGGATTACACTCGTTGTATATTTTTGTTATATGCACACTTGCTATATATGTGAGAAACTGTGCATATTATAATGCCCTAGCTCCACACACCTACGCACAACCAATGCCCCTAATTTCTAGCACACTTGTGCTCCTATTCTTTAGGACACAATTTCGGCACTCCACAATCAAGGCTTTCCCTCTTACAATCTCGTGAGCTTGCTTTGCCTCACAACCTCGTGCACAAAACAATTGTTTAATCCTTGTGCCTTTGTCTTTCTTTTATTGATTCAATCCATGCTAAATTAGGCAAGTACAAATTTAGAACTCGAGTTGATTGACAAGTTAACTAAGTTGAACTGGTTCTCTCTCCAATCATCACTAGAGTCATAACCGTCCTTCTTTCAATTAATAACAGAAGTCCCAATGCATTCTATATGAACTCGTAATTGCCACTTGATCCTGTAGTCAAACTAAAGAAGGCTCCACGTAACTGGTCCTCCAACACTACGCATGAACTCTTGATGAGTATTCCCATAAACTAGAAATAAACTCACCATCACTGAAGTCTAACTCATGAGGACAATTCGAGGTCTTCGTTGCCTAAGGCACAAGCCAGAAGACCATGCTCACTCTGGAAGAACCTCGTCCACCTAGATTTTCTTCAACACTACCACATTCTTCGTTGTTGCTGCTGCTCTATCTGAACTAGAAGAATTCCCTATTTTCCCTTGTGGAATCTAATCTGAAGACCTATTCTTTCCAACCATGCTCTGCGAGCCTATCACCTCAGTCATAAGTGTCATGTACCCAGTGTACCTCGATGGCTACTTACTCTGCTTGAAGGTGGTACTGGGAGGTCCAACTCTCTTCTGATCCTCCCTAAACAACTCGTCTGCCCACTTGGCTCGAACTCTCCCTATACTGGGAGTCACTAACTGAGTGGTTGCCTCCACTCACCCTAGGCTCTACTCCTCATCATCCTGTTGGTCGGCCCAACTGCCAACTAGTCGAGACTCAAACTGAGATATTGGTTGAGGCTCCATCTTGAGTAGCTTCTTCTTAGGTACTCTAACCTGCTCTTGCTCTAAGGACTCCCTTAGAGCTTTGCTCTCCTCAACCATCACTTCTCTACTTTGTGCACTTCCTGCCTTGTTGCTCAAGACTGTGCCTATCTCTACTTGAAACTTGTAGAGATTCTTCATCCTCACACTTATCTGCTTCTTACATCTAGAAGGTAAGCCTTATCTCTGCTGAAGATGACATAATAACCCTTGTCCTAAAGGGTAGCTACCAAAACAAGATCCTGCTTTAGGCCTCAAACATAGAGGACATCTCTGAGATGAAGAGATTACCTGACTCCCCCTGAAAACTGACAATACCAATTCCTCAAGTTGGATACATACCATCATCTCCTAGCTCAATCTGAAACTACATGTCCTCCTTCAAGTGCCTGAAATACTTCTTGTTTCCTATTCATGTGGAAGGATGCTCCTGAATCAATATACCATTCATTGTTGTTTGTTGAGCTTGCCATGCAAGCTATCAATGAGAAATCATTCACAAGCTGGGCAAAAATGCATCTACTTCCATGGATGCAGCCACATGATCGTTACTGGACTACTTCTTCCCATTAGGGCACTTAGTGGCATAGTTCCCAAACTCATGGCAATGGAAGCACTTGATCTTACTCAGATTGTGCTTCTTTTTCTCGCCCTTTTGATAGGACTTGGCCTCTCCTTGGCCCTTCTTGCCCTTGGCTTTGCTACCTTTCCCTGCCAGGGCAAAGTTCTCGTCCTCTGTTGGAGCTTCTCTACCAGCTCTCGTCCCTCTTCGGATTTCTTCTTGAATGCAATCACTCCATAACCTTTCCCAATTGGGAATATTCTCTCTACCACTTACTACATCTTGGAAACTATACCAAGACTTATGGAGTCCCAAAAGCACAAGACTCACAAGGTCTTTTTCTGCTACTGTCTCACCCACACCACCTAGCTCATCCCGAATCTGAGTGAACTTTGAAAGATATGTGATGATGGGCTCTCCTTTGCTCATCTGGATACTTCTTAGCTTCTCTTTGAGAGCAAGCTTCCTGGCATCACTGGAACCCTGATACAGATCTAAGATGGCTTTAAACATCTCATATGTTGTCTTCTTCTCATGGAGATGAGGGATAATATGGTCTTTGATCCCCTCAAGAATGATCCTCCTCGCCTTGGTGTCATTCTTGTTATGTTGGGCCAACTGTTGGGCATCTGTAGGTGGCACTATTTGTTGCTTCACAAACTCTAGCACCCCATTATCTTCCAACACCACATATATCCGCTCCTTCCATGCACAAAAATTTGAGGCTCCCTCTAAACTGTGATCTGACCTTAGCCCTAGGAACGCCATACTACTATCCAAAGAACTACTTTGCTCTGCTCTTCAAACTCTAGCGCTAGCCTTCCTGACTGATCTGCACTCTTCACTAACTAATCAACTTGGTGTTGGTCTTTATATTGATCTCTGCTCTAATACCATGTTAAATTTCCAGCATGCAATGGAAAAAACATAATTCATATTGTCTTAAAGCAACTAAACACATGATCTCTTGTATATATGACCACCAGAATAATGCATTTTCTGTATTAATATGATAGTAGCATATTTTTTCATATTAGTGAGATATTTACTCCCGTTTTTTTTGAACTAGAACTTTTCAGTACAATTTTTTTTCTAAAATCATGTTGAATTTGACTCCAAATCTGGATTCATATATGGTACCTATGATTAATACCCCACATTTAATTTGATGAAATTTTAACTAACAAAGGAAGCTACAAGCATAGATTAAAAGCAATGAACCTTAGCCCCTGTAGGGTATACATAGTAAAAAACATTTAACCTGAGCTCACGCCACTGAAATATGTCGCGAGTCCCAAGGGAAGCCTTGCAAGAAGTCATTAATATTCTAGGTGAGATTATTTGTCAAAAGGAAGTTTTGAATGTTAAAAAGTCCCAAGGGAAGCCTAGGATGAAGTCATTAGTATTTTAGGCGTAGCCATAAGCCAACAATTTGAAAGGATGTTTTGCGCCCAGATTGACATGCACAATAAGTCTCCTCAAGCAAAAGTATGATGTCGTTTCTTAAGTCAAACTTACCCTTCACTGTATCATGCTCTCAACTCAGTAAAGCAGAAATACAACTATTGTAAGGACGTGCCATCATTATAGATAGGGTCACATGCATAAAAAAGCAACTAAAACACAATAGAAAATAATATTTGGATCCTTGTTATAAAGCATATGATGGAATTCCCAACCTCCCATGTCTGATGCCAGCAAAACTCCATCTTTATACTTAATACCCAAGACTGATGTACCAGTTACATATGGATACCTGCAAGGTATAATCAAGAAGTTAATTGTATATTGCACTTAGATTCTGTAAAAGATATAGGTTACAATTGACTTGAAAACAATACAAACAAGAGACACATTATATTTACATTTTTTTAAAAGGTAAAGGTGTGCAACATTTACGAACAACTTAAACCCTTCTGCATTTACTAGCTACTATTGCACGCCCTAATATCTATGTTTCCATTATCTAAACTAATTAAATAAATCACCCCAAAATACAAGACATTTCATTCAATCCATACACACAGAAAAGTCCATCATATCAAAAAAGCATGGACAGTTGCACCAGACCATTCATTTCCTCTTTGCATAAAAACACAGAATAGAAAGAGAAATTTAGCCTTGGTAAGTCTAAATCACAATGTTTTTATAGAAATAGATATACTGTAAAAAATGACTCAGACGGATTGTGGAAGGCCTCAGGTTTTTAACAATTAAGAACTGTAATATGGTGTGAAACAGACTATGGAAGGATATAAAGATGCAGTGGGTCATATTTGAAGAACTTAAACAACCTAAAATGAAAACTTTACTTGAGGAATGAAAAAGCATTATCATGTTAAAAATGTTACACAAGTCCCAAATGGCCAGATGTTTTGCCCAAGATTTGCAAGAAACGGCAAATTGGGAGCTGCAATAATATAGTCTAAAAAATAGGGGAGAATTGGAGTGCAGGTATTAGTGAGCTCTAATACTCTTTAAAACATGTGTAATAATCAATACCTACTTATATTAATAAGGACCTAATATGGATATGCATAAAACTATTATTAACATAAAACTGTACATATAATATCAATATTATAGCAGTGTAACTGTCATTTTTAGTTTCTTCTTTTACATGTAATAGCTGTCAATATCTTTTGTTATAAAAAAAAGTTTGAATTTTAACCAGATCGACAAGGAAAGGCCCAATTGGCCTCGTACTTGAACAAAATTTCAAGACAACCGAGTATTCTTTAAAAACATAAAACAGACATGCAGCCATTGACAATGAATCAAAAAAAAATAGTTGAATAGCCAAGACATTCACTAGACTTGAGACATGACAGCCATTAAAACAAAGGACTTCAAACACCTATGGAAAATAAAACAGCAGCCATTTAACCAGCAAATCAATTGACCCAACTAGGACTTGATGAGTGAAAACCAGGCGAACGCACAAAGTTCACAAGGGAGGGTTCATCCATCATAACCAGCAGTTCGTTTGATTGATGTGGAACTGGCAACTAGCAGAAAAATGAACAAAATAGAGATAATTTGGGCGACAAACAGCTCGGAATGTGTGGAATGCCATGGGAATGTCACTGGGAGAAGCATGTCCCTCACCTAAAAGTTCCCACAAAGTCCAGGGACCACTCCCCGTGTTTTTGGAATATTTCCTGCAAGTTTCAAAGCTTCCACAAATTGGAAAACGGTGGGAACAGGTTTCCCAACAACTTGTTGGAATTTTGGGTAGCTCGGAAGGTGTTTCCGAGAAGGATACCCACCAAAAGTTGTTGGTTGGGCAATTTACCCAAAAGATGGGGTTTTGGACCCAATGTGTGGTTTTAGGACCAAAAGAAAAATACTTATTTATTCTAAGGGTTAAGAAGCGAAAACCCTAAGATCTAGCGGTTTCCTAAACGACCCTAAAGAAAAGTATATAAGGAGCCTAAGGAGACACGTCAATTAGGACTATATTGTGTTAAGGCTAAAGGATGTAGCCACAGGACAGCAGTAGAGGAGCCAAGTATAGAGGACGAGTAGGGCTGGAAAAGGGGCTGAGTTCCGTCCTTAAAGAAGGTGAGTATTTCTGTTGACCAAGTTTCCTCTGTCCAGTGACCGCAAGTGAAGGAGTTTTGGTGCTGAGGGTGAATGAACCCAGCCACAGCCATGTGACAGTCCTATCTATGGTTGAAAAGAGGAGGCGGCTGCAGCAGAAATTATGGGTAGCCGCAGCCTACAGAAGGGTCCAACCTGTAGCAGAAAGGGCCAAAAAGGGCCTACATTAGATGTGAACAAACTTGATCCAAGGTAGTTAGGAGGGGCTGAGACCTACAAGACTTAGATCTGTAGGCCGAGGCTTAGATCTTGAGGTGCCAAGTGTAGGGGGAAGGGTCTGTGGTTAGGCTGAGGGCTTAGGAAGCTACAGGAAGAAGGCCAAGTGCAGGAGGGGTAGATCAAGTAGCTGTAGGGTGGTTAAGGCCTAGTATGGCCAGACGCCGCCAGAGCTCAGAAAGCCTAGATTCAGATCAATTGGACCGAGAGTCAGTTTAGGAGAGCCAAAGGTCAGATCCATTGCTAAAAGATGTAGCCAGGGTCTCAACTAAGATCTGGAAGCCTGGTTAAGGCAGATTTCTAGTATAATAAGGGCTGGAAGAACTGATATTAAGGCCGTGGATCTAAAGATGACAATGGAGAGACTGAAGCCCAGTTAAAGGATGGTCGAATTGCTCAGATTGGCTGGACAATATGCAAGGAGCAGACCAAGGGCAGTTTGGTGACTAGCTGAAGCAACAAAAGTCGAGAAAGGGCTGATCTGAGATCAGCATGCTAGCCATAGTATGGTCAGTGAGAGATCTCTGTATATTAAGAAGTTTGTTCACAAACGAAGTTGTGAATAGAGTGCATTTCGAGGGCTAATATACAGTGACCCTAGAAAATCTAAGTCACTGAGTAGCTGATGCATTTGGTGAGCTGGAAATGCAAGTGATATAATAGACTGATCACAATATCAGCTGATTGGACAGAGGAGTTAATGAAGCAATTTCTCTGTGTAGAGGAGGCAAAGGATATGCCAGGTGTCAAGGCAAATGTGGACTGAAAGGGATGAAGGAGAAGGGCTTCTCCAGCAAGCAAGTTATGTGTTTGTTCTTGTCTATTTTTTTGGGCAGATTGCAGATCTGAAGTAGCAGATTGCAAGCCCTAATTTGTATACTATGTATACTAGCTGTACTAGTGATTGAGGGCCATGATCCCTGGTATGGGAACCCCATGATTCTTTTATTGATGGATTAATAAAATAATCGAGCTTTGGGCTCAAATCTCTGTGTACTAAATTGATTTCATTGCTGAAGATTTCCGCTGTGCAAAGTTCTTGTAAGTTGAGGGTTTCTAGTGTGTTTGTGTGTGTGATTAGCCTCAGACTAGATCTAGGGCCTAAGGAAAAAATAAACACAACTTTGTTGTAAGAATTTGAGGTGGCAAGGCTTTAATCTACAAGGACTTGTTTCATGATTATTGATCTAATAACTATTTTAACATTAATACATCAAGAGAAATGTTGGTCGTGGACTCACTGTCTTCTATGGTATGCGAATAACAGTATCAGTATATTTTAATTATTTGCAGATCATTTTATTTTTATGTAAATTGTTCTTTTTTATTTCTTCACTTTTTTATTATGTTTGTGCTTGTACATGTTGCTTCCCTAATTCCAAATATTTTGAAGGCACCATTTCTGAAACAAGGACTACTTGTTTTGCAAACTTCAGCAATGTTTCAATAGTTACATCAATTATTTGTAACTTGCTATAATCTTTTTGTAAATTGTGTTATTAATATTTAATTTTTTTATGTACATGTGCAATCTCCCTGTTTCCAAAAATTTTGAAGGTGCCATTTCTGAATCAGGGACGACCCATTTTGGAGACCAAAACTGTTTCCAAATTTCAGTTAACTAGGTTCAAATGTGACCTATCATTTGGGAAGCTCATACTCTACCATCTGTCACTTTTAGCAAATTGAAAATATGCAAACTCAAAAAAAGTAAAAAGTAACAAGTCAAAACTCAAAAGTTAAAACTGAAAATTATCAGTGGACAATGAACATTGAAAATAAAATGAGCATCAAGGAGTAAAAGTGAATAAATTTGGGGGGATGCCCAGAAGCCCCCTTTTCTGGGGGGGAACCTTGAAGTCCCCCTTTTGTGTGCATCATCTCTCTGTTTGTACTTACTGTTAGCACTATGAAATGGACGGAACCTGTTCATGGACTCTAGGAATTTGCTTGATGAAGGTCTCGGCCTTATCCTATTCTTTTGTGAACTCTAAAGGAGAGGATGTTGATGGTGCTAGTCATACAACATCCAATGTCATAAGAACTGGACTGGTCACCAAACCAGTGGACCCCTAAAACTGGAAATCACAACAAAACCAGGAAAAACTGGGAGAAAAGAATCAGATGACCAAAAAGTATGTAAAATATTCAATTTTTTATAATAAAAAAACATATATCCATGGGCATCATTTTGAATCCAAGCTTCTAGACACAAATACGTAAAGTTTTCTCATGTATATAGCAAGGGTGCAAGATAACCAAAATAGTATCGAGTGCAATGACCCAAAATACATAAGCTAAAAGGCTCTAAATAGCCTCTTCCAAAAAAAAAGATCATGCAACAACAAATTACTGCATATCATCAAAATCATTGCCTATATTGGGATCTTTGTCATCAATATCACCCTTTAAGCATTAAAATAAGTTAAGAAAAGCTTAAACATCCCTAATCAGTGATTTTGCTTGAGTGAAGAGCACATTTTCATTCGGGTCATAACAGAGGAGTTAAGAATCAATGCCACCAACATTATAGTACATAGACAGCTCTGATTATTGATTAACTGCCAGTTCCATACCCTGATACATGATGGAATCCAGTGGAAAACCTGAAAGCTGTTAAGTCCACTGAATTATGAATGTGATCTAAATTCTACTTTCTCCATATTAAGTCTAATGAGGTTCGGACCACTCTCAAACATCCTGAAACAATTAATAGTAATGTTAAAAAGTTAAGTAAAATGGTATAAAAGGAAAGATAAAGGAGAATGTCAGCTTTAAGAAATAATATTACCATTGATTACTAAGGTTTTGCTTTTTATTGTTTTCCTTTTTAATCTGGGGGTGATTTTTGTCATCCCACAGGCCAACATATGGAATTGTGTGGAACCGATTGGTTTTGTGTGAAACTGCACTCGCATTTTGACCTTCTTCTTTTTGGATGGATTCATACCAAATCAGTTGGTTTAATCATTTCAGTCTGGTTCCATACAGAGCCAGGCAGCTCCATCACAGAACTGGTTGGTTCACTACAGAACCAGCCATTTTTGGTTTAGACCCTTGCTTTGAACCAGC
The DNA here is from genome assembly GCA_031772625.1 of Pinus tabuliformis. Classification (NCBI taxonomy): domain Eukaryota; kingdom Viridiplantae; phylum Streptophyta; class Pinopsida; order Pinales; family Pinaceae; genus Pinus; species Pinus tabuliformis. The sequence continues at coordinate 441,200,143 of CM062805.1, forward strand.
AATACCTATAATAGTATAAACCAATCAAACAAGCCAATTTTGGAAAAACTGGTTCGGTTCTGAATGATCTGATAGCATTGATAACATCAACAGGATTGACTGGTTGAAAGCCAAAACAAGTTTGGATTCTGGAAAGGACAAAATTCAATGGAACTGCGAAGTGCACAGTTACAGGCATGTTAAACAAAAGATAGATTGTCATCCCAAGTATGAAGGAGTGCATGGTTATAGCAACAATGTACTAAGGTTTGTTTAAAACTTTTCTTTTGACAATTGGTCTAGGATGAAAAGTTGTGAAACACTTCAGCATTGTGTTGAGCATAAATCCATGGGGCATTTCAGAAATGGCTAATAAACCTAGAGTTATAATCTGATACTATGAAAGGAGGGCAAACCACAATGAGACCAAACGTGAATGAAGTACAAAGAAGAAATATCAAAGGCTGTGGTAGACTTCTTTCAGGGAATCATGATAGCCATTTTTTAGAAACAATCGACAACAAGTATGCATTGTGAATTTAGCAATGCAACGTGAAATACACGATTGAGATGGTGTTCAACATCCCGCTTCATACATGACAAGTAACAATGATACTTTAATGTTGCAAACTGTTTTTAAACTTTGACATGCCAAAATGCCCAGCAGGCTTGGAGAAATGAGATTCACAAATCAACAAATCCACAAGTTCACCTGCACGTACACAGTTTATCAAGTCAATAGATAAAATCATTTTGCAGATATATAGGCAGACTTGTTGAACTTTCTCTGCTACACTCCCCTGTTGGATGGTTGAGGAGTGCTTCAGCATTATGTTAATGTTATTTTGTTATGGTATTATCAAAAAGACTTGAGTGCTGAGTACTAGACAAGCTTGAGGCACTAGATCAATGATGATTGCTTGAGCTTTATCAATTAACATAATACATTTTCATCACCTGCATTCTTCATTGAAGTGGCACTGTTTCGATGATCAAATAACTTCCTAGAAGTATGCTTCTTGGTACCACCAGGGATCAGGATCCCTGAGTTTGTTGCTTCCACTTCCAATTGAACTTGCCTTTATTTCACTACTTGTCATTAAGTTTCAAGTCGGGCGATTTTCTATCATGTTGACTCATTTTTGTTGTTGCTCTTCTTTACCACCATGACTCTTAAACTTCTCTTCCAACTTCAAGATGAAAAGACAGGCATCTCCCACTGTCTTGGCAGTCAAGAGCCCTGTCTCTATTTGTAGATCTCAATGAAATTTTGCCTTAAACTTCAAAATCCTCAATCTCTCAGGACCTTTAATATCCAACTTGATCACCATTCTGTGAAATTTTCCATTATAGTCAGGAATCAACTAGTGGCCTTGCTTCTAATGCAATTATTTCCACGGTAGATACTCTTATCATCCAAGTGCCTCATGAGGTAAAATATGCTCTTCAAGGTTGTTTTGAGAGTCGACACATTCCCATGTGGTCATGTCTTATAGTCTCATCCACATCCTACCTCTACTCAACAAAGGACTCATGCCAACAAAGGGCATATGGGATGAATTTCATAGTAGCAAATGGAAGTTCCTAAACATCAAGGAAATTCTTCAAATAAAATAGGACTCCATTTGTTGAAGTCACCCATCTAGAGTATTTGCATAAACATCACCTTTAAATAGTTGAATGTCAATGCTTCCTTTAACCTTCAAAAAATTGTCTCACCAAACGATGCATTGACTCTAGGTTCTGCATTTCCATGATTATTTATTGGAGGCACAATCTCCTCATCAATTCAATGAAATATTAATACATATCATCCATTTGTCTTGGAAGTGTTTCTTCAACCAAGTTTTACATGTTTGTATGGAGGCACAACAGGAATTTATTTCTCACATTGTGAGCCTAGTGCATGAAAGTGTTGTTGAAGGGAATGAAGGCATTGCCCCTTGATCCAAGTATATTGAGCACATCTAAACTAGCATAACATATTATTCCTTTTCATGTTGGAGCAAACACAACAACAAAAAACTTTGACACCAACTAATTTGAACACCTGGGAGGATTTAAAGGACATATTATCAAATGTTGAACTCAATTAGGGTGTGTGTGTGTACATAGATAGATGACGAAATAAAGTTAAATGCAAGCAGAACAATTCAGAGTCTCAGACAAACTATAAAAAAAATGTAATTAAAGAAAATAAGTTATAACTAAGAATTGAAAATATATTAACATAAACAAAACTAATTGCAATTCTTTCAACAGGAAAAATTCATTTGGAGCATGATAAGCACATGGATATAAGGAATAGAAATATTACCCAATCCCTCAACCCCCGATAAATCCTTAAATAAGAATATTTAACACGGAGGGTCAATCATGCAATTCCAAAAAGATGAATCAATTCATTTCTACACTAACAATTATCAATAAAAGACACGAGTCAAAACAACTCTTAACTAACGTGTAATTCTGAATCTACCATATGTTGTACTTGTTGTACATTGTATTGTGTCCAAATAGAGAAAATTCATAAAAGGGTTGCAAAACCAAAAACATCATGATAGTTGCACCCATAATTTTGATGTTCCATGGTGATCATAGAATTTCTAAATATATGTTGAAATGAAAAGATATTATATTGGTGCAAATGAGTGATTAAAGTAGGTTAATGAGACTCTAAAAAAATGAGTAATAAAAGCAATGAAGGAGCCTAGAGCATCTCCTAAGACAAGAAACAAAGAAAAATCAACATCAAAAACCTAAAAGGGTGTGAAACTAAATATTAAGCCCTAGACCATGTAGTAGAGACAAAAACTCAATAAGGAGAAACATCTTTCAGCAAAAGCGAAGAAACCCCATACAACATCTGAATCCTGCAAGGTGCAAGCATCTCTGTCACCTAAGCCTGGTAATGTCCCCTGGCGAGTGACTTGGGGTAAGAGGGCCCCACTGTGCTATCCTAGGGGAGCATCAAGAATTTTTCACTATGACTCTCATAACACCCATGGTCAATGAATCTTTCAATGAAGAGAGAAAACAAGTGATGTTCAATGGTCCACAAGATTTTAATTCAGAAAGGGAAATGGTAGTTGTCTCCAAAGGCAAGTGCATAGAACAATAATTTAAGGCAGTCTCATGGCCTCTCGTACATGGGAGCACTGCCTCATAGATCTACCACTAGCAATTTGTGACTATAGTTATCTAACAAGTGCGAAATACCTTTCATGCTTGAGATAGGTTAGAAAGAGGTGATCTATCTCATAATCCTAAAGGGACCCTATAAGGTCTGTCTTATAAAAGTAAACAAACCCCGTCCCCAAATAGAATATAGTGATCAATCTCAAGTTCTCAACACATGATTGATGGTAATGCACCCTCAATAGAACAAGCACAAATACTAAGGCCATTCATCGAGATCAATCTAATACAGTATAGCTTGGAGTTTTAGAAGACTATACATAGAGATATAACTAGACATGACAAACATTCAATACTTTATGATAAGAACTCACACAAATTAAAGGGAAAGAATTACCCAGCTTATAAACAAAAGATGGAGAGGACTCTATCTTATGGTGACCTCTAGGAGATTATTGTGACAGAATCACCAAAACCAAAGGCAATGACGAAGGATTACAAGAAATAAAAGAGTGTCCTCGCACTCAATTTTTTGTGGTTGAGGACAATACTCTTCCACATATAAGAGCAACAAACTGAGGTGTTGAATGATAGTGTGAATTAAGAAGTGTGTATGAAACACCAATTTAAAAATGTCTCAAACAAATTTAGTGCCACATTTCAAAAGATAAAAAAAACTTCGACATGAATTGTTGGCAGTCGATACAACTATTGAAGATGAAGAATCTGATACAATAATAATTGAAGATAAAGAATTCATAACAACTTTAATGGAAGATAAAGAATTTGTAACAATTTCATTAAAGTCTTCCAAGCATGTACCAAAATTTTCGACCTTGATATGTAACCCTTCCAAAATTGTTGTACTATCATTTGAAGAACAATATGATTGCTCCTACAAGAAGAACAAAGATTGAAGAAGGTTAAAGGTGAAGGACCTAATAGAGAGTTCACAGGAGAATAAAGAATTCCTTGCAGGGCAAGAGGTATGGGTAGTAAAATAACTAGACATAGAAATTCAAGGGAAATGCACAAGATTCTGAAGGTCATTCTCAAACCGACAAGCCTATATTGTAACTAAAGATTAATCACATAGATGAATAGTGTTTTCTAAATAAATACATGAAGCAGAGAGGAATAGAGCTAGAGGTCAAAGTAAAGGAAGAGGTGATAGTTGCATAATGTAGTAAAACTATACACAAGAATGACACTAAAATAGACTATCTTCTCGTGGTTGCACAAAAATATGTAGCAACACTTAGTGTGTTTGCGCTGTGAAATAGACTAGCTTCTCATGGTTGTACACAAAGAAGTGGCAGCACTAGATGTGTTCGGTATCTCATTTTCAGACCTACAAAATAAAGCATCAAGGAAAAAGGAAGTTTTTCAAAACTTGATGAATGTAAAAATAAAGTGAGACTAGGTGATAACAAAATACAAACCAATGAGAGTTTTAGGTCATGCGGTTAAAAGCATGACCTAAAAACTCTAAAGGTAAACCTGGTCATGCAGTTAAAAGCATGGCATTCTTTGTAAACCTGGTCTAAAGGCAAATTTGCTTTTTGTCAACAAGGTTGCTGATAAGAACTTCATTGTTGTTTTGAAAAGAAATAACGTTTGATCAAAGACAAGAATGATAAGATTATGGCCAGAGGTGTACACCACAACTATATGTACAAATTTGAAGAGTTTCAAGAAAGCAACAAGCATTTTTTACATGTTCCAGTACGAAAAATCAGATTTGGCATCAAAGATATGGTCATTTGAATTGCTTTCATGATGATGATCAGTATGCGATAGAAACAAAGAAAGATCAGTTTTTGTGAGGCATATTTGGCAGGAAAGCAACATCAGCTTAAGTTTGAAGACAGCAGAGCAAGAGCAACACATGTAGTTGAATTGATTCATAGTGATGTTGATGGACCCATGGAAAACTTGATCACTTGGTAGTGCAAAGAGTGTTATCAAAACTGGTTGAACAAATCAAACCAGCCAATTTGAATCGGATTTTGGTCAAAACCAACTCAATTCAATGGCCTCTATCTTGAGTCAGCAATTAACTCACTATGAAAGACAAATCATAGTAGGCACTCACAATGTTATAACTCCCAGCATAGTTACTGCATCACCTTTGTGTCTTCACAATCAATGCTCTTCAATCTCCTTGAAATTTACTTAGCCTCTTCTAGTTTTCATTCCTTCTGGTGGCTGATAACCAACTTTTACTAGCATCTTAAGATCAAGTTTCCTGCACTTGTCCTTCACTCTATAAAAGAGGCAAAATACCTCCATTGTTTTACCAATTACAAAAAGACCATTCAGGACAATATTATAATTTGCAGTAACTAAATAAAAAACATTTTGCAAAATGAAATAAACCAGTCTCTGGGCCTCAGAATAATTGTACTTTGGCATTTATACATGTTGCATAGATAGCCTTTTTCATTCAATAATGCAATGTGTTCAAAAGCTTAATCAGCAAGGCCTTGAAAAAGAAGTGCATTTAAAACCTTGCTGGAAACATCAATGTCTTGTCTCACATCCTTCTCATAGTTTTCATAACCCTGCTTGCAGTTTGAGCTCTTCCCTTCCTAAAAATAGTATTGATCAACATATGGAAAATATGGTCCATGGGCATATGTCCACGTTCCAACATCCTATCCAAAGTGTTCCTTGCACACTGGCTGGTTGTCCTTCAGTAAGAAGCTTTGTCCAAGGTTAACTATCACTATCCACTTCCAGGCAACAATTTCTCCGCAACATTATTGTAAGGAGTTCAAAACCTGCCTCGGCCACACCTTTCTTGCACTGAACAAGAATCAATGCCTTGAAAGTTGAAGGATCCTAAATTCACTACTTAATTAACTGCCAAAAAATCTTCTCTGCTTTTTTCATTTTCCTATGTCAACAAAGATATGCAAACAGAGGATTATAAGTGGTAACTAAACGGTACACAACTTGTTGCCTTGAACAAAAATCCCTTCTACAACAGACCATCTAAGATCTCAACTGCCTTATCAAACTCTCCTCTGCTACAAAGGATCCTGATCAGAACAGTATAAGTTACAAAATTGGTGCAAACAACTAACTCTTATCGCATGAAAAATTGCACAACCTCTTCTAAATTTCCAGCATTGCACTAAGCATTCATCAATATATTACAAATAAAGGTGTCCACCTTAAAGTTACCCTGAATCATCTTATGAATAATCTTATGTGTTTCCTAAAACTTATTCACATTACGGAGATCCTGGGTAATCGTATTACACAAACTCATTTGAGCTCACACCATAGCCAACGATCTCATTTAGAGGCCTCAACACTTTGCCAAAGTGATCCTTCTGGCAAAACTCCTGAATCATCATAGCGTAAGCCATAACATTGGCCACAAGATCAGGGCTCGTCTTACTCATTCCTTTTCCACGGCTTATATGCATCTTGAACCCTACCATTTCTACAGAGCACATCAAACGAAGTATTGTATATAACAATATCCAGGTTGCATTTCATATTCCTCATATCCTAAAAGAACCCCAAAGCTGCATCCACCTTGGTAGGCAACACTATTATGAAAATATTGTAAGTATAAACATCAGGAAAAATCCCATTGCTCACTATATATGTGTGTAGATGCCTTGATTCCAATGAAGGATTTCTTTATGAATAAAGCAAGACTATCTATGAAGAATATCTCTCAGGATGGCGTCATTAGAATCAAAAGCTAATGTGCTTTGAACTTTCAAAAAATCATTTTCCAGGTAGTTATACTGGTAATAACTAACAGCCTCTAGATCTAGTGAGGTGCATACAAAAAAGGCAAAGAAAAGAAAATAATAAATAACGGATTAAGACATAATTCATACCCTTGGTGGGTATAGATTAAGACTCGTGCTGGTCTTGCAGCCGCCTTGGACCCAGCAGAAACAAAAAGTTACACGCTCAACTTTGATGGAGCTGCGAGTGGTAATCCAGGTGAAGCACACAGCAGTGGAGTAATCAGGAACAAAAGGATAAATCATGTTCGCATATTTTAGATATATTGTCAAAACCTCGGATAACCAAACAGAGGTTATAACCCTAGCAAAGGGGGATTTATGTTGTGCACAGCCCAGAATTACCAGTCCGTAGAAATGAAAGGGATTTAAACCTCTTGACTCATTTCCTGAAAAGGAAGGCAACAAGTTTGCATCGGTTGTAAATTGACTGGATCAAAAATATCCTGAAAGAACGATACTCTGGCATCAACCATGCCAAAAGATTGGCTAACAAAATAGCAATCAGTTTGGTCAGCAAATCAAGCAGTCGCTACAAAATTCTGTTCTCATCCAAAGCAAACTACACTTTTAAGTCAAAAAGTCAAAGGGCCAGGAAGATAGATCGAATCAATTTATGAACCCCATCACCAGAACAAATAAACTGACATGACTCTTGACGATGTCACCTAGATTCAGGAAATCTAGCAATAGGCATGGAGGTACCTTCCCTCTGTCACCCCACACCCCCCTTAACCCCCCAGCGAGACCACCCTGCCCTTATTCCAATCAACCCTATCTCCTTAACATTCCTCACTCTCATCGGAAGGAGACGCACAGGAGTGTGCGCTTGATAAGTGCCATGGAGACCAGCCCACTTTTTGCACGCAAGGGGGGGAACAGAAGATGCCTGCCCCTAGCCAGGAACAGCTCCAGGAGGAAATAAGACCTCTGTGGCAGAATGTAGGCCCGTGCCTACAAGCTGTGGAGAAATCAGTTCAAACCAGTGGAATCGATATCGAAAATAAAAAATGGAACTAAACAGAGACAAATGGGATTAGGTAAATCTGGGTATGCAAAACACTGAGCTCAAGCTGGAAATGTTATCGAAGCCTGGAAAAGAAGATGTGGATGAGACGGAATTCAAGATGGATGATCTGAGCAATAAAACGAATACTGACCTGTGGAACATCTGTAGCCATCACCAGCAATTGTCTATTGGCAAAGGCGTTGATAGTGCCATTCTAAGGCAACTGCAGGGTGACCTGTCCATCCTGAAGGCCCAACTGTTATCTGAAGATGGCAGACCAGCGGCAGGAGCGACGGGAGAAGAGAGATACTCAGAATCGTATGAGAGCTATCCCTACTGGCCCACATAATTGCTCTTCCCCCTGGGTTAAACACTTTATGTTTTCGGTAGAGAATATGAGTCTGGTTAAAATGGCCAGTTCTCTGTTCTCTAAAGATTTGCGGGTATTTTGGAAGTTTTGAATTTTGTAATGAAGAGCTATGACGAGTAGAGCCAACCTGTATAAATAAGATTCCGATTTCACGACTGTCGATGGTACAGGGTTCTGTCATGAGGGCATCTACAAACTATGAGAAACTTCTATGAATCTATGCAAAACTGTATGTATCAGTTTGCAACAGAAGCTTCAGGCAAATAAAGTTATTCTTATACAACATTAGAGGGGAAAATCGAATCTATATAACTAACAAGCACACCCATCAAAACAAAAAAGGGCCCTGATCCAAACAAGGGAACTGCCCACATCCTGAAAATTTTAGGGTATAATACAGGCAAGGAAATTTTCATACATGATCATGTTGAGGTTTACTTCAGTTAATGTCGTAAAGATGGGCAGGAAGGGCATTAGGATGTGTATGGAGACTTACTGGGTATGAGTGATAGGAGAGCCGAGAAGTGTAAATGCGCAATCTCTGCCTGTTTGAGGATGACCCACGTGATTTTTCAGAGCCTGCTCATTCTTTTCATCCTTCCGACCCGCTGCCAACATCTTTACAACTCTATTAAGAGAGCTCAAACAACTGTATCCAGAATGGTTGCTGCCCAAAACTCAGATCGATAACTCAGAACTGTAGTAACGCACGTTGCTCTTCCGCCAAGAAAACCCAAAGGCTCAAACAGAAATTAAATAAATAAAGGTCATTCACGCCACTTTTCCTTTTCGAGTCCTTTACATATTTTGTTATTTTTTTCTATTTATTTAACAGGGCCAAAGTTTGGGTATGAATTTAGTGTGAAGATTCACGTATAATCTTTTCTATTTACTTATGGATTCTTTTTTATTTTCGTTTTAAATTTGGTTAAAATAAAATGAAGGAAAATTATAATTTAAAAATATCGGAAAATTATACTTCAAAATTTTTAAATTAGTGTAAATATATGTTAATTTATTTATTATATTGTTTTTATTTGTTTTATTATGAAAATTTAAATGTAATTATAGTGAATCATAGATGAGATGTTTAGCTTAACTTTAATATATTAAAATAATATGAGTTATGTTTTAGAAGTATAAATGGCATTTTTAAATTATAGCTTATTTTTTCTTTTCTTCTTTATCCATGGCTCTTTCTCTTGTTGATTCATTATTTTTAGAATAAAATCCAAGAGGCAAGGGAGTGTGAATTCCTCTTTCACCTCTCTTTTAAGGCGACAACCTTCATGGTCCTTGTGTCTTCTCTTCAACCTTCCCCTACACTTAAATTCATCACGTTATCTTGGCCAATCCTAAGATCAACAAACTTGTAAAGCGTGAAGAACTAGAAGGTTATGGTTCAAGTTCATCTCTTTCATTATTTTTGTGGTTGAGGACTATGACTTCTTGTTTGAAAAAAACAAAAAAGTCAAAGATTTGATTTTCACAATGGACATTATTTCATGGGGGTGGGAGACACATACGTAAATCAATGGACTTTAGACTTTGACCTAGAGGTGGATGTGCCTTCAGTTGTCCCAGTGTAGGTTCGTCTTCCTCACATGCCTCTTCACTACTAACGCAATGATGCACTAGCTACAATTGGTAACTCTCTTAGAAAATTTATTGATAAATCCAATCCTAAGTCAAGAATGTTTGCTTACACCAAAATTTGTGTTGAAATGGAGATAAACAAAGGGCTTACCCAAGGCTATATTTTCACTTCCTTCTGTTAATAGATTTAAAGTTCTATCTTGGCCCCAAATGATCCACCTCCCTCTGTCTCTACACCTTCAAAATATCAAAATCTTGAAGGAAAGCCCCCTCCAATTCCTCAATCTATGCCAATTTCTAAGCAAGCAACTATTCTTGCCCTCTTTCCAAAGCCCCTAAGTTAGGAACACAACCCTTCATTTCAACTAGATCCTCCTATGATTAGAAAAGATCCCCCTACAGATAAATATTTTCCTCCTCGAAGTGGTATGGTCACTAATAAAAGAGTTTAGCAACACCTTAAAGAGGATGATGTTGACCTAGAAGAAGAATTATTTCAGGTTGGATCTTTATATTGTTTTTCATTCATCTCAATGCACTTCGAGGTGGAAAAATCAAAGAAACCAACTTACAGAAGCAAATTTAGCGACGGGATCCAATTTGGAAAATTGCGGTCAGGAATCTTTGAGGCTTAATTTTAGGCCTTAAACAACATTTTTGGGGGGAAAAAGTTTGCCACTGAAGTTTGGTACCCCCTGGTTATTCTATGCTTTAAGATAATTCCAATGATCCAAGAATCCCATCAATTAGAGTTCAAATGCAAAAGTTATGTCTCTCAGAAGTTGGTCTGTCGTGTTTGACCACCATCGACCCTTATTACTCATGAAAAAGGGGCTAGCCATGATGGCACTTTGAAGAAGACTCGATAAGAGTCAAGTTGTAACTTATATTAAGGGTTAAATGGGTCAAATTTAACCCCCTAATGGCTATCGAGTTGTGTTATAACCGGACCACTAGGAGGAAAAGGGGTTTGATTATATTCTAGTGCATTTTGTTCCAAGGTAGAGTAGAGTAACTGAGAGTGGATAAAGATAGGGAAAAGCAAAGAAGGCTTGTAATTTGTAGCATCCCACAAGCCACAGGCCTCACTCCTTTGTATTTGCACCAATTCCATTTAGAGAAAGAGAGAGCATATCACCCTCACTTTCCAATTAGGTTTTCTCCTAAAAGGGTTTCCCAAATCATATCTTGGTGTTATTTTGGTTTGTGAGTGATTGTTTTAGATGTTCTTTGTTTTTTGCATTAAATATATCTTTTTTTTTTGTAAGTAAGAAGATTATATTATATAAAAAGCATAATACAAAAAACTGCATGGGCAGTGAGAGCAGGGATGTACAATATTCCTAGCTTAATCACCTGCTCAGAGGGCACTTTACATGAGCACCAAAACGATGTCCACCACGCAGGGTGACAAGAGGCAGAGAAAAATACTGCTACGTCATGGGTTCTACCAGGAGGGGAGAGAAGTAGAAAAATCCTAGCCGCGGACCCATACATAAAGCCGAAAGCACATATTAAACAGAAGACCGGGAGACAGGATCGTTGGCCCAAGCAGAAGCAAACGAAAAACCTTAGAGGCGGTGGTTACCCGACTGGGCGTTAGTATCCATTCCTCTGTACCTTGCATGATTGCCAATCCTTGTTTGCATCTCCTCCAGAGTAGCTGGCTGAACCCCTGCGGAGGTGGAAGGCTGGGTAGTATAGGCTACGCTGGCGTTTGCTTGCTGCGTCACCGGATCAGTATCTATGGTGTTCTTTAGAAGCTGAATGAGCAGCGTTATCAGGCGGTTCTGGGTTTTGATAGATTCATTCATTTCCGTCAATTTGCCATCCAGGGAGCTGTTGAAATCTGTGATCCTGGCCATCTGTTCTGTGGTGAGATTGACCTGAGTGGTAAGATTGACCTCTGTTACTGACTCTAGAGCTTTCGCAATCAAGGTCTTCATGCGCCAGCATTCCGCCTTGGTGCGAACATACTAAGTCGCCCTTTTCGCAGGCGTGCCAAGGTCAGTGACCCAGTCGACTGCAGCCGCAATTTCCTGCTCCGAGCGACCCCCCTCCTCACATCTCGCCTCAGCTTCCATTTCTGCTATTTTGCGCTTGATGCGGGTTGCAGTTCTGGTTTCGTACCCCCTCTAGCAGCCTGAAGGTCCTTATTAGCTGCTTCGCAGCGGCTGTTCCCCTCTTTCATGGTGAACGTCTCGTGACTTGCCTGAGTTGAAACAGAATTGAGGAATTGCCCCTTCCTCATACAGATGTTGGAAACAATGTGGCGAGCAGGGCCTTTGCCCCTGTTTTTATAGAGGAGGAGGCGACATTTCCTCATAAGAGGGGAGTAACTGCCTGCAGTGTTGGTAGTACCAAGTTGGTAGGTGACCTGAGACGTCGCACAAGCGGCCTTGTCCCTGGTGATGTTGAAACTGATGATGAGATGGTTAGGACGATGAGCCGTGGACCGAGTGTATAAAGCTGGCCTGCGCCAAGGGTGGTGGCGCGTGAGGTTGGGAGTGCTCTCTGAGCTCTCATGCCTGAGACTACTCCATCGAGTGTAGTGCCACCATCTTCCACTTCGAATTACCATTAATGGTTTAGGATTCTTGCCATGTGGATCCTCTCCGTACGTGCCAAAGGGACGGTGTTTTATGAACCGTATCCCGTAGCTTAAGTTGTGTTGATCTCCAGTCCAGATGGGCTGGTGCCGCCATAAGTGTTGCCGTCCCTGCGTCCAATCATCCCGTGATAAGCTTGGGATGGTGTTTCTTCCTTATCTTCTTATGATGTCGAGGATGTTGCCAGATGCCAACCTGGATTAGGGTTGGTAGTCTGAGTCAAGTCGTTCGCTGCCAGATGGATACATCCTTCTTTTATGTTTTGGTCATCTAAATCCCGCCAGCACTTGTCAATAGCAAAGTCAGGGTTGTCTGCTCCACAATTTGCTAGATAATCAGCTAGACCATTTGCTTTTCTTCTGGCTGTCTGAAGGATAAGACCCTTCATGCCCACTACTAGCTCAGCTATGTTCTCCGTAGCTTTGGCTAGCCTCCAGTGCTTGGTCGCTTTGCTTATGGCCGTGCCTGTCTGTAGGCGTTTAGCCGCCGTTTTGCATTAAATATATCGCATGCATGAGCACAAAACAATAATTTAATAAATCCATAAAATCTTAGGAAAATTAGTCCTCATAGTATAGATTATGGATTATAGTATGTTTGTTTTTATTAGATCTATTGTGTTGAACTGTTGAGTGGAATATCCATAGTAATTTGTGGATCAAGAATGTCTTCCAAAGAATCCTATGAGGGAACCTTCAAAAGGAAAAAGAGAATAAATAGTAATGAAATAAAAATAATTTGGACTTCAAGTTTCCATTGAAAGTTATTTTGGGTCTATAGTCAAAATCCATTCCATTAAAAGTTTAAGACATAGAAGCCATTGGATCCATGTAGTGATGGTTCCAATTCTTCTTACACGAAATACTGGAAATTGTCTCCTAGAATTATAGTGGACTAAGCAGTGGCTTGAAGACAAGAGCTCTGGAGGATCTTGTAAGGATGGAAAAACCTAAAATTCTTCTTTTCTAGGAGACAAAGTTATAAGAAAAAGAAATGTAAGAAGTGGGTAATAAGCAATGGAAAGTAAGTTAGGGAGTAGCAATAACTACTCAACAAGTGTATGGGGGGTTGTATTCTCCTTAAGGTTCAAATAGGGTTGAGGCAATGTACCATCAATATACCCAGAGTTGGATATTGGTCACTCTCGTGCATAAAAATATATGGTGGATCCATATTTGTAATGTTTATATCCCAGTGCAATATGGAGAGAGAATCAAATTTTGGCATGTGTTAGCTGAGAAGAAAGAGTCTATCTATGATAAGAATAACATGGTTGCTAGGGATTTCAATTTTGTGTTAACTAAAAAGGAAAAGAGAGAAAGCATTGTGGTGAGAGACCCATTTAGATAAAGAATGAATGATTTGATCTTAGAATGGGACTTGGTTTAAATAGTCCTCAAAAGAGGAAATTCACCTAGTAAAATTGTAACAACAAGGCTATATTGATGTCATATCTATAGTGATTTCCATTCTAAAATGTTTCAATTTATTGGCACACTGTGGCCTGCATGGATTGTAATCATAAACATTGTGGCCTGCACGGATTGTAATCATAAACATTGTGGCCTACAGGGATTCTAATCATAAACTTATCTCTTTTGTTTTTATGAAGTAAGAGGACCTAGTGCCAATCCCACTCCACTTCAACCACCTTTAGTTTCAACATGAAAAAGCTCTAGACATTATCAGGGAAACTTGGAGCAGAGTCGCTCAAAGCTTCTCTTCTTTCATTTTGGAGATGAAGTTAAGAATGGTCAAATACGAGTTAAAGTTGTAGATGGGAGATGTATTCAAATCTCCATATTTGGAAAGAATGAACATAAAAAATAATTAATCAACTTGCAAGCTAAAATGGAGTTGGAAGTGTTGAATTTTCATGGTCTTCTCATCTGATAATTACTTTTAATGATATTTATTTAAATTCACTTATATTCATATTTATGATTGAGCAATTACACATAAGATCATCAACAGTAGAATAAGGATCATAATAGTGTTGACACCCAATCTTTGGGATTAGGAAAATCTATGTAAATATTGTAAATAGAAAAATAAAAGAAATTCGAAGACGAAGAGACATTGGGAGATGAAACCCAATAGTCTCCCTCTCCTTGTATATATCCAAGCTTTCTCTTAATGCAAAATAACAATTTCATTCATGGAGTTACTCCTCACCTGACATGGTATCAGAGCACAAGTCCCAAATTTAGATTTCTACATTGTAACTCCTATCCACTGCCACATTCCCCGCTATGTGGACTAAATGCTTTGTCCTATGTATGCTCAAATTTAGTTTCAGATTCCTTTTGAATCTCAAATCTCTTCCTGTGTGATGTGTGGAGAGGTTGAAATGGTGTGTTGAAGGTTGGACCCTACGTTAAATTGGATGGTATGCAGTGCTCGTGTATATGTGCTTTAGACTGAAGCTTATGGCGCGATGAGCGTGGATTTGAAGGTTGTGCAAAACCTTTTTTTGCTTTATGCATTGGTAATTCCTATAGTGAAAGTTATGCGTTGGTCTCTAAGTAAATATGTTGAACAAAGTTGACTATTGCATTCAATAAGAAACCCCGAACTATGGTGCATATGTTGAAGAATGGATTGTCATACATGTACGTTAATGCCTTCCATGGAATGTATGTTGTTGTGCATTGAATTTTCTGGAGGTATTGAAGTTGGTCAAAACTCGGAGTCATGCGTTGGAATGTGTGTTCAAATCCTACATTGATGTCGTATGTATGGTATGCTATTTGTTCTCTATTGTTTTGATTAAAAAAAAATTGAATGACTCTTAAGTTACTTTTTAAAGTCGTGCATAGGATGGAGACCATTTAAGAGCTTTGATTGTTCATAGAAATGCTTAAATTTCCCAATAACTTCCTCAAGTGACCGAGGCTCATCATACTTAATCTGATCTCTAAATGCTAATGGAAATCCACTGACAAATTGCTGAACTTTAGCCTTCTCATCTTTAAGATACGGTACATACCTCAATAGCTCTAGAAACTTAGTCGTGTACTCTTCATCTGTCATTGACCCCATCTTTAGCTCATAAAATTATTTGGCCTTACTATCATAGTACCTTTATGACAAGTACTTATTCTTGAAAATCCTCTTGAACTCATGCCAACTCAAGACCTCTATCCTGATGTGTCGGGCTGAAGATAACTATTTTGGCCTTCATATTATCTGTGTACTCATGCAACTCAAATAATTTCTTCATCCCAAGTATCCAAGCCTCTGCATCTTCTGGCTTCTTCACATATCCATCAAAAGTAGGTGCCTTTGCTTTCTTAAACTCATCTGGAAAGTATCCCCTATCACTCCTCCTATAAGGATGATAACGATGACAATCATGATGCTTATCTGAACCAGAACTAGAATAATACATGTATCCATCACCTCTCCTATCTGGAGTATCCAACAATCTGCCATCTCTAATAGTGTCATCTCTATCCGACCTGTAACCACCATGAGACCTACTGCCATATGCCCCATTAGTTTTGTCCTCTTGTCCATGGTTGATCCGAAGTGACCCTTGTTGCTGCAATTCTGACAAACTCTAAAGAAGTATAACATTAACCTCTGCTTGTTTCTCTTGTGCATGTATGATCCTGTCATTGTCTGCCTTACAACTCCTTATTTCTTCCTTCAAGCTTCTCAATGTGTCTACCAAATCATAAGAGTGCCCAACACCACATTGCTCATTTGATTCATAGGGAGAGTCTTTGTAGTCTACCATCTTGCTATTCATTTTGATCTTTCTCCGGCAAGGCATACTATGTCATCTAAACCAAATTACAAAAAAACGAATGTACCTTAGCAAAATTTGGGGAGGATATCTCACCTGCAAGATCATCAAATCAGTGTGATACACGTATAAACATAATCATAACAATATATAGACATATAATACATAAGTAACTAACCATGTAACCATCAATCTAGCTAGGGTCCAGTCATCAATGCATGACCATATCAACTACACATACCATGACCTTATGCATGAAAACAACAACCATGCCGACATACACTGACGATATGCAAGCATATACAATATGTAATCAATCATACACTCATGACGACATACTTCATACAACAACATCCTCTTCCACATGGAGACATCACTACAACCATGACTGACACCATGCATATGCAACAAGCACATAAACCACAAGGATGATTAATCACACATGCAAATGACATGAATGCATGACCAACACACCACCCATCCAGTCCAAGGGGTGAACCATGCTCTGATACCACTCTGTAACACCCTCCTCCCACATCTACCCAAGTAACCAACCAACCGGGGTAAACATGTGACGAGAGGCTACTATGATTGGATTCAACCTCCCATGTGACCTTAAGGAAGTGGAATCAATGGAAACACAACATACAGACCTTCCACATCAGCTACAAGACTCCTAGGAACCATTCCAACCACTCAGGTAGCTAGCCCCTGGGTCCCACTGAAGTTTTTGACCACTTGACCTCTGGACACTCTCATGTTATAGGCCTACTAGTGTCCAAGAGGCTCTGGACACTCTCATGACAAGGCATGCCAACGTCTAGGGACTATTTTTCTCAGTGATGTGTCAACGTCCTCAGGATTTGAGCCACTTTTTTTAGGCCTAGAGCCCAGGTCACTACCCATAATTGAATGACACCTTCAGAACAGTAAGATAACAGGGAAACAATGATGCAAAAGTAAATACTTGAACAAGCCCTTAACTAGACCCCTACTAGCCATGACAGGAATTTCGTCAAACATATCACAAATATGTAATCTACATGTGTAAACAACATATTTAAGCATAGGGATCTCATACTTATCTGAGAATCGCTAAGAACCATTTTTCCCTCATATCATTTGTTGCATTATCATCTATTAGGTCATAAATACATTGTCCATTCATTTACAAGTAAAAACATGATGAGAGGCATACATAACCATTGTCATAAAACACATACATAACCAACATAATAGCAACATAAATACCAATGAAATCACAGCCATATGATCCACATATAAACCAATATAATACTCATAGAAATACAAGGAGAAATAACCTCATATTGATGATGCAAAATCCAAACCCGGGATGGGACTACCATGTTCCACCTGACCATAGAATGGTTGAGCCAAATCTCTCTTTAGCCATTCACCCCTGTGCCATATTCCAAGCATGAATGTGGGACTCAAACAAAAAGAACCAACCAGAGCATCCTGAGGCTAAACCACCTCACCCTCATCAATAAAAACTAGGCTTTACTGTAATCCATCCCGGATCACTAGACCAACATAGTAAACATGTAATAACAAGCTTTACCATGATCTCCACTCGATCACTAGGCCAAACAATCATGGATGTCACCGGATTTATCCACCTACACCATGAGAAATTTTCCAGTCTCCTAGTCTCTCAAGTTTTATCACAATCCACACCGAATCACTAAGTCGAGACCCACTCTCCAGGCTTTACCGCATATCCCAACCTAGGATTACTAGGCCCAACGGAGAGAAATCCACCTCTTGGCTTTACCATATATCCTGCCATTCACTGGCAAGGATTCCTAGGCCAACCGAGGCAACACAATCCTTCCTTTACCTCAACCGATAGTATGGCTCAAGGGTTACTAGGCCAGTGGCTTTACTGTGATCCACAATCGGGTTCAGGGACCACTAGGCCATGTGCTCTATTATTCGTAGATTCACCTCACTCAGCTTCAAATCCATTTGGCAATCCAGCTCAACCAAAACATGAGAACCCCATCACACCATGGGTATCCAGAAATGGAAAGGCTAGACTGAAAACACTCTCACACCTGGAAAAACCCATGCCATGACAGAAAAGAACCACATGCAATACCATGTGTGCCAAATCTAGCAAGATAAATACACATGCAAATCGATACCTACAAAGAATATTGTTGTAGCTGCTTGATCCTCCTCTTCCTTGCTTGATCTCTGCTTCCTTTCGCCTTCTTTGCCTTTCTTGTTCCAATGCCAAAATGCTCCAAGAAAACTCTAAGTGTCCAAGAGTGAGAGAGAGAGAGAGAATAATGAGAGAGCTCTAATACTAAACTGACAAAAAGGTTACAAACTGATCTTCAGAAGCCTTTTTAACAATTAGGCCTCTATTTTCTTCATTTTCAATTATTTTCCTTCAATTTCCTCCTCACATGCAACTTGTGACCTTTCACCTTCCTTTTCTCCTAATTTCAATTATTTTCATAAATAAATGTGTCAAAAATGCCATTTTGCCTTTCCAATGCCTTAGCCATTTCCTTTGCCAAATTCCTTAACCATATTAACCGAAATGAACACCCACACTAGGATGTCTTGCCCAACATTCATCTTGGAATAAGTGTCCCATCAACAATGGCTATTATTTTTGCCTTTATTAACTTTTATTGCATGGAATTTTCACCAGGGTTGTTACACAATATAACATTATAACTCAAGTATGCAAGTAACCCTAGTGCAACAAAATAGCGAAAGTGTGACACTTAAGTGTGAGAAGTGCGGAACATGCGATAT
Organism: Pinus tabuliformis; assembly: GCA_031772625.1. NCBI lineage: Eukaryota > Viridiplantae > Streptophyta > Pinopsida > Pinales > Pinaceae > Pinus > Pinus tabuliformis. The sequence goes on from CM062805.1 coordinate 441,219,161, forward strand.
GTGCAACAAAATGATCTATAAAAATTACATTCTTTGTTTGTATCCAAAGATAATTTTGACTTATTCCCTTGCATAGCAGACGATTTTCTTGGGGCATTTCCCCTTCTTCCTCTACCATATTTAATGCCTCATAGTTGTTACTATTCCATTTTTTCCCATTACCTTTACTAGTTCCTTCTTTGGTAGTCGAGCTAACTTTTTTTTGGATGCTAGCCCTTTTCCTTTGTTATCATTCAGATTTAGCTATCTTTGTTAATTATTAGTTTATCTAGTTGGAGCTATCCTCATTTTAGATTGTTCCATTGATCCCCTCTTTCGATTACTTCTAGAGTTCCTCTTGCTTTTTTTTTATAGTTGCTTGCAAAGTGACCATATTCATGGCACACTTTGCATTTGAAACAAATATGGTCTTAATCTACCTCTTAGATATGAGACCAATTATCCAGGCTTCGATATATTGTTGTAGGTAGCCCCTTATCCAATTCCAATTCAACACATATTTGAGTGCAAGAGAATAAATCGTCTTGTGGCTCAACTCGATCAATATATTTACCAATGCATTCCCAATACTTATGAATGTATTATAATTACAACAGTGCAATGGGAGAAAACGTAGCTTCACCCACACTAGAAATGTAGACAACACGTTGCTTTCAAGGTTAAAATATGGACTCTAGCGATCCATATATAACCCCTGAGCATCCATAAAATATGGGTCGCTTCTGAATATTAGGTCCTGATCTGCCTTGTTCTTGAAGAAGAAGGTAAAAACCCCTTCCTACAAAAAGGTGATGACACCAAGCCCTTCATCATCGACATCTAATTTTTCTCAACCGAGATCCTCACTGATCATGAGGAAGGTCGGATCCCCATGCACTAGCCAACCAAACCTCACTCAACCAACTGTAGGTCTCGAGTTCTAGCTTGTGGAGCAAAAACTTCATCCTTAAAAAAATTCCTCTAACTTCTTCACAAAAAGAGTTAGCTTCTCTTTTTGAAACTTCAGCTTGTTTGAAACTAAATTTTTTAACGTGTCAACGTCAAAAGTTAAAGGAGGGGGTGGGGGTGTAAATTCCCCTGAGACGATCGCCATCACACTCGAAAACTCAAATATTGCTACCGAAACCCTTAGTGTTGTAGCATAATTCTTTTATTTATGCCAATTAGTTGAATGACAGGATGCTTCTACGTCTATTACACAAGTTTTGTTTTGGTAATTTGTGCATTTGTCAAGCAAGGGTTACAATCATTCAATATTATAAGAGGTAGTTTCCCTTTATTTTTCCATTACACTTTGTTCGTCCTATTGATTGGTATATGTCAACATCCACTTTTGACACTTGAAGCAAATATTTTTGAAGTGTTATGCATATTTTCATGATCTAAATGTCAATTAGATGTACCTTAAGTAGTTGTGGGGAAGAGTAGCTACCCTCCCCACTGAAATTCAAATTTAAGTTTGTGACATGCTTGATATTGGTGAGTTGATTGTTGATGAGCTACATCTAATTTATTTGTGAGTTGTTAGTATGACTTTTTGTCCTGAATAATCCAGGTTTTACGTTGGGTACAATACTCGTAATCAAGGGAAGTGCTTTGAAAATTTCCCAAAGGATGTATTACTTGGAAAAAAAATTTACCATGGTCTAAAAATATATATGATAACAAATATTAATTACATTATAGGTGAATCATGTTCAAAATCAAGTTTAGGAGTATGTGATTAGTGTTTAGGAAGCTAAAAAAAATTGTGGGGCCTTTGTTGAGTTGTCATGCCCTGATGTTACAAGAAAGGGTAGTGTGACTTTATGCAAAAACTTGTGGATAAAAACAAGGTAAACATTTTATCTAAGAATTGCAATGCACTTATAAAAGATGTGTGGTCTTTCAAGAAAGTTCTTAAAAGGGAGAGAATTATAGGTAGAACATATGACTAAGCAATTAAAGAGGAAAAATAATGAGAAGTTGCGTCTTCAAACTATTTAAGTCACAGGGGAATGTGATTGGTAAATCAATTTCCATGGTAATTGAAGAAAACATCCTATCCTTTTTTTGAGTTATTGTTCATATTCATACAAAGGATGAAAATAATCCCATTAACGGAATTTGTTAAGCACAGAAAAACGCTTATTGATTCGTACATATTGGGTTATTACACTTCTATTGTTATGTAGTCTAAAACCATTCATTGCACCATTTCATTATAATTATACCCTCTGCCTCATATATAAATACCAAGGAGACTGAGTTTTAGGATCATATCATCTTTTCTTTTATATTGGATTAATTATAAAAGGAGGTTTCCCCCTCGAAGTAGACTATATTCATTAACTTTTTATCATTTTTAAGATGCTTGGATCATCACAGAATTGGATAGAGCAGATCTATCTATACTTTGAGATATTTGTGAAATGATGGAAATGAAAAAATGTTAAACCTCAAACAAGCCCCATATTAACCTTAACACCCCTTATTAATCCTTAAATATTGAGTCATTACATTTATATTGTTATGTAGGCCATTGTACATTGTAATATTTGTCTCCTATATCGATACAAATGAGATATAGTCTTAGGATCATGAAATATTGTTTTATACCATGTATTAAAAGTAAAAGGAGCTTTCCCCTTTGATGTGGAATGTAATTATTGGTTTCTTATCATTTTGAAGGGGCATGGTTCAAAACAAAAGATTCTTTGGTTGTATAGCTAGAGTAATACATAATTTGTGTTACCGTGTTGCTTATTTGATGGACAAATGAATAAGTGCTATGGTGTGCTTTTTGTTGTCAACATTGTTGTGCTTCTTGCAATATATATGGAGGACAATCAAAATATTTTTGGAACATTCAATTATGTAGTCTCATATAAAGAGGAAGAAGACATATCTACATTGGATTTGTTAGATAGGTGATTTAATTTAAATTAACCATGCCAAAATGGGAAATCTACCGATGTTTCCTCCTTTTATTCCTGAACCAGTGCTCCTACTTTTTTTTCTCAAGAGAGATCTACAATCTCTCCCTCCCTGTGATGTGGTCTCTGTGTATTGACACACATAATTGTGCTCCGAAAATAATTTCGGTTAATGGCCAATTTTCCTTTGCAAATTCCCAATTTTCTTACCTAGGAAAAAACCCTAAAGTTCTTGTTACGAACCCCAAAGTTTATCGTGCTATCTAGAATCTGGGATTTTGATAGTTTTAGTGTGGTTCACAATCCAAAGTTCTGGAGATCTGGATATTCTCTCTAAAAAAAATTGGTCCAAAGATATAGATACACAAATACCCTTTATACTTGCGATAGAATCGAAGGTCCAAATGATTGTTGAGTCTTGCACTTGGCTAAGTCCTAGATTTCCCTCTAATATAGATATCTCTTCAATCTACATACTTTTTTCATTTCATATATCTCTTTAGTCTAGATATCTCTTCCATCATGACTAACACTTCAATCTAATTATCACGGATACAACTTAAATTTGTGGTTGGACTATTGTTTATAACTTAAATAGTAAAATGCCAAATTTAGTTGTTGGGTAAATAGTCCAGGTGGACGGCAATATGAGATAAATACTTTCACATTTTTTTTAACTAACAAACCAAAAGGAAAAACATTGAACTTATTAAAAAGTTTGCATTATAAGAAATTTGGGCTCGGTTCTGTCTAAAACCTTTGAACTACACTGTAACCGGATGTTGTCCAACGAACCCAAAAACCTTGAACCATAATTGTTTCTCTATTGTTCAACCTGTAATTTTCACCCTTCTTGCAACCAGTAACAAAAAAAATATAGGTCTACTCTCACCACGATATGAAATTACAACCATATAGAGAGTAAACATGTTATTGTATTGATTCAAAGTGAAGGGAAATATTACTTGTTTATAGTTCGAGTACAATCTTCCTCAAGTCGGATTCAACCTTTTCACTTTGATTTTTACACACACTTCTCCTCTCTCTCTAGTCTTTCGAACTTTATTTAAATTACACTAAAAATCTCTTACATAGAGCGCTCATACCCAACTCAACAAATCCAATCTAATTTCCTAGATTATGAACAAATTATTGATTTGGCTAAGTATGTTCCTTTACATAGCAACTAAATGAAACTCATCCTATCCTCTCTAGCAATATATATTCCATCTAGATTTACAACTAGAAAAATATTGCAATTTAATAAAATTAAGGAAACCAAATTCGTTTAGTAAAAGGATTGATCTAAGAAGGTAAAATATGGTTTTTACTGGTAGATGCTTCTGCACCAAACTCACAGGGAAGAAAATAATTGCTCATAAGCTTTTCAATGTTTGTGTTATAATTGGAAATATCTATTGTTTTCATCCAAATTGTGACGGGTGATTTTTCCACTTAACCAAACACTGAAAATATACCCTTCCTTTGGTTCTTTTGGCTACCCTTTGATCCAACATTGCTTCAATTTCTTTCTAAATTACTTTTGGTAGTTGTTTTTTCCATCCACTGGTATGATATTCATCACTTATAGGTTCATATGTTGTAACACTTTCTATCTCCTTGAAGGGATACAAATATGCAACATTGAAAATTGGAGAAATCCCAATATCACTTGGGAGTTCTAACTCATAAGCATTAGAAGAATTTTTTTTAAATATTACATGGACCAATTTTCTTAAGCTTTAATTTACTGTATGTCCTTATAAGAAACATTTCCTTTCTGAGATATGTCATCACTAAGTCACCAACTTCAAAGTCTGGTTGTCTTCTTTTCAAATCTACTATCTCTTTATACTTATCATTGTTTTCTTGCAATTATTGTTTGAATCTCTCTTGTAACTCCTATATGCTTACTACATAGACCTCACCATCAACGTCGCTTAATTCCTGCTTTCCCAAGTTTCTTAAATCTTAAATTCCTCTCATATGCATTCCATACAAAATCTAAAATAGACTCATCTTTGTGTTTCTATTGGGTGAAGCATTATGTACAAACTCAGCCCAATCAAGTGCTTGGTCCCACTGCTTGGGATGCTCATTTACCAAAATTCTCAAAATATTTCCTAATCTTATGTTTACCACCTCTATCTATGTTGAAAATGCAACAAGATGATGGAGCTTAGTGGAAAGGAGTCGCCTTCACTAAGTGGGCCCGCAGGCTATTTTTGGCGCAAAGTCTATTTTTAGACATATGGATCATGGTCTATGAGTTGCAGGATGCTATTTGTGGATGATTGGTCATGTTGGTAAAAATAGATGGATTTCTATTTTTAGACATATGGGCGGTTTCTATTTTTAGACTGCCAGGCTAAAAATAGAACAGTCGAATATTATTAGCTCTTAATAATATTTGGACTATAAACATTATCTTATCCTCTTGGAGCACTTCAATTCGAGCTACGGATGTGGCACATGCAGCTGCCAGAAGGAAATACGCTTTTCTTATGGGTCAGTTGAGCTATTGCATGATGGACTTCAGTTAGAACTCAAGTGATTGAGTTTGGTGGAGTTGATTGAGGAGTTGATGGAGTTGTGTTCAGTTTGACTTGGTTGAACTAGTTGTATTTAGTTTAACTGCAAATACACTAGCGATGAGTGATGTGAATTAATTGTTAATTAATTCACTAATTGTTAACTCATAAAGAAACTAAAGAATACATCAGTTAACTCAGTGCATGGACAGTTCAGTGGAGACAAGTGTTAGAGGTGAGTGAAAGGGCAAGACAGTTGTCAATTGTGACTATAGTTGTGCATGAGATTTGCACAATCAATGGATTGAGTATTGCCAATGAGGATTGTGTGGTTCAACTAAGGGAAATACGAGTTTGGATCAGCCATTCTCATCTATTCTCATGTAGGATTGCACAGTGGAGGCAGGCAAGCAGCGGAGGAGATTTGAACCTGTGATTGAATCAGATCTTAGCTAGTTTGTGTGTAACAGGTGGAGATAGTACTGAGTACTTGTGAGGAGTATTGTACTATGTATTGTTACATGTTCTCAATCAATATAATATACAGATAGTTCGGGGTTTTCAGCTGTATGCTTTCCCCGTGATATACTGTGTTGATATGTGTGATTGATGCTTCAATGTGTGCATGCGATTGATGTTTCATTGTTTTTAATTCCGCAAAATTGATGATCAACGTAGAGGAGGTTATGTATTATGCATGCATTCCGCAATAGTGTATAATCGGGATAATCTCTGTGAATAAGTGTCATATTATTCAAAATTTCTACAATCTATTCATCTATCCATGGGTGGTATACTAAACTGAATTTTAAGTTAGTGCCTAGTTTTTTCCACAAGTTGTCGAAAAATGGCCTACAAATCTTGTATCTCTTTCAAACTATGGAACCTTACAATCTCTCTAAAAAATAAATTAGTAACATTGGTTGTATCACTAGTCTTTATATGATCGAGGTGGATATCGATGGCCACCCACCTATTCCACTGGCTCACAACACAATTTTCCTATTTTTGCAATTTTATATTTTTGGTAGCTTTCAGGTTCTAAACTTTTAGAGTCGTTTTAAGGCCCTAAATGACATTTTTGGGAGAAATGGACCAATGTTGGTGAATTACTACATTGGCATTCAGAAATTTTACTCCTCAAATAGACCTTTCCAACGGGGTATCATGTGCACCAAACAAAGATCGTATGCCAAAGTTACAATCCCAGGGATTTGGCATTCCAACTTACCCTATCGAGGCTCGTAAGCCTTTGGTTCTTCATCTCCCAGGGTTAGGTTCTTGGATGTTTACGATTTTTCATAACAACAAGGACTCTGAGCCTCATTATAACAAAATTCAGGAAGGCAAGTAGCCATCACATCTCTTCTAAGAGATAAGCTACCACCTTTTCGAGCTAGTTCGCGTTCATTATGCATGTGTACAGTTTCAACTTTTCCCATTTATTGATTCAATTCAAGTTTCATTGTATCTCTATGTTTTGATTCTAAATCTATATTTAATTTTGTTCCCTTCATAAATTTGGATCAGTGGTATCAGAGTGGTATGCTCTTTCTCTGTTTTTTGTGCATGTCCCCAATGAGGTTGGGGTATAAGGATTTGGGACTCGAACTACCTTTTCCCTTGCAAGACCGTCCTTGTTGACCCCGACGACCTCCCATCATGGAAGAAAACAAATATGAGGGAGGAGGAGATCCTATCAAACTATTGCTTGAAGAATCCCATGAGCGACAAAGGAATGAGATAATGGATAATTTCTCCCAGATCCTCTAGTTGATACTAATAGGCAACACATCTTCATCTAGTGGCAACACCCCATTTAAGGTACAAGTTAATTTTGATATTCCTATATTTGAAGGTAATACAATTGCATATGCCCTAAACAAATGGTTAAATACACTAGAAGGATATTTTTTAGTTCATATTTTTTCTAACAGATGTTGGCGAAAAATAGTGGTTAGGTTAAGACCCTGGGTTCAGGCACAGGGGCCATCAAAGGGTTTGTCGTAGTCTAGTGTAGTGCTGAGATTTTCACCTTACTCAAGAAGAATAAGGTGTCTCACTCAAAGCATGCCACAACCTTAATTCATTAAGGAATTGGAACCAGGCATTAGGAGAAATCGCATAAGGCAACCAATACTCGTTGAACTCAAAACCAAGGCGTCAGACATGTAAATTATTTAAAAGAACATAGAATACTCTCATGCATTCATAATAAAATTTTAATGGGGTCACATAAAAGTAACACAAGGATATCATCAAATATTCTTGCAACTTCCTCTTTCATTAGTTTCAACCAGCATTACATCATTAAATTCAGGCTCATATGCCCTCCCAACAAGACCAAAAATAGGAATATAATCTATTATATGGCCAAGTGATTGGATAACCATGCGGGCTAAATAGGCTCCACGATATCATTTCATTACGCTCCCCTTTCTTCCTTGTTATAGCTTTTCCTTCATTCTTATAAGCACTTCGCTCGCCTAGATTGCGACTTTCTTCCTCGGATGCTTCGCCCTATCTCTTTCAGCTACTTCTATTGCTCAACTGCGACTGCTTCCTCGACTGTTAACAAACATTCCAACTTGGTTATGACTGCATGTGCCATGATTTCCCTCGCTGATATTTTGCAACTACCAGACTTAAGTAGATTTCGTCTCCTTCCTCGACTTCCATCTTCGTGACTTCCCATCGGTCACCTTCGGTTAAAATGTGGTCAAACATAAAAGCATGACAAAGATTTGTCCCCAAAATGAAGGAACCATAATGCCTCAACCATAGTCCATTAAATCTTCCCCAATTCAATGATTTGTTGGTGCTTATTGTTGTTACGATGCTCCTACCAATGTTGCTCCTCCTTGGCTTGTTCCTTCAAATGAAGGACCCAAATTTGGGACAGATTGGATGGCTAAGGTTTTGAACTGTGTATACTCATCAAGTGTTTCTTGCCATGGACCTATGAGAGTGCTTTCTTGATTGATGAATGATGTTGTGAGTTTAGTTGGTTGAGAAGGTTGTGTCATCAAAAGGAAATTCCATTGAGTTTCTGCCTCTACGTTGATTTGTTGTAGATTCTAGAAGTGGCCCTATGATAGTGGCTTAAGGTCACAGAGAAAAGTTTTTGTCTCATGAGATTCATCCTTAATTTTATAGATATGGTTTTTGAGGACATCTGCATGTGCTAGGAGCTCCTTTTGCTGGTTGAGGTCTTGAGTTGCCATGGCTTGGTTGAAGAGTTGATTAGCTTGTTGGCACAGGGGGTAGACCAGTTGATTTTTCTTTGCAAGGCATCTTGACCAGTCTCAAACTTGAGCTAAGAGTTCTTTAGCTTCCCCTGTATCCTAGATGATAGAGGCTTTTAGAAAAGCTACTTCATTGATTCTCTGCTCGATTTTGCTAGGATGTTGGATCTGGTAGCACCCTTAGAGTGGCAACAATAGTTATTTTGAGCTCTTTGTTTGTTGAGACAAGGTCGATGCAAGCAATTCTAATATGATCACAACATTTTGAAAGAGTGCAGGCTGAAAAGTATTTTGGTGCATCTGTTACTATTTCGGCAACTGAGGGCCAGAGATCCTGGAACTTTGCACTTATTTCGTCAACCTAGTTCTGTAGTGTCTGCTTCTCTTAAAGAATTTGATCTCTTTCTGCTGCAATGGAAATAAGTTGTTATTATTGTTTCTCATGCTCGGTTGCCATATTATTGTGCAACACCTCCGCTTGGCATGAATCCAGTTGAATAAAAGTAAAAGATTGAGATGACAACTAACTCTAGAGATCATCAGGGGTCATAGTAGCAGGTGTAGGGTACCGGCTTTGTAGTGGTTAGCCACTGGCAACTGATTTCTCAAATTTCCCTTGGGGTGAGGTCTCCCACTGCGAGGGCTCGACGGTGTGAGTACTGAGATGCTCTGGGTTGGAATGTAGTGGTGGCAAGGAGGCGACTGCTTGTAGGGGGGACTGCGAGTGCCTCTTTGGTAGTGTATGTAATGGACTGGATTACGGAGTCTACTTCCATTTTCATCTCAGCACTGAGAAGATTTTCAAACGGAGGCATGTCTGAGATGGTGGCTGAGGGGGAGGTTGTTTGGGGTGATGGATTTTGCAACATTGGGGATACAATGGATGTGGAAAATGAGTTTTACCTAGTGATTGGTGTGCTCCCATGAGATTGTGGTTCCTCATCAGTCAAATCAACCACTTGAGTAGAGGTAGCTTTAGTCAGTTTCCTGGGAATTGATGGTGGCCTGGTGGCAAGTGGGCGAGTATTCTGGATGGTGGGTTTAGTATGAGAATGAGGACCCACTGAGAGGATTGAAGAAATAGCTGGGTTGTAGGTCAAAGAAGAAATTGGACTAACATTGATAAGTTCTAAAAATGAAGGGAAAGGAATTATTGATGCCCCGAGACCTTCCAAAGTATTACGAAAGGACATCATCTTTGTCTCAAGCTTCTTCAGGACCAAATTGAGTGTTTCTTTTGTCATTCGCTTCCAAGAGGTGGAATGGATTTCGCTAGGAAGCGGCTTAGACACCATCCCTTCTAATGAATATGTTGTCTTGTCATCCCAAATTTCTCCAACAACTTGAATCTATGATGTGACTTCAGTATGGAATGCCTCCTTTGAGAGAACGAAGGGTTGAGCACACTTCTAGAATGTGTATGGGTTGACACATTTAGGTTGAATCCAGGTGTTGCCATGGCTTACACCAAACCATATATCTTGCGAATATTCATCTAGGAGAAATGGTGGGATCTTGGGCCTAGCTTTGGTGAAAACTAGCATCTTTTGATACCATCCAGCGAAAGAAGCCTCATTAATTTCCTTGTTGTTGGGGTCCCCGGAAGTCCACTATGGTAAGTATCTGAGTGCAAGGGGTTGATCCTTGGCAACTGGTGCTATCTCTCTACCTTTTGGTGGGAACCACTTCATCATAGCTAAGGAAACAACAAGATATCCATATATAAAATATGTTTCCCTCTTGTACACATCTTCACAGGCTTCAAAGAGCTCATTCAACAGAAAACTACACCAATTTAATTGTGTGCCTTGCACACAAGCTTCTGCTACTGAAATGGTGTCCAAGGTGCACTCGCCCCTTGAGTAATGGCGCATTATCTTTCTAGCAATTGTATAGCAGGTGAATTTGATGGTAGGCTTGTTAATTGGTTCAATAAGGGCTCCCTTACCACCACGTTGAGTATCATACTTGATGGGACCAGCCCAACACTGTTCGGACTATTGACAATTAAATGATTGTATAAGTGATTATATGATTGTAAAGGTATTACAACTGTGGTTTCATGTGTGAGTACCAACCCTCGGATATTTCTAGAAAGTGATAGGTGGCAATTAATTCCGAAATCAAAGCTGTGTACTTACCTTGGGTCGCGTTTCCCGCTCCCTGCTTTGCCAAAACTCCTCCTCTGTCACTCATACAATCATTTTCCTTGTGCCTGCTGAGGGTTCGTTCGGTTATGGTTCTGTTGATTGGGGTATGCAGCTACGCTGCAATTTCTGGGCACGCCTCTTGGTATGCTTGCTAGTCCGATAATGTAACTTCTATGCCTGTTTCTTTATGCTTGTGTGGGTAGTCTCTGGCCCTGGTTCGTTGGGAAGTTGTGAATGTTCTTGCCATCGCCTGGGTAAGTGGTTCACTATGCCCTTTCTGTTGTTGGCTCAACAAGTCTTCATGTTTCGAGTAGTGGTTTGGTATGTTATGATCTGGTTTGCAGCAACTCAGTGGTTGGCATGCGTTCAGGGCTCGAAACGATGGCGTCCTTCGGTCCTCAGGTTCATTGCAGGTAGCCTCCTCTCTCCATGATTCAATTTGCCGTTTTCATTCCTTAGTTTCTAACGTGTTTTCTCCTTTGTCTCAGCAGTTGGTTGGAACCCGTGGGTGGAAGGCTCGTCCTCTGTTCTCACTGCAAATCCCTCAGGTAAGATAGATGTGACCTCTGTTATTTGTTTTCCATGCACTGTAGTTTCGTCTTCTCTATTAATGTGGCGCTAACACCTGTGTGTTGGCTTCTCTGTAGGTGTTAGGGTTTGCGGTTGGATGTATTGGAAATGAACACTTCGGTCTTTGTCCGGTAGGCTCCGCCAACATGAATTATCTTCAGTCTTTGTTTTGTTTTTAGAATAGGCCTCTAGGTATGAGGGTTTGTCTCCCCTCGATGCTTGTCAAATGTGACTCTCGGCTGTAGGTGGCATTCTGGTTGTCTTGTTGTCTTGGGCTTCCATTGTCTGGTGATTATTGGCTGTAACTTGCTATGTATAGAAACAATTTTCAAAACCCTCACCTAGGGTTTGTCGTCCACTGGCTTATATGTCTGTCCGTATTTTGTCTTGCAATGCTACTATATATTTTCATACATTTTCTTTTGTAATTTGAAGAAAAACTACAGGAAAGAACGTTGGGTTCGATTTACCTGAATGTTATTTATATGCTTAGGCCGTCATTCTTTTTAATCTGGATTCTACGCCTAGAAATGCAATTGTTGCTTTACGGCTATGCTTGTAATGTTTTCCACGAACAGGAAAGAATGTTGTGGTTGCTCTGGTAATTTGTTTGACAGTAAATTTCAAAAATAGAAATTGTCGCTGGGCCTGTGGATGCTTGACCCGTACTGGAACTTATTTGTGTTGCTCCTATTCAGTCAACGTTGTTTTCTTCAATAGAAATTTAAGCCCTCGTTCTGGCATTTGCTCTTCTGTCTCGCTGTTAAGACTGTCTTCTCAGGAAAGACAAAAAGAATTAAATGCAATGGTCTGTGAACAGTATGCTGTCTATTCAGATGTTCGTTAATTAGGAAGCACAACGAAAGTAAAGTAGGACACACAGATGGATTGAATTGTTTTCTCTGTTATTATTATTACTAGAATGCAAGAAGTGTTGAACCCTCTACATGACTTTCACTGTTACATTTATATGTTTTTGTTTACAGTTAATGAAACTGTACAGTTACTTTTCAGTTGTAGACCTTACAATTACATGGCTATTAAGCATTCAGTTCTGTCTTTATGACAAAATTTTCCTCTTAGGCACATTTGTCTTTTCCTCTTAAAATAACGAGACAATTATTAATCCATGGTTTATTAAAGACAGACAAGTAAATAACCCTAACCGACCAACTACCTTTGACTAATACAGAGATTAAGATAAAAAAAAAACAAAAATCCTACCTCCTACTCTGACAAACTAAACATAAAAGACAAACAAGATGTTAACTCAACTTTCCAACCTGGCAGAGACCAACACCCGGTCATGGTGCCTTAGCTGGATGCTCCTGCATCAGGCTCCCGGGCAAAAAGAAAATCATGACTCCGGTCCATGAGCTCCTCGACTGAAGAACCTGTCTGCTCAATCTGCCTGGCATCAAGCCACGAATTGTCCTCAATAGGACGGTTCTTCCACTTGACCAGGTATTGCAGATACTGCTTCTGCCGAGTTCGTTTGGCCACCTAAGTGTCGAGAATGCTCTTGATCTCGAAAGGCGGAATGTAAGGCATCTGTCTCATCCAAGCTTCTCCTCCTTCCTGGGTATTTCGTGTAGGCCGCGTGGCTCTGTCTTCTTCTTTTTCTTCTGGGTCAGCGGTGTAAGGGAATAGGTCTGCTACATTAAAGATAGGTGAAATGCCTATTCCGGGTGGCAACTGTATCTCATAGGCATTCGCTGAAAATTTTCGGAGGACTTTGCAAGGACCTATCTTCTTATATTTCAGCTTATTGTACGCGCCTTTAGGAAAGCGTTCCTTGCACAAATGCGCGAGGACTTCATCTCCTACGTCGAACTGTACTTCCCTTCTCTTCAAATCTGCTTGCTGTTTATACTTTTGGCTATTGTCCTGCAATTTAATTTTCACCTGCTCATGCAAATCCCTCATCACGTTAGCGAAATCTTCTCCATCCGTGCTTCGACTTTCTTGCAGTCCAAGATCCCGCAACTCATGCACTTCGCGAGGATACATGCTGTGCAGGATTTGAAATGGACTGTAGCCTGTGTTGCAATTAGGTGAGTCGTTATAAGCCAAATTTGCATGTGCAAGCAATCGATCCCACATCCGCGAATTCTCACCAATCAAGCTTCGTAGCAGGTTTCCCAGACTCCTGCTTACCACCTCTGTTTGTTCGTCGGTTTGCGGGTGATAAGAAGAGATGTAACTCAGCTGTGTATCCATCTTCTTCCACAGGGTACGCCAAAAATGCCCTGTAAACTTCACATCCCTGTTCGAAAGAATAGACTTAGGCAACCCATGTAGCCTGACAATCTTTGTGAAAACAAGTGGGCCATGTGAGTGGCATCACTGGTTTTTCTGCAAGGGATGAAATCTGCCATCTTCGAGAATCTGTCCACTACTACCATCACTGAGTCATAACCTCGTTGTGTCTTAGGTAGACCCAAGACAAAGTCCAAGCTGACTGAGTCCCACGGTCTACCTGGAACAGGTAACGGTGTGTACAGTCCTCTGTTTTGACTGTGACCCTTCGCCAACTGGCACACTTTACATCTGGTCACAAATCGTTATACATCCCTTCGCATCTTTGGCCAAAAGTAGAAATGACTGAGCTGCTCAAGTGTCTTGTCCATGCCGAAATGTCCGGATAGACCTCCACTGTGCTTCTCCCGAATAATGTTCTCCCTCATCGAGCAGTCAGTAATGCATAGCTGTCCTCCTTTAAACAACAGTTTCTCTTGCAAGTTGTAGTCCAACCATGGACTATTATCTCTCACCAAGGGATTCCGACATGCCTCATAGGCTTCTTTAAAATCTGTATCAGTCTGGTATAAATCCCTTAAGTGCTCAAAACCCAGCACTTGCATAGTACTCTCCTGCAGAAGTAAAGCTCTCCTACTCGGTGCATCTGCCACCTTATTGGCCTGCCCGCTAATGTGTTTCAGTACGAAGGTGAAACTCTGCAAATATTCCACCCATTTGGCATGTTTGTGCTTCAGCTTGTGCTGTTGCATTACATATTGTACTGCAGAATTATCTGAAAACAACACAAATTCATTTCCCAGCAAATAATTCCTCCAGTGTTTTAATGCCTGTATAATAGCATAGAACTCCTTATCACAGGATGAATATTTCCATCTGCTTTCATTTAGCTTCTCGCTGAAAAATGCAACAGGCTTATCCTCCTGGCTAAGTACAGCTCCAATAGCCGTACTGCTAGCATCACAGCAAACTTGAAAAAGCTTCTTGAAGTCTGGCAATCTCAAGATTGGCCTCTCTGTGATCTTTCTCTTTAATAGCTGGAAACTTCTCTCCACTGCATCCGTCCATCGAAAAGGCTGACTGGCCTTTTTAATGGTGTCCAACATAGGTGCACAAATTTCGCTAAAATTTCTTATGAATTTCCGGTAAAAACTCGCTAGTCCATGAAAGCTACGTACCTCAAATAAACTTTTCGGAGATGGCCAATTAACTATCGCCACAATCTTCTCCGGATCCATCTTCAGTTCATTTTCTGCTATTACAAAGCCCAAATAAATCAATTCCTTCTACAGAAAAGTACACTTCTTCAGATTTATCAGCAGTTTGTTCTGTTGTAATTTTTCCAGCACTTTCCAAACATGTCGAAGGTGCTCCTCCCTTGTCCTGCTGAAAATTAGTATGTCATCCAGGTACACTATCACAAATTTTCTGATGTACTCCTTCAACATCTCATTCATTAACCGCATAAATGTACTGGGCGCATTGCTCAACCCAAATGGCATGACCAACCATTCATACAGTCCCTCATTCATCTTAAAGGTTGTCTTCCACTCGTCCCCCTCTCGTATCCGGATTTGATGATACCCGCTCTTCAAGTCTATCTTAGAAAAATATGCTACCCCGCTTAAACAATCCATCATATCATCCATCTGTGGCAGTGGAAACCTGTACCGGATGGTGATTTTGTTAATGGCTCTCGAGTCTGTGCACATCCACCACTCTCCTCCTTTCTTGGGAGCGAGAACCGTTGGAACTGCGCAAGGGCTCAAACTCTCCCTTATCAATCCTTTGTCTAGCAGTTCCTGCACCTGCTTCCTAATCTCTTCATTGTCCTTGGGGCTCATTTGGTATGCTGCCTTGTTTGGAAAACTGGCTCCGGGTATGAAGTCAATATGGTGACTTATGCTTCTTTTGGGGGGTAATTTGTCTGGCAAGTCATCCACCACTATGTCTGTAAATTCCTGCAACATCTGCTGGATTTCTGGAGGTAAATCCGATACCTCTGTATGCAACAACATTGTTTTTGCTCTTCTTACAACTGCATAACCCATCTCGCTGTCCTCAACTTGTTTCAGAAACTGTTTTCCGCTAACCAACAATGCTCTTGGCTCACTTGTCCCTGCTGTCCCTTCCTCCTTGATGGGCACAAGCGTATGCTTGATTCCATCCTTGACAAACTTATAACAGTTCGTCAAGCCATCATGCACCACCTTTCTGTCGTACTGCCATGGCCTACCTAGCAGTATGTGACATACATCCATCGGCATGATGTCACAAATGACTTTATCCTTATATCCGCCTATTTGAAACTCCACCTCGCACTGTTCATCCACTAGCAACTGATGGCCTTTTTGCAGCCATGAAACTTTATAAGGGGTGGGATGTTTCAATCGCCTCAATTCCAACTTTTCCACCATCTCTGTGGATACCAAGTTATCTGTACTACTGTTGTCAATAATTAATTTACAACACTTACCATGCGATTTACAAACTGTTCTAAACAAAGCCTTCCGCTGTGTCTGTTCGGTGGCTTCCTTGGCTGCTTTTAACAGTACCTTGTTCAGCACCAAGGCTTCCCCTGTTTCTGGAGCATTTTCTGCTTCTTGGGGAGGTGCCTTTGCTTCCTCTGGTTGTGCAACATATGCACCCCTCTGTCCAGCTTGGTCTGCCTCTGGACACTCAAATGATCTGTGTCCCCGTTTATGACACTTGTAACATTGATAACCAACTCCTCTACCTCGGCCATTTCCCCTACCTCGCTGGTATGACCTACCACCTCTCGCATTATCACCTTTGTCCGTTGTTCCGGAAGCTCTGGAACTGTTGCCTTCCTCATTACTACTAGCAGTCCGCCCTGTGCCATATGACTGGCCTTTTCCGCTACTGGCTCCTCGTCCTCTCCAGGCATTCTGCCTTCTAGTAATTTTCTCTTCAGCTTTCATCGCACTCTGATACGCTTCTTCAATATTCCTTGGGGACAGAATACTAATTTCATCTAAAATTTCTAGTCTTAAACCGTTTACGTACCTGGCTGTCTTTTCTGAGGTATCCTTTGTATATGCAGCGCTTAGGTTCACTCGATAGAACTCCTCAATATACTCCCTCACCGTCATTCCTTTCTATTTCAGATTCTGCACTTGCATGTGTAGTGCAATTTGATAATCTTTCGGCAAAAATCTACCCTTCAACTTGGCCACAATCCTTGACCAGGTTTTAATCGGCAACTTGTTCAATCTCCTTCTCTCTGTTTGGACATTGTCCCACCACAGGGTTGCGTGTCACTTCAACTTCGTCGCAGTGAACTTAACTCTGCGGTCTTCACTGACCTCCTCGCACTCGAAATACTTATCCAGCTCGCTAATCCAATCCAATAGAACCTCTATGGACAAGTTGCCGTCATAGGTTGGGAGTTCTAGTTTGGGTTTACTGCTTGCCACTAAAATAGACCTCAACAGTCTCACTTCTGGGGTCTCGCCATCCGATCCATCTGTTGCCGCTTCAGTTTCCTCTTCGCTGTCATCGCCCAACTCTAGGTCTCTTATTCTCCCTGCTTCGACTGCCTCCAAACAGACAGTAAGAATCCTGATCTCCTCTCTTAGTCCTTCCTCTGCTATCCTCCGAACACCTCTTCCACGACCTCTCCTTCCTACCTCCATCTCTTCAGTCAATTTCACCTGCTCTGATACCACTATGATGGGACCAACCCAACATTGTTCAGACTATTGACAATTAAATGATTGTATAAGTGATTATATATTTGTAAAGGTATTACAACTGTGGTTTCATGTTTGAGTACCAACCCTCAGATATTTCTGGAAAGTGATAGGTGGAAATTAATTCCGCAATCAAAGCTGTGTACTCGCCTCGGGTCACGTTTCCCGCTCCTTGCTTTGCCAAAACTCCTCCTCTGTCGCTCATACAGTCATTTTCCTTATGCTTGCCGAGGGTTCGTTTGATTATGGTTCTGCTAATTGGGGTACGCAGCTGTACTGCAATTTTTGGGCGCGCCTCTTGGTATGCTTGCTGGTCTGACAGTGTAACTTCTGTGCTTGTTTCTTTATGCCTGTGTGGGTAGTCTCTGGCCCTGGTTCGTTGGGCAGTTGTGAATGTTCCTGCCGTCGCCTGGGTAAGTGGTTCACTGTGCCTTTTCTGTTGTTGGCTCAACAAGTCTTCGTGTTTCGAGTTGTGGTTTGGTATGTTATGGTCTGGTTTGCAACTCAGTGATTGGCATGCGTTCAAGGCTCGAAACGATGGCGTCCTTCGGTCCTCGGGTTCACTACAGGTAGCCTCCTCTCTTCGTGATTCAATTTGTTGTTTTCATTCCTCAGTCTCTAACGTGTTTGCTCCTTTGTCTCAACAGTTGGTTGGAACCTGTGGGTGGAAGGCTCGTCCTCTGTTATCACTGCAAATCCCTCAGGTAAGATAGATGTGACCTCTGTTATTTGTTTTCCATGCACTGTAGTTTCATCTTCTCTATTAATGTGGCGCTAACACCTGTGTGTTGGCTTCTCTGCAGGTGTTAGGGTTTGCGGTTGGATGTATTGGAAATGAACACTTCGGTCTTTGTCCGGTAGGCTCTGCCAACATGAATTATCTTCAGTCTTTGTTTTGTTTTTAGAATAGGCCTCTGGGTATGAGGGTTTGTCTCCCCTCGATGCTTGTCAAATGTGACTCTCGGCCATAGGTGGCGTTCTGGTCATCTTGTTGTCTTGGGCTTCCACTGTCTGGTGATTATTAGCTGTAACTTGCTATGTATAGAAACAATTTTCAAAACCCTCACCTAGGGTTTGTCGTCCACTGGCTTATATGTCTGTCCGTATTTTGTCTTGCAATGCTACTATATATTTTCATACATTTTCTTTTGTAATTTGAAGAAAAACTACAGGAAAGAACGTTGGGTTCGATTTACCTGAATGTTATTTATATGCTTAGGCCATCGTTCTTTTTAATCTGGATTCTACGCCTGGAAATGCAATTGTTGCTTTACGACTATGCTTGTAATGTTTTCCACGAACAAGAAAGAATGTTGTGGTTGCTCTAGTAATTTGTTTGACAGTCAATTTCAAAAATAGAAATTGTTGCTAGGCCTGTGGATGCTTGACCCGTACTGGAACTTATTTGTGTTGCTCCTATTCAGTCAACGTTGTTTTCTTCAATAGAAATTTAAGCCCTCGTTCTGGCATTTTCTCTTCTGTCTTGTTGTTAAGATTGTCTTCTCAGGAAAGACAAAAAGAATTAAATGCAATTGTCTGTGAAGAGTATGCTGTCTATTCAGATGTTCGTTAATTAGGAAGCACAACGAAAGTAAAGTAGGACACAGATGGATTGAATTGTTTTTTCTGTTATTATAATTACTAGAATGCAAGAAGTGCTGAACCCTCTACATGACTTTCATTGTTACATTTATATGTTTTTGTTTACAGTTTATGAAACTGTACAATTACTTTTCAGTTGTAGACCTTACAGTTACATAGCTATTAAGCATTCGGTTCTGTCTTTATGACAAGATTTTCCTTTTAGGCACATTTGTCTTTTCCTCTTAAAATAACAGGACAATTATTAATCCATGGTTTATTAAAGACAGACAAGTAAATAACCCTAACCGACCAACTACCTTTGACTAATAAAGAGATCAAGATAAAAAACAAAAATCCTACCTCCTACTCTGACAAACTAAACATAAAAGACAAACAAGATGTCAACTCAACTTTCCAACCTAGCAGAGACCAACACTTGGTCATGGTGCCTTAGTTGGATGCTCCTGCATCAATACTTGTTGTAGTAGTTGTCATCACCCATCTTCTTTCCCTGCTTAGAAGTATTCTGGAATGAAGATGACATTATGACTCCTACGACATATAGTCTTGTGAGTCTTTGAATGTCACTGGCATGTATAGGGTATTCCTTGTCAATCTAGAGAGAACCTCCATGTATTCAGCTGATGAGGAATTTGGTACATTGCATTGTTGCTCTCGTAGTGCTGAACACTGATAAACTACACAAATTTAGCAACATCAACCTTTGTAGGCCTCTGAAATCCTCTTTGATTTTGGATTAATGGCTTCCTTTTGATTTGGCTAACTCTTCTGTGAAAACTTCGTGCTCAAGCGCTCGAAAATGGAAAGAGTCTGAGAGCTTATTATCCACAAGCGCAACTTTGTCATATTTTTCATAGAGAAGCTCAACTTCAGTGACTCTAGGGTTGGATTCAGGTGCTAGAACAAAGATTATGGCAACCTTAGTCATGGTTGTAGTTTGGCGATTATACACAATAGACACAAAGGGTTTGAATTTGGGCTGAGGACCGGGGGAATTCGACTTAGAATCCAGACTAGTAATTAGACCACCTATGTTTTTTTACTGAGTATCTTATCATTGCCATGTAAACTAAATAGAAATATTTGACACGACATCTTTTATTATACCATTTAACTAATTAATATGACAACTCCCTATACTCGATTCAAATCATTTCAATCATGTTGATTGTGACCTAGACTTGACCCAGATGGCGCAAAAACTTAAAAGGAGGGTGGGAATGATGCTTAAATAAATATAATGATATGATGGAAGGTCCCTGAAAGTTTATGACTGTATCATTTCAGGGATATTACAAGAGATATTTAGCCCAAATTCGAAATGACGCTGGGAATTATTACTAATTATTTTGGATAAGACGATTGCCACGTGTGACTTCCCGACCACAACAAGTTGTAGAGGGAGGCACTTGACTAACACAACTAAAATAACTGATGGAAATTTATTCACAACTGACGCAACTGAAATAACTCACGAAACTAAAATAACTGATTCAACTCAATGCACTGACACACTAAGATAACTGACTGACTTTACCTAGAACTAACTATGATCCCCTTTCGGAGATCAAATCAATTTGATGTGGAAACAATTGCTCCATGGAAGGTGTTAGAGTCGGTCTAGTATCCCTCCACCAGAGATCAAAGCTCTTTGCATTTCATGATTAGGCATCCCATCAGTGTGATCATGTTGCATTCCGTTAGGCATGCCATAATCTTGGTGGAAGGAGTTTGTGTCATTATTCCCCTCTTGTTTGGCACTGCTGGTTCAGGTTTGTTCAAGTAAATAAATTCCTCAAAGAGTCATTCATCTTGCTTTAAGTTTTAAGGTCTTGGGTCTAGGGTTGAGTCTAATTTTATCTTGAGAGGTCATCAAGGACCAGCAGGCCAGAGGGATGTCCTTCATTAAACATTTCTCATCATTGTACAACTAAAGTTTTACCTTGTTCTCAAAAAACTCTGTTTTTGAAAACAAGGTCATTATCTCATTTTTGTAAAAATTCTCAAAATTTCAAATTCTTCAAATGTCGAAGTGCAGCCTTGGTCTCCTTTGCCAAAGCATCCCAGAAGCTATCCCTGCAAAAATTTTCAGAAGAAATCATCATTTCAACCAATTTTTCAAAGAAATGAAATTGAAGGTCAGAGCCAATTAAAGCAAAAAGTGTCAACATTCAAAACATTACAAAGTGGGTTTTGGGCAAGTAAAAATTAAAAGGAAGCCTATAAAAGCATGCCATTCCTCATTGGTAACTCATTTGCCTCTCAACACTTCAAGAGAATACTTGTCAAGTCAATTTCAAAGTTCATTGGGCGAATTGGCAATTGCAATGGCGCGCTACACATTAGAGGAGGCGCGCTACGCGTTGGGGGCGCGCTACGCATCAGTGCGCATTTTCCAGTGCTAAATAACTCAGGGACTACGCGTTGAAGGCGCGCTATGCATCAGGCTGAGTGCGCTACGCGTTGGGTTTCTTGCTCAGGAAATTGCCAGCAAGCCACCAAAACTACTTCTCTCTCAAAATCTTTTCAGGTAGGCTTCTAATCCATGGTGATTTTGGTTTGGCTAAGATGAATGAACAATGAACATGCAAAAAAAAAAAATTTGCCATGCTAATATGAAGTAAAAACCCTACCTTGCTGTATCAAATTTTAAAAATGCAAATGTGCTAGGGTTTCATTGAAATTTGCTGCCCAAGTTTACCCATTTTCCATTCCTCTTTCCCCATATTTTCCTCACCATTTTCCTTGATATTTTTTCATGCAAATCATATAATTTCCCTATTAAAATCATTAAAATCCCTAAACCCTACTAATTCCTAAAACCCTATGTAAATTTTCTAAACCCTACTTCCCATTAAAATCCCACAAATTATGGTTATATATGTTCCATGTTCCTTTCTTAAAATTTCCTTTCCCATTTGTTTTCCCTAATCCCCTTAATGTTCCCTTTTCCCTAACATTTCCCATGTGTGTTTGTCCCCTTGGTAACAGCATTTAAACAAGTCAAAATAACAGTTCATTGAGTGCACAGTCAGTATTATTTTTCAGTCACTTGCCTCCAAAACCATGTCAGAAACCGAAACAGATTATGAGCAAAGTGATGACCGTGAATCAACACCAGAGGTAGAGGTGCTAAGGAGGCATCACAGGGGTGGTAAAGGTGGTCAGCATGTGAGGGAGGAGCCCACCTCTTTGGCTTATCTACAAGCTTGTCCACTTGCAGTGTCATGTTTCCGATATCAATCATGCTATGAATATTGTGAGGAAATATCCCAAATTCAACATCACAGGGAATTGGCCCGCTTGTTTGTCCTACATTTGCACAATGGGCATGTGAATCTTGCAGGAGTGGACTTCACATTGTCACCCGAGATTGTTGCTCAAGCAACAGGGATACCCAATATTGGAGAAGAGTGGAACAAGCGCCAGCAGTTGGACAGATTTCATTATGAGCCATATATCAAACCTGTATATATGAGGCACTTAACTGGTGTTTTTCCCTTTATATTCTTAAGAGACGAGTATGCACCTTTGATGAGGATCATCATTCGCTATTTCACTTGTGAGGGCAGATTTTCACGTTTATATTTGTACCATATCCGTTTGTTGATGCATTTCACACGGGTACGAATGATGAACATTCCATTATTCATGTGCCGAAATATAGAGAGGATGGTGCCCTTAGTGCAAAGAAAGAGCCCAGCACAGCAACACAAGAGCATCTATCATTATGCACTGATCAAGATTGTGGTCATGCATCAGTTGGCACAGCAGGGTATTCCATGGGAGGATTTCATTTCTCGTGACTTGTTCACAGTGCCACAGCCACCTCCTGAGGTTGTTCGTGATGAGGGAGGGCCTTCACATCAGTTTTACATTCCAGAGCCCGAGCATGTCAGCTCTCCTCCATTTGTCACATATCAAAGAAGCCACAGGGCCTTATTTGCATCTACACGGCGAGTATTATCTCCACAGCAGGTGGAAGGGGTCTCGCCTTCTTCATAAGCACAGCGAGTGTTATCTCCACATCAGGTGGAAGGGGCCTCGCTTTCGACAGCAGCACAGGTACCAGAGAGAGGCAAGCAGCCCAAGATTGATGAGGGGCCATCAGGTGTTCCAGGCATAGAAGTTGTTGACCTTGATATCATTTCTCCTAGCCTAGAGTCAAAGGAGATCATCCAGCAGCTAAGGGCTGAAAATGACTTGTTGCAACAAAAATTGGAGATGGCAAATTGGACAATTACTTATTTAGAGCAGCAAAACAAGCAATTAGAGGATGAACACTCTCTTGATGAGTTGCGGAGGATCCGAGAAGACCGGAACTTGGCTCGCAAGAGACCCGGTGATTTGACACCTAAGGAGCAAAGCTCTATGCTCATTCAGGTGAACACACATCTAGAGAGGTTGATAGCAAAGGAAAATAGGGACAAAGACATGCTCCGCCACATGAAGAACCATTATTGGGCCCGCATGCATGTATGCAAAGCAAAAATGAAGGTACTTAAAGCACGCTTGGCCAAGGCACTAAAACGGAGGAAACGGTCCGATCCGCTTCATATTTTGGTTGAGGCTTCCTTGAAGGAGCATGGCACTAAATGACACACCTTCAGCTCAAATTTCAGGAAATTTTGAGCAATTTTGGTCAATTTTGACTTTTTTGTGCCACACACAGGTTTTTGCTCTCAACGCGTAGCGCACCGCGCGCTACCCTGAAGATGGGCAAGTCCATTTCTCAAAAACTCAGCATTTTTGGATTTATCATGACAAATTACACTTGATCAACAATTTCCAAGACATTTCATCAGGTCTTGAGCCCTCAGAAGGTCAAAAAACATGCAAAAAATGACTTTCTGCCACTTTTTGGACACACAGGAAGCAGTCTTGGGAGATTGCAATTTTGGAGGGGCAAATGACCACCAAATTGAGAAATTCCACTTGGGATGGAAAGTAGACATCCAGACCTTTCCAACAATCCTACTTTTTCCTCATTTGGATGTCGGGAAATGCCTCAAAAGATGGCTCAAAGGCGCACTACGCGTTGAGAATTGGGGCGCTACGCATCAAGGAAATTTGCCAGATTTTCACCTACAGCTCAGCAAAACGCAGATTTGACTATTTTTGACTTTTTGGAGTGATTTTTCATCCTCCTTGGTGTAATTGATGTAATTTTATGATGTCATGGCACTTATTTATCTCTTCTAGAAGATTCATTCATAAAAAGTCAAAAATTTAATGAATGAATTGGTTTCCTAGCTTATAGAGGCAAGTGGTTTTGACTGCCTAGATTTTAGTGCTCAGTTTAGAATTGGTTGAAACAGCTCCTATAAGGATGAGCTCAACCCCTAGAGGCAAGGAAAGGTGTTAGCTTGCCTATATTATGTATTTTCTTAGTCATTTTCATGGTTGGACTCTTGAGGGATAAACTTCTATTGTATTACACTTTGTATCTCTGCAATTTTGGCAAAGGAAAGACCAGGGTTTTGCAGCACTTTTTGGGATTCCTGTGGTTATTTGTGTTGATGGTGTGCTTCTCTCATGTACTTGTAAGTGTGTTATGTGTATCATTTTCCAACTTCTCTTTTCTGCACATTAAGTAAATGAAGTGTTAAGGTAAAATTCATAATTTATATGCTCTGCCTTTAAGTTTGCTTAATATCTATGTTTTCCTCTGTCTAAAGAGAACTCTCGAAAGTTTCTTGCTCTCTTTAGCTCCTAACTGGTCATTTCTATCCATTCCCTTAAATCAAGGGCATCAAGACAATCTCCTACCTTGCCCCAAAAAGACCTCTGCAAAAGCTGTGTCCCATCCCCGCACCCAAAATTGCTCTCCTCCTGTTTTCCACCAAAACCCTAAAAATCTGAAATCAAACCTTCTCAATCAGTTTACTACCCTAAAATCAATGTTCTTTATTGGTCATCTCCGCCCTTTGAAGACCTTTTGCCGAGATAGACCCGGAGATAGCCCTCTCCTGTCCCGTAGGGCTAGCTACAAGGCTAAGTGGTTTGATGTTGCCTTGGATTTTGTCTTTTCAGCTTGAGGCCAAATTCAAGCGCTAACAGAAGGACTTTAGGCGTACACCATTCACCCATCCAGGCAATAAGACTCCATCCAGTTGCACGAGTGTGAAAACTCCTGATTCTTTTACTTCCGCAACCATGATTAGTCTTAACCAATGCATTCTAAACTTTCTAGGATGTTTTAGGAACTTACTATCTATAAGAGAACCTGATCCTCAACTGCAAAGTATTTCCACTTTATGTGTAGGTTGTTCCATGCTTTTTGTCTATCCTTCTTGATAGTTTGGTGGAAATCCTCCAGGAATATGGCTTCACCCAACTCCTCAAGCTCATCTAACCATTTTGTAATTGATTCATCTTCTGTCATGTGAATGGCATGTGACATGAAAAGGTTGGGGATGATAAAATCGGCGAGTACTATGACTCCTCATCCATAGACAAGCTGGAAGGGTGTATACTTGTGCAACCACTTGACGGTTGTACGATAAACCCCATAATTTGGCTGGAACCTACTTGTCCCAGTCATCTCGGTTAGCAGAGCATATCTTGGTGAGGCCTCTCTCTAGGATTTTGTTAAAAGCTTCCACAATGCCATTTTCCTGGGGGTGGTATGGGTTGCTCTTATGGTGTTGGATCATAAAGTTCTGCAGCAATGAGGTGACTGTATCATTAATGAAGTGGGTCCCCTGGTCACTTTTGAGGCTTTGTGGGCACCCAAACCGATCATAATGCTTTTGAAAATGAACTTGGCGGCAACATTTACAATGAAAATCTTTAACTCGTGTGGCTTCAACCCATCTAGTAAGGTAATTTGTGTTAGTAATAATGTACCTAGCATGGGAGTGATGCGTCGGTGGATTAATGGGCCCCACAAAGTTGACTGCCCATTTCTAACATGCTTGAAGTGCTTGTACCAGCTGTATGGTAAGTTCATCCTTGTGTGATGGATTTCCCATGCGCTGGAAAATGTCGCATTTCCAAGTTTATTCCTTTGCATCTCGGAAAAGTGTGGGCCAAAAGAGTCTTTCCTACAACACTTTTCTCATAGTGGCCTTCCCACCCATAACTCCCGAACGGAATTACCATAGTATATCCTGCTTTTTGTGATCAAGAACACACCGTCCCAATATCTACTCAAGGCCCATCTTATATAATTGTCCTACAAACAATTGGTAGCTTGTAGCTTGAACCACCATGTGCCTTCGTTGTGTTGTCATGTACTCCTACAGACATTTGCTTATGGCTAGGAATAATTCCATGTCCTCCAATTAGTTTGGTATGGCCTCAACTCAGAATATGTTAGCATCTGGCCATTGATCATCTATTGACCCCCCAGCTTCACCCGACTCTAGCCGGGAAAGATGATAAAGACCAACGTTCAACCTTCCCAGCTTGATGATTACCTCGAATGTGAACTCTTAGAATAGAAAAATCCATCTACAAATCCTTCCTTCGAGTACGGGCTTGTTTACTAGGTACTTTTGGGTAGAGTGATCAATAAAGAGATTGAATGACCCCCCCAAAAGATAGTGTTGGAACTTTTGAGTACACCATCGCAAGCGCTTCGTGCTCAGTTGTGGTATAGTTCCTTTCCACCGTGGATAATTTTCTACTAGAAAAGTAGATCGGGTGATCAAGGTTTCCATCTCCAGGCTGAGCCAAAATAGCTCCCAAGGCAATTCCTAATGCATCGATATGGACATGAAATTGCTTGTTCCAATATGAATAAACCAAGATTGGTGTGCTTGCCAAATTTTCCTTTAATACATTGAAAGCAACTTCACATTCATCGGACCATGCAAACCTTTCAGATTTCTTCAACAACTTTTTTAGTGGTGTGGTAATCAAGGCATAATTGCAGATGAACCTACAGTAATCTCTTGTGTGGTTGTGGGTGGACCTCAGTTGCGTAACACTTGTTGGCAGGGCATATTTAGGATTACTGCAACCTTAGCATGATCAACACATACTCACTCTTTACACACTATATGCCCCAGAAGTGTTCCAAAAGGGACGACATAAATGCACTTTTTCAAGTTTAAGGAGATCTATAGCTGTCTACAGTGGTCAAACATCACCCAGAGAAAAATGGAGTGTCTTTTTAATAAATTATAGATTGTCCAATCATCCATATAAACCTCAAAAACCTGTGAATATAGTCCCAAAAGGCAACAAATATAATCCTCGAGAACATTGTCGGCACGTTCTTGAGTCTAAAAGGCATGACATAGTAGGCATAGGACCCCCATTCGGTCATGAATGTGGTTTTCTTCTTATCCTCCTCTACAATACAGACTTGGTGGTAACCAGAGAATTCGTATGTGAAAGAGTAGGCTTTGTTACCTGCCACATTGTCTAGGACTTCATCACTGAAAGGGGTAGGGAAGGGGTCATGAACACATGCATTATTCAGACTCCTGTAATCCACACAAACCCAGATTTCTTTGAGTCTTTTTTGTTTATTATGACAATTTGACTAACTCACTCAGCCTCGTCAACTGGGAAGATTAGCCCTACTGCCCAGTGCCAACATTTTTTCTATTTGCCTCTTCACCTTCTCTTTGACCCTCGAATTCAATCTATATGGTCGGTGTTTCACTGGCTTCACATCTGGTTTAAGCACAATCTTCATTTCACCTAGCTCCTCTTTAATCCCCTTAAGCTCTGCAATGGATGAAGGGAATGTGTCTTTGTATTATATTAGGAAATTGAAGATTTCCTTAGTACTCTACTCATCCCAATAATCCCCAGTCGAAGCTATTTTCAATTTCTCCTCAGTGTCGATATTATGTTTTCGCAACTTCATAGGTAGTAGCTACGGACTAGTGGTTACATGCCCATCTTCGACACTCCGCTCCCCTTCAGATTCCTTAAATTTCAAATGCCTTAATTCCTCTAAATCATCCCCATCAAGTTCTAAGTTTATCTTTCCACAAGCCACAACTTCATGGAATCTCGATTCATATATGTGATCAAAGGTGTTTTGATCTAGGTAGCCCTCAGTCAGTTGTCCTACTAAGAGAAAGACCCTTTTAAGAGCTTGTAGAGCAATTGTTATCCTCTCGTCATTATCGGTGAAAAAAAATTCATTGATAAACTAAGATGCCATACAATCCCATTGAATGGTTTGTCTTCTTATCTCTTACTTCACGTACCACACCTGCATAAATGTCCCTAGAGTGTGGAAAAGCTATGCACCAAAAAAGAAATCGAAAGACGTTCGCTAATCTAGTTGGCCTTAAAGTCTTGTAGGTGTTGCTAAGGGTCAGTTATCCCTCGATACTTAGTGAAATTGGGTGGCCAGTACTTCAAATATTTAAATATGGCCACCAATGTTGCCTTAAACTCCTACCTCTCTCTGAGATGGTTGCGGTGAGAGCCCCACCATCTTATCGACGTCACTTGGAGAGCGACGTCTAGTAAGTGTACTTTATGTATTTATGAGATGGTTGAATCAACTTCATTAATAAAATCAGTAACAGAATCCATGCCATTAAAGATAGGAATTTCTCTTACCTCAATACCAACCCAGTGGATACGGTGGATCATGGCGCAACATCTAGTGTTGATCTCATTTCCGCCCTACTGCTAATCATACCATGCAACCTCAAATCCAACTTCAGAGCTTTGAACGATTCTCCAATAGATTCATTCTCCTGATGTAGGGTTAATGTAGTCTTCCCTTTTTCCCACCATTAGTCGGTATAACTGGTCCAATAACTTGAGTTCTTCTTTGTCATCCACTCACTCGATGAGCCTTGACCCTTTATAAGGGTACATAGGTGGGATCACCCTAAATCCTTCCACTTAAAAGGTCATTGTCTCCCTCTTTATATCAGTTATTGCATAGTTTTCAAAGGCCCAATCTATTCCTAGCAATGCTGGATAAGGTCTTTGTCTCCCATAATATATATTACCTCAAAGTCAACATAAGTCTTTACCCCTGCTATGTTTACCTCTACATCCTCTAGACGTCCAATTGGGAGGATACAATATTGATTCGCCATGCATAACCGAATAGGAGAGAACACCAACTTAGGCCTTCCCAAGGCTTCCTAGGTTTTTCCCGGCAGGATATTCACATTTAAACCCAAGTTTAGCATTGTATCCTTGATCTAAAATCCTGCAATATGGGAATCAATATGAAATTCCCTTCTTGTCCTTTTCTTGTTCGTATGCACCCATTTAGAGTGTCTTTCAAGTAAATTAACGCAAATGAGTCCTTCCTTGGCCACCCCATCTTTGACAACAATTATAATATTTTTCTTCAACTATCTGAGCATTTGCTCGTCGTTCACAATCAACAAAAACAACCTGAACCATTTTTCTATAGGTTGGGAATTAATTTGTGATAGGTTTTGTCAGCGCTCCTTAGTTCCCCAAGATTGAGAAAGGAAACCAAAGAGGTGACCACAAACCAACTTTGGACTTAGTAGCTAGGCATGCCAAATCAGAGAGGGCTCTCTCTAAAAACAACCAATGAAAGTGACTGGAGAACATTAGGGTTTTAAGCTAGGTATCAACTCATTAGGGTTTTGATTTAATGTTTGCTAGATATGAAGCAATAGGTTTAGGAACCAAGCCAAATAGATCAAAAGATTAGTTGCAATCATTTAAATGAGGCAAGATAAATGTAATCAAGGACACAAATGGATCTGTCATAGTAGTATGATGAGGAAATCAAATAGAATAAACTAAGTGAGCATACATGTATGAATTCACCTCTTTGGAAGATAAAAACACTTAAATGATAATTTCAAACAAAATAGAGCATTTCTGGCAGTGAATTATGTTTAAAACTTAAGAGATTAACATGAACAGAAATATGGATAGCTTCTATAAACATATAACAATCAAATTCATAAGAATAACTGAAGAAAACAATGTCACTGACCACATCACATGAATCTCGGAAAAATAGCTGCAACAATATATTAATTCTGCCAAAAAAAATCAAGTACACCAATTCCAAAATGTCAAAGCTTCAAGTATCCAACCCCTTCTTTGACTTCATTTTGTCTACATATAGATGAAAAACAAGTTTTCCCCTCCAAGGGGTCGAATCCATCTTCCTAGGAATTGCTCTCATGATTCTCTCTAACCATTACCAGATACTAAGGAAGTTAGAAACCAATTCCCTATTCACACTAATTGAATGAGTTTGTTTCTCCAAGCATTTATTTACAAGATTCTTTACAATTTGACCCCTAACAAACTCAATTACATTAGATGAACTCATGAAGTAACCTATTACATCAATCTAGTTTGACCTTTGACCATTATACGAAGTGAAACTGTCAAACTCACAAAAACACAATAAATTAGCAAAAGCGCAACAGAAGTTTGGAGAGTGTTTTGGAGGCCTTCCCGGAAGATTTTTTAGCTCAAAAGGTATGGTTGGAAATTTGATGATGTCTACTACACCATGGAGCCATAAATCACTGTAAATGCCTATTCAAACCCTTTGAAATTTTCCTTGAAGTCAAACTGTCCCAAAAGTGCAGCGACTAGCCTAAAATAGTGGTAGAAAGGTAAAAAAATAGGAACCTATTTGTCAATTTCTGAAAATCTATTAATCTCTAAGCTTCCCCAGGTGCTTTTCTGACATCCATGCATCATTGGCCATCTCCACATGCTTCAAAATTGTGCATTTAGACCTGTTGGGAAAAAGCGTAGTAAGTACTTGTTGCGTTTCTGTACACTAGTTTTGCATGTGTGACAAAAAACTTTAAAATTTTCAAAATTTTGCAAAAAACTGTTTCCTTTGCTTCTTTATGTCATGGCTTCAAACAACTCAGGATGCATCAACCAAGAGGTCAATGCTATCCCTCTTTGTGAGGATGGACCATGTTCCTAGCATAATAGTGTCTTGCCATATTTCTTTGCATGATGGTATCCCTGTTTGCCTTTTTCAAAAGATTCTCTAAGTGATCATTCACTTTCTCATGCAAATATTTATGGTTCTATTCAATTTCAACAATCAATGAGTCATCTAAGGTGTTTAAGGTTTGAGAAGGAGAAGGATTTTCTGCTTGCTATCCATGTTTGATCATGGCTCTAGTTGTAGGCCTCCTAGGTTGTACCTGTGTGTCGTCATCATGTTGTTCTACATCAATGATAGCCTTACCTTTGTCCTTTGTTGATTTGCCTGCTAATAGAAGGCTTTCTTGTGCTTTGCTTTGCTACCCTAGGGTTTGTTTTAGTTGCCTGTTCTCTTGCTATAAGAAAGCCACCATGTAGTTGGCTTGAGCTAGGTCATTCTGCAATTGTTTGATTTGAGCATCCTTCTTCCTGATTATGTCATATGTTGCCTCCTTATCTCTATGCTTTTCTGCTAGGTCTGTCATCTCAAAATGAACAGTTCCTTGGTCTTCACTGTGTAAAGGTACATCATGTCTACCTTTTGATGTCTCATCTCTCATGGTCCCAACCTGAAATTCTTCTTCACCTACAACCTCCCTAGGCAATCTTTTTGCTTGAGACCTAGTTCTAGGTTTAGGTCTAGGCATCTCTTCTATTTCAGGGGCAAAAAACAGCCTCTTTCCTCTGCTATATGTCTTTAAAACCTCTTCTCTTTGCTGTGTTTTGGTGACTGATGGCTTGCTTAATGACCTAACCTCCTATGGTCTGGATGATGCTAAGGGAGTGTTTTGACTCTTTGGCTGACTCGAGGCAGGTAGACCTGAGAAGGTGCCTCCAAAAAAGTCTCCCATGGCATGTTGATATATGCTAGCTGGTGGAGGACTATTAGCTTTACTAATGCATGATGAAAAAGACTAGTTGAATGATCTCTTCCCTTTGACTGCACCTTTTCTGTCATTTTTACCAAACTTCTAAACAGGTAGTAGGGTAGGTTTAAGGATCTCTGGGAAATGAAATTCATCAACAACCTGATATGATACTGATACGACCTGTTGAACCTGCCCTCAAAGGTGAAGTACTTCATGATAGTCTTCATCAAGGGGGTGTACTTTTCCAACAACTGCCTGCTAGGAAAGATATGAGAAGGGGAGTCCTTGCACTAGGATTTCAAGAAAATTTTATAGTGCTCAGGGCCTAAATCCATCCCCTTGAACCAAATATCACCTTCATTAATGATAGTGGTTGCTGAAGCTATAATCTTTGCTAATAGAAAAAAGGTAACCCCTGCTATAGTGACATGATCTCTCTTGAAACTGATGGCAAATAAACTTATTAGATCCTGATGATATCCCACTTCCTGCACTTTCTTACAAAATCCTAGGCAGCCTGCCTGCTCAAATGAACTCCTTATGAAATATGGTGAATTAACCTCAAGCATGTGAATGGGATCATATCTTGAGACATCTCCTGCTTTGAATTTTCTCTTTTCACTGGTATCTTCCATGTTTTACTTTGCTTTTGACAAGAAACCCTAGTTTCACACAAGAATGGGTAAGGGGATTTGAGCTGGAAAACAGGGGTGAAAGCGCAGCAAATTGAGGGGAGGAAATGAATGGGAAATAGGATAGGATAATTTGTGAATAAATTATGGGAAGTATGGAAGTGTTTTAGGAAGACAATGAGAGTGGAATTTCTCAATTTGAGTGAGGGAAAAGGGGTGAAAAAGGGAAAACACAGTCCTAGCCTAGAAGCGCAACAACTAGCTAGGGTTGTGTGAGAAAATGATGAAATGACTGAAATTAAGTGAGGGGAATGGTGGGAAATGTCCGATGAGGGATATTAGGGGTGTATAAACTTAGAAACAAAGGAATTTCCCTGTCAATTAAAGCAAAGACCATGAAACTTGTAAAAGCGCAACAAAAATCCCTAGGGAAGGAGTTTTATTATTTTATGAGGAAATTGACTAAAGCAAGGATTTTGAAATGTCCCATTTCCTTGTTTGAAGATGTTTGAAGCTCTGTATTGAAGTTTGAACCTATTCTTTCCCTCCTTATGCCTCCAAAACAATAGTGCAACAAACTTGCCAGAAGCGCAGCAGAAACACAACAAATTGATGAACCAACAATTGTTGATAAAATTTGAACTTATGATGGTTGTGGCAAGTCTCACAATAGTAGAGAGGAGCTCTTGAAATCTTGGAAGGATAGAATGAAGTTTTAAATTGCTTTTATTTCTCCTTTATAACTCAAAAAATCGATTTTGGCTTTATGAAAACATGACATCATGTGTACTTTTGAGAAAATGACTATTGACTGATTTGACATGCAACATAATTTTTTCAAAAGGAAATGTAACTTTGTTTCACTTTATTCCCTAATTTCTAACTCCCATGATGATGAACAAAATGGATGACATGACTCCCTTGTTTGATATTGATGACTGATATAATGATGTCAATCCAATGTATATCCTAGACTATGACCTATATGGTGACCCACTAACTCTTTTGATGACCTAGGACAGGGAATGATGACATGACCATGATGAGTGATGGTACAAGTGGAGGGAGTAACAATGATACCTAGACAAATGACTTTTGGACCTTTTGAGAACTAGGAGAGATGTCAAATTCTATTTGAAAATATAATAATTTGACATAAGACTCTATCAACCACATGGAAAGAGTACATTTGATTACTATGACTATTGGACATTAATGGGTTCAGGCTTCTATCCTTTGAAGGTTTTGGTTTTTCTCCTTAGAGCTCAATGGTTGGGGTCAATTTGTTAAAAATATTTTTGGCCTCTTTGTAGTATTGTTTCCACTGGTTGGAATCATACGAGTGCTTTGGTGAGGTCGGCTTTATGATTCTTGGTTGTTCAGTGGCTCCAAAGTCTACTACAGCCTTCTTCCCTCCCCGGGTGACTATATTAATGTTTGAAAGGGGAGTTGTGTTTGGTTCCCTTGGTTTAACATTAATTATAATTTTTCCCCATCGGCAGTTGTGCTCTTCTCATCTGGAAATTAGCTTTGGGAAATATTTTGTTGCATGCATGTTGACCCTAGACTGAGAACACCATGATCTTTCGGGAAGCATACATTCTCTTGTAACATGCCCCTCTTACTCACAATTATAACAATGGTTTGGACCTCTTCCTCCTATTTTCCCCCTGTTGTACCTCCACCTCCTCGTCCTCGAGGAGCTTCATTGATCTTGTAAGCAGAACGATCCATCCAGTTAGCTAGGGAATCTTGTGCCCTACACTGATCAATGTGGTGAGTAAGTGAACCACAGAACTCATAGAAAACATTATTTGGGACGTTTGGATACTTCTGTAAAATTGGACAAAGGCAATGGATATGCCCATAGGTCCTACATATTTCACAATATTCAGTTGGAATTACACCATGCTGGTTAGGAAGGGCATGGAACTACGTGCGATATGTATATAAACCTTGAGTACCAACCTACGCAACTCCAGCGACGGGTAAAGATGTGGACGACCCCACCGATATAGAGGGAGTGTTCGAGCCTCTTAGTCTTGGGAACTCTGTGGTGTGATGCCCCTCGATATGGCAGTTGGTACACCATATGTGCAGTTGCAACAGTCGCACCGACTAGATGTCCCTTAGCTTCTCTGTCAGATCAACGATTTGATGTTGCAATCCTATGAGAGTGGGGTCGTGGGAGACCATTCCTCCTCGATGTTCATGTGGGTATCGTACCATGGCCTCAATTCGGGTTTCCTGTTCTAGAGCGTCCTACAAAGTATTAATATTATGTTGAGTCAGTGGCATGTAGGTAAGTGGCAATAGCGCTTTGATAAACCAATCCCGCTGATGGTTGGGGTCAATATGGTAGCTTATCTTGCCAATGGCATCCTTAAATATTTGCATCATCTCCCAAGCAGTTTCTCCTTCCCTCTACTTAATTTCCCATAGTTATGATAGCCCTTATTGGTTAGTCTAGGGGAGTTTAAACTCTTGAATGAACTCCCTCTGGACTTCATCTATCGTTGGATATTGATGTAATGCAGACCATTTGATAAAGCATATCAGTGCCCTATCTCAGAGAGTGGTATGAAATTCAATAAGCTTCATGGAATCTGGAGTTTGGCGAGCTCTCTAGATGGCCTCACATAGGTACCAATGTTGTTTGACATCTTCATTCCCTTTCCCAGAGAATTCAGGATATCTAGTAAAGGATCCCGCCATGTTACCAGCCATACATGGTTGAACTGGCGGAACGAGTATGAATCCTTGGGAACCCGACTGTGACGATCCTTGGGGACCCAAATTGCAATTACTATTTCTACCACTAGAGTGACCAACCTTGTAGGTAGTGTGTACACTGTGGACCTTTATAACTTTAACTAGCTTAGATAAAAATTGACCAGGGTTGTGATAAAGTACCAAGGGAAGGTTGGGGGAGGTACTACCTGAGCTGTTCGGAAATGAGTTGCTATTTGCAGGAAACACATCATTCTCATAAAACAATATTCTCATGGTGAATTTCATGTCATCATCTGGGCCTTCCTCGGAACTTGTAGGGCCCGATCCATCTGGCGTTCCCATATTTGTTAGCGGGACGAAATCTCTACTACTTCTTTGAAAATATGTCACTGTGGTAGTTTTGGCCTCTCGTATTAGACCAGGTTTAACTTTAGTGCCATCCCCATAAGTTCATAACTTCAGCTGACTTCTTTCTCCTTCTCGTACCTCTGGACTACTTAACGCCTCTCCTACTTGGTGTAGCCCCTTTTGTCATCTATAGATCTCCTGCAAAGATTTCTCCCGCCATTCTTTAGATATATGTTCTCTTAGATCTCTATCCTTCGGGAAGTCATATGCATCCATTTCTCCAATAAGTTCATAGCTCCTAGCCAGGTAACATTCCTCCCCTTAGCCCCTTACCCTAGTACCAGGGCTTTAAGATGCCATGCATGGGCCCTAGAACACCAATAAGTTCTCTTCTACCATTAAAAATTTAATCCACAATGAAATTTTGGTTAGCAGTCTCCCTCACAGCCCTAACTTGAATATGGCCTTAGCCTTAGAAAAGTATTGATGGCCCTCCACAACAGACTCGATAATATACCCCTTTAGAGTTGTTTGCAACAACTCGAGTCATGACTGTGTCGAGCTGATGTAGTTCAGCAAGATCAGCTTAGGTCGAGGTACAAGGAGATCGACTTTGGTTGCTGGTCTTTTCTTTTATCTACAGTCTCCATAACCAATTGTAGAGCTCCTATTGGTACTTGCACCAAAAGATCTCGTACTGATCGCTTGCAGGCTCTGTGTACATAATTTATTCCTTCAGTAACTTTGGACTTTGATGACGAAGTTATGCTTGTTGGGAGGTAAACCACTTTGCTTGTTCATGTCACCAATCTTGCAGGTCCTTTTTAAAGATTCTCAACACCATTTTCCATATCCCTTTGAAAATTTTCAGGTCCTGACAATGAAACCATTTGTTGGCGAAAAATGGTGGTCAAGTTGAGACCCTGTGTTTGGGCATAGGAACCAACAAAGGGTTCGTCGTAGTCTAGCATAACACCGAAATTTTCACCTTACTCAAGAAGAATAAGGTGTCTCACTCGAAGCATGCCGCAACCTTACTTGGTTAAGGGATTAGAAGCATGCATCAGGGGAAATCGCACATGGCTACCAATAATCGTTAAACTCAAAACCAAGGCATCATACATGTGATCATTGCAGAAGATAACAACTAAAGTATTCAAAAGAACATAGAATACGCACATGCATTCATGATAAAAATTTAAATGGGTCACATAGAACCAACACAAGGAGATCATCAAACATTCGTGCAACTTCCTCTTTCATTAATTTTAACCAACATTACATTATTACATTCGGGCACAGATGCCCTCCCAATAGAACATAAACTAGGAATATAATCTAATATATGGCCAGGTGATTACAAAATCATGTGGGCTCAATAGGTTCCATTACAACATTTTAGAATGCTCCATTTTCTCCCTTGTTCCGGCTTTTCCATTGGCCTTTTCAACACTCCACTTGCCTGGACTGTTGATTTATTCCTTAGATGCTCCACCCTTTCCCTTTCAGATGCTTCTATTGCTCAATTGTGACTACTTCCTCGGTTGTTAACAAAAATTCTAGCTCAGTTGTGACTACATGTGCCCTGATTTCCCTAGACGATATTCTGCAACTGCCAGACTTTAGTGGATTTTGTCTCCTTCCTTGTGTTAGGTCCCTATAATACTAGTGATTCCCCCATTACTATTGTCGTTGTATCCCTTATTAATATTGTTGTGCCCCTATTTTCCCCATATTATTATTATTGTGACACATAGAATCCCTCTATTGTTATTTTTGTGCCTTTATATTATTATTGTTAGGTCGGCTTGGTTATATTGTGACCCCTTAGACTCCTATATATAGAAAGGAGGTTTTGTCATTTGAATCATCAAAGAATTGTTCATTTATGTAATGTAAAGGAGGTTTCCCACTCAAAGAGGCTGAATTCTAAGCCGTTGATCTATCTTTTCTATCTTTTTGTGAGCTGGTTTCATAACATTTGGTATTAGAGCCTGGGATTCTAGGGTTTCGCTACTCCAAACAAGTCATCGTGGTATTTGCGGTATAAATTTTTTTCTGTGACGTTCCAAACGCTAAAAAAAATCCCATTTGGTTTGAAATCGTTCTGAACCTTAGGTCCGAATTTTAGAGCTTTTTGCGCTATATTTGCGGAGATATGATTTGAGGAAGTTGGCCTTTTTGCAAACTCCCGAAGTACATTCCAGACAGGTGACCTGGGGAAAATCGTCATAACTTTTGTTTTGAGCATCATATTGAAATTTCGTAAGAAGGTACATAAAGCAGACAGAATGTAGTTTCTTGTGTATATTTTTCAAATCCTAAGGTCAAAATGTGACACGTGGCACTTCATACAAGTTTGCTCTTCTGAAAAGGTATATAATCAGGTCATATTGGGAGAATGTGCATAACCCTTTCTTGGAGAATCTAAATTCGATCAGACTGGTGGCATTGGAAAGAGGACGCAGAGGGCTGCTGCAGGTCGCAATTTCAGAACTGGAGGATTCGAAATTACAGAGATACATCAGATGCAATATCAAGCTCCTACAAAGTGAAAAAAAAGGTGTGTAGATTTTTTTTTTTTAATTTTTGCATAAGCTTGGTTTGAAAAATTAGTTTGAAGGAATTCAAAGGGCATAGTGAAGAATTATTATCGGTGATTGATGACTCGAAGAAAGAAAATGGAAACACCTAGTAAGTAACTTGAAAGCTCTAGCATGACTCATGAAGAAGAGGAAGAAATGCAACATGATATATTAAAATTACGAGACCAAGTGCAACAAATGTCACTCGCACAAAAAGTAATAGAATCTAATATGGATGGTTTAAAGAAAGATGTAGAAGCTAAGATGAATGGTTTACAAAAAGGCATGGAATCTAAGATGGATGGTTTAAAGAAAGGCGTAGAAGCTAAGATGAATGACGTGGAAGCTAATATGGACGATTTGAAGATAGATTTGACAAAGTTTCTACAAGAAATGCTTACTAATAACGGAAGGATAGTAAAGGAAACTCATGACGAAAATAAAATAAATGTTAATCATGATTTCATAGACTCTAACATTGGATCGAAGAACCACCATGTTCCAAAGATCGATATGAGGAAGTTTGATGGCAAGGATCCCAGAACATGGATACTACAGATGGAGCAATTTTTCGATCTGCATAATGGGCAAAACACACAAAAGGTACATATTGCAACTTTATATTTGGAACCAAATCAGTTTATATGGTATCGATGGCTTTGCTCTCGTAAACAAATTGTCACTTGGGAAATTTTTACGGAAGAAATGGCAACACATTATGAGGATACAAAAAGCAACACTTTTTTTAGCCAATTGATAAATCTCAAACAAAAAGGTTCAATGATGGAGCACATTGAGGACTTCCAAAAATTGAACATAAGGGTAAAACATATTCCAGAGGAGCATAGGATTGATGTGTTCATAGGGACTTTAAAGGATAATATCCAACATGAGGTTCGCCTTTAGGAACCTAATTCATTGGAGAAGGCATTTAGGTTAGCAACAAAAATGGAAAGCAAAATTATGGCAACTAGGAAGCCTACCACTCACAACTATAAAGATGGAAGTGTTGTTGCCCCTAGCCTTCCACAACCTACAAGGTTGACTCCACAACAATTGGAAGAAAAAAGAGCAAAAGGGCTTTGTTACAGTTGTGATAGCAAATACACTAAAGGTCATAAGTGTGCTGAGAAGAAATTATTCTACATAAATTGTGAAGAGGAGGAAGAAAAGGAACAAGAAATTTCAAAAGAAGAGGATATACTCCAGGAACAAACCCTAGATAAAGAAGAAATGAATCTGACCATATCTTGTAATGCATTGGCTGGAATTACCACTCCTCAAACCATCAAGATAGAAGGACATATCAAGAAGAAAATGGTAATAGTGTTGATTGATTCAGGAAGTATCCACAATTTTATTCATTATAAGATAGCAAAAGAATTGAATTGCTTCTTATATCCAACACCAGAGTGTCAAGTGATGGTTGCAAGCGGAGGAACAGGGTTAAGAAGGATTTTTTTTGGGATGGCCTCAAATCGGAAATTCAAAAGTTTGTGGCAGAATGTTTGGTTTGCCAACAAGATAAAGTTGAAACAATTAAGACCCCAGGTCTATTACAACCTTTATCCATTCCAAGCCAACGTTGGGAGGAGGTTTCAATGGATTTTATCACAGGTTTACCCAAGTCTGAAGGAAAGAGTGTCATCATGGTGGTAGTTGACAGACTTACCAAGTATGCACACTTTTGTGTATTATCACATCCATTTAAAGCCAATACAGTTTCTACTGCATTTATGGAAACAATTCAAAAGCTACATGGAAACCCAAAGATTATTGTAAGTGACAGAGATCCCATTTTCACTGGAAATTTTTGGACATAATTATTTTCTTGTCTTGGTACTTAGTTAGCTCATAGCTCATCTTATCATCCTCAATCTGATGGGCAAACTGAGATAGTAAACAAATCTTTGGTAGGATATCTTCGTTGCTTTGTATCTGATAAACAAACATAATGGGTCAAATGGTTGCCTCTGGCTGAATGGTGGTATAACACTTCCTTCCATACTGCAGCAAAAATGACCTCATTTATGGCACTTTATGGATATCATCCACCATCCATCACATCATATTTAAGAGAAAATTCTAAGGTTCAAGCAGTGGAACATCACATCGAGTATCAACGACAAGTTCTCTAACTCTTAAAGGATAACCTCACGTTGGCACATAATAGAATGAAACAACAGGCAGATCAACATCTTAGCGAAAGAAGTTTTGATGTAGGTGACTCGATATTCCTATGGTTACAACCATATAAACAAATATCCCTCAAGCAAGCTAAGAAGGATAATAAATTATCACCAAAGTATTATGGTCCGTACAAGGTGTTGCAAAAGATTGGTACTATGGCATACAAATTGGAGCTTCCTACAGCTTCTCGAGTGCAACTAGTTTTCCATGTTTCATGTTCAAAGAAGGTTATAGGTGACAAGCTCCCAGTTCAAACAATATTGCTAGAACTTGACGAGGAAGGAAAAATTATATTGGAACCGGAAGCAGTCACAGAAACATGAACTCGACAGCTACAAAATCGATCAATTTCGAAGTATCTCATCAAGTGGAAGAACTTATCCGTTGAAGATTCCACATGGGAGGATGAGAATTTTATACATAAGCATCCAAAACTATTCAAGCATTGAGGACAACACTTTTTTTAAGGAGAGGGGCATGTTAGGTCCCTATAATACTAGTGATTCCCCCATTACTATTGTCATTATATCCCTTATTAATATTGTATCCCTTATCCATCAAGTGTTAGATGGTGGAAGTAATTATATTGTGCAAAGTTAAAAGTTGTGCAACGTTAATCCATTTTATTGTGTTATCCACCAAGGTGAATAGTTTGTTATCCTGCATTTTCGTGATCAAATCCTACTCTCGTCTTTGTTGCATGTGTTTTGCACTGTGGATGTTAGGGGAAAAAAATTCAAATTGCACATAGATCCAGATCTGATCGTTGATGGTGAATAATAGTTAGACATACACAAGTTGTGCATCATTCACCTAACGACTCCATTATCAACGATCCAGAGTTTTAAACACGAATGGTGACTCCATGTCCAATGAATCTAGAGCATAATTGTTGATCTAGTTGC
The DNA here is from genome assembly GCA_031772625.1 of Pinus tabuliformis. Lineage (NCBI taxonomy): Eukaryota > Viridiplantae > Streptophyta > Pinopsida > Pinales > Pinaceae > Pinus > Pinus tabuliformis. The sequence continues at coordinate 441,260,291 of CM062805.1, forward strand.
TTTATCATTCAAGATGACATGGTATGTGGTAGAGCTTGTTTTTCTTCAAGATTTTAGAGAATGGATTGGTATGTTTTCTAATGATGAATGGTACAACAATATTTGTTTTGCTTTATTTTCTTTTTTAGACTCACACATCATCTTTAATCTAGAGGACATAATTAATTGTTTAGTGATTCTTGCTGAAGAAATTGAGATAGAACTAGAAGCATATAGAATGTCCCAAGACCTGTCCCATTAGACCAATTCATCTAAATTTTTTTATTATCAACAATAAGAAGAATATGAGTCAAAAGTAGATTAAGCATTATTGATTCATTCATAATAGTATAAAAAAGGATATGTGGCTGCAATGGCTGAATTTCAAAAGCATTATTATCTGAGGCTATTCCAAAATTAATTCTTCTTATAGAAAATGAGTTTTCAATTAGTAAGCAACCTTCAAATGAAAATAAAGATGTTATTAAAAAAAATTCACCCCTTGAAGTGACAAATTCATAAATTATGGAAAGCCAAAATGATATTCTTGTTGAATCATATGAAGAGTTACCTTTGGACATTCCTGTAGAACATGATGTGGTTGTTCCTTTTGAAAGCTTCCAAGAATATTCAAAGTTTTTCCTCGTAAATAAGAAAAATAATAAGAAAATTATTTCTTTCTCATTTGGGAACGATCTTGAAGTTTAAAATGAAAAACTTGAATAAGGAGAAATATCTAAAGATTATGGTTACTTTTTTCTTCTTGTTAATCAACAAAAGCCTTTTGAAGACAATTTTTCATTTATGTCAGAATTGTCATGGGATATTAGTTTTACGATGTTCATGAGCAGTGGATTAGTTTTAAATGGCGGGTTGAGTTGTCACAATTACAATTTTTATTTCTGCTTGGCGAAGTTAAAAGCATGCTTCAATCAATTATCTTGTCGCTTGATTGGTTGCATTGGCAGTTTTGTATCACTTGATACAACAATTGTTTTCAGCTGTTAGAGTAGGATGTATTGAATAAGCTTGTAGTTCAACCATTTAGTTTCCAATTTGTACAAACAACTAGCATTTCAGTTTTTCAATTTTCAACAATTGGTTTTCATGTTACAGCAGAGTTCGAGTGTAGATTTGATTGCAGTAACAATTGATTTCAAGTATTTATATTTTGGATTGCAGTTTGGAATTTGGATTTCAGCTTGTAAAGCAATGGTTTGCACTAGGCGGTTAGTTTCAACCAAATCAGTCATAGGTCTCAGAATGGGTAGGTTTCAAAGCTTAGGATCAACCCAATGGATCGGGCACTGGAGCAATGAGTTCTTTGTTGGTTCACATGGAGGAAAACATCCCCACTAGAGCCAGTTGTTATCTCAATTTAGCTTCAGAGTAGAAGGTTCAAAAATTTTAAATTTTTGTTCAAAATATTCAGGCACGCTGACATTTGGATTGTCAACGCTAATTTGGAAATGTTGAATAGAGTCACTGACAAATGGATTACCAATGCCAATTTAAAATTTGTGGAATAAAGGCGCTGAGAGCTAGATTGTCAGCGCTAATTTGGAAATGTTGAATAGAGTCCCCGACAGATGGATTACCCGTGCCAATTTGAAATTGTGGAATAAAGGTGCTGACAGTTGGATTATCAACGCCAACTTAAAATTTATTTATTTTTTTAAATTGTCAAGATTAAAACACTGATAGATTACACGTCAACAAAGAAGTGGGTACTTAATCAAGTGAGAGTTGGATAAACAAATGGTGACATGTCGTTTCATAATTTCACATTGGGATATTTTTGTCGCTGGAGGGTAATCATCATGGTAAATTAGTGGTGTAATGAATGATTTTTATGTGTGATTGATTGACTGCCACATTTATCTCAAGTGTTTATGTACGGTGAAAGTAATTATATTTTGCAGGGTTAAAATTTGTGCAAGGTTAATCCATTGTATTGTGTTATCTGCCAAGATGAATAGTTTGTTATCCTACATTTTTGTGATCAAATCCCACTCTCATCTTCATTTCCTGTGTTTTGGATGGTGGGAGTTAGGGGGAAAAGCAAAAAATTGCACAGGGGGGAACCTGACCTCCTTAAAGTGTATCCAGAAATTCGAGAACGTTTTCAAGAGGTTAGCTAGGAAGATTTATTTTTCATATGCACTAGTTATCATGATGGGGTTGCTCGGGCCTTTACTGAAGGGTCTGATGGTCAAGGGGTTAGTATTGCAGATATTTCCTTCCCTGTCATAGAGGAAGTGGTTGTAGAGGCTACAAGCCTCCATGTTGATGGAGAATGTTCATTTAAAAGCCACATTTTGGTTGGAGTTGACATTCCTTTCTTATTAAATGGTGAGTATAAGGACAAACCATTGTGTTTAGATCTTGGCTGAAGGATGAATGGACCATGCTCCTCAGGATTACACAATCTTATTTCATATGTGAAGGACACTTCAACAAACTCAATCTGTATCATTTTTGTTTTCTTGCCCACATTGTTGGACATGAGAGAATGAATGCTCCTATATTTTCACTGATGAGTTTCAAATAGATGTCAACAAGAGTGAGAGCCAAACCTAATACATCACCTGATCCAGGTGGATCTCTAAAAAGTACCAGTGGCATGGTAATAAGCCTTAGAACTGAAAGTGGTATAAACTCTATAAACTTAGCATTGGATTGAAGTGCTCGTCATCCTGATTCCAACAGTGCGAACGACACTCAAATCAGAGTTCATATGGAGAAGATAAAGCAAGTCAAAGATCAAATTTGACTTGGACAGGTGGCAGGGAGATGATGACGTGGCAGACACTCTCAATGAATGGGGAAGCACCAAGTGGTAGGCTGCCATTGGCCCCGCATATCGTAGATCGTAGAAGGAAGCGGTCAGAGTTAAAGAAAATCGGCCCCAAGCAAGTCAGGGTTGCGATGCGATATATCGCAATCGCAGAGTCAGGTTGCGATTTGCGATATCGCAATCGCACATCGCAAAAAGGGAAAGGTTAAAAGAATCAGCCCCCGAAGCAAGTCAGGTTGTGATGTGATATATCGCAATCGGAGAGTCAAGTTACGATTTTCGATATTGCAATCGCACATCGCAAAAAGGGAAATGTTAAAAGAATCACCCCTCGGAGCAAGTCAGGTTGCGATGCGATATATCGCAATCACAGAATCATGCTTTTATTTGCGATATTGCAATCACAGTTCACAAAGGGGAAACAATCGCATATTGTACCAACCTTTGTTCCCACCTATTGCGATATGAGCTTCCGGACCCGATATCTTATATGTTGTGTTTAATAGCCCGTCGGGTCTGCGGTCATCGTAGGATGCCTGTTGTAAAGTCTTGGTCTGTACGCCGATTGCGATTTGCCGTCAGCGTCGATAAATCCGTTGATTAAGGAGTAAGTGTCGATCCTTCGTATTCATCTGTCGTTTGAGAATTAATGCGATAAATAATTCATAGACTATTTTTCCATGTTCAAAAGGGTTGTTGCCGCATACTATTCAGGGGCCCGAGAATCTCTGCCTGAAACAAATACGCCATCTAAAACTTGTCAGTGGTTTGGAACTGCCCAAAAATTGAGGAGTTAGCCACCAGCATATATATATATTGGATTGTCCACATAGGAAAAGGGGGAGACTGGACGATAGTCAAAACATCGCGTGCAACAGTAACCCGACCTAGCAGCAAGTCGGGACCTTGCCTTGAGCAGTAGGGAGGTTCCGAGAGGGTGCAGAAAGCCAGATTATCCAAATTGGGTGTTCGGATAAGCGTTTTTGCATGATTTTTTGCCAGGATTCAGGTGGTATTGTCTCTTTCTGAAGCTGGACTCTCCATTTTCATCCATCTTTTAGCTTGGAGTATAAGGATTGTAAATGAATGTTGCTTGTACTTTTATCTCTTTTTGTGCCACTTAATGAAAGAAGGCTTCCCCACTATTGAGCAAGGCCTGGAGACGTAGTCCAAATTGGACGAACTCCATAATTAAATCTTTGTGTCATGGTTTCATGCTTATCTTGTTATTCCCATATTATTTTATGTGCTTTTAAGTTCCATGGTTAATAAGCTCCGTTTCATGTAATTCTGATGCATCTATAAGTAAAAGATCTTGGATCATCACCCCACTTCATTGATCATAAAATCCTAATCAAAGTACTAATTGAAAATCATTTAAGAAAGATCAACAAAACATGGGAGCATTTTCTCTTTTGGGTTTTTTTGTAGACTTTGTCTCCCCAAAACCTAAGGCCGATGGAAGAAGGGAAAGAAATAGGAAAATTGTTGAACATCCATAGATCTTGGAGTATGGGACTTCATATGTCCAAACTAGATGCCAAAGGAGAAGTGCGATGACAAAACCTCCCCCTCCTATAGTTCTTGAAATGGAAAAGGTTTATACAAGAAGAAGTGGAAGACTTCGGGAAAAGAAGAACTTGTCCCCTCCCCATATGCCATCTCCTACAGAGGCTGAAGCCACTAAACCAACATAACAAATAGAGGCTGAAACTGTTGAACTTGAGATAGAGAAAACAAAAGGTAGTAGGGAGCCTACCTTAGTTGAGATCTATAGAGGAAGAAGGTTGCATACTAGACCACTAAATAAATTGAGGCTAAAATTAAAGCTTAAACAAAACCCCAACTTGGAAAAGGAAGTCATTAAGGTAGATGACACACCTCAAAAAGATATGATAATAAATAAAGAAAATATTGCAAGTTATAGGAAGCCTAAGGATTAAAGAAAGGAGCCTACAGAGGCCAAGAAAACTAGGAAAAGGAGACAAAGTGAAATTGACATTTTGTTAGAGGTAGCTAGCAGACTCAATTAAGCATCTATATAGCAGAGTTTTGTTTTGCCAACAATTTTTTAGGGCATTTTGATGGAGCGCTGACAATTAACTTGTTAGCATTTTTTTCTTCATTTTGGATGAGCATTGACAGTTAGATTGTCATCGCGAATTTGCCTCTATTTTGAAATAATGTTGATAGTTAATCCATCAGCACGCGGGAAAAGTTGTCTTTTAAAGGAAGCGAGGAGCAGTTTGGAGATAATCTAGCCCCGAAGAAAGGATCTACGTACTAAATTCCTCTTTTTTGTGGATCAAGACCAAATGTCAAGGATGGAATAGCCATATAATGTGTGATGATTAAGTAGGGTTTTCAGAAAATGTGGGCAGAATATCATTAGTTGGTTTTGACCCTTAGCTTCAACCAACTCTTCAGCAACAACATATTTCTTAGATATAGAATATTATTATTTTTGTTTTATAATTGAACAATGTAATGTATGTAGTTTTAATTAGAGATATACTTATCTATTTTTGGACGTTGTAATTAATTTTTATTTTCTTCTGAAAACTTGGTTATGGTTTTGTAAGCACTCTATAAAGCTGATAATGACAAAAACCAGAGGGTTCATATTTTTGGAAGAAAACTTTATTGTGTACTGTGTGTGGTTGATCATATATTATTATACATCAATTTGTGTGAGCAGTGGTAAAAATTCATGTGTTTGTGACCCCCTATCTGTTTTATGAGTTTTATATGTTCTTCAATATTGGAATACAAAGTTGTTGAGTTGGAATTCATACATGTGTGCTCCAGATCCATTTATTCAAGTATTTATTACCTGTTTTCCATCCAAAGATTATAGTAGTTACTCATGGTACTCCATCATTGAGGTGTTCTATTATTTTTGTTATTCTCTGATTTCTAAAAATTGTCAAAGGAGTTGTTACTATCTTGATTTTTCTTATACTTGCTCACTGAACTTCTGGTTAACATAAAAATAATTAGGTTAGACTCCATGCCTAATGGTGAAATTTCCTACAATCCAACCAACCTTAGTTCTTCTCAATTGAATCTGGCCACATATCATATCACAAACCTTCTACCACTGTGACCTAGGGTAGTTGAGTTTGAAGCGAGATCCCTCTCCAAGTCAAAGGGCCAACTTTCAACCTCAAAATGGTTTAAAGGTTACCTTAGTTATTTCCCTCCACATTCGGGGTTATTTCTGAGTGATAACATGCACCAAGTTAGGTATCAAGGACTCTTAGTGACATCTGGTGCTCACGTACCATGGTTATCCACACATATACATCCAAAAAGAATTGGAGTTTTTGTCTCCTCGCTTGGTGCAACATACCGATATGCTATTAAAATCAAGGAAAAAATTAAACAGAAGAGATGAGACTTTGGATATGTGAATTTGAAGTAGCGTAAGGGCACCCCAAATCGTAGAACAAAGGACAGAGCTAGGGTAGAAAACCCAAGGAAAGCACATCGAAGTTGTAAGAAAAAAATGGTAATGGGAAGACGAAGAAAGACATGAGAAATTGGTGTGAGTTATACAAGAGGCCCACTCATCATACAAATGAATGCCACTTAAAGTAGCCACTGGTGGTTGAGCTAAAAGCTTCAGAGTCAGACGCAAGTTCCGACTCTAAACTAGACCAAGAAAAGTGGAAATAGATCTTTGATGAGGGACATGGTGCCACCATTTCCACCACCAATGTCCAACAAAGTGAGCTCAAAGATCCAAAGGAAGGTGAGCATCTCTTTAACTCACAAATTTGGGTGAAGGGTGCTCCACAATGTTTCATTGTCAATAAATGGAGTCAAAAGAACCTCATCTCAGCATAGGTCATCAAGAAATTGGGCCTATCGACAACACCACACCTGCAACAATAAACCATCAGGTGACTCCACTAAGGGCAAGATCTTTGTGTCAACCAACAATGTCAAGTTCCCTACAATATTAAGCCTTTCACGAACGAGGTATTGTGTGATGTTAATCTACTTGAAGTTTTTTATGTTCTGTTAGGGCAACCATACTTAATGAAGCATCATGTTGTGTATGAATTTATAACCCTTAGTGTTATTATTACTTTGGGCATAAAATTATATAATATACTAGAGATAGTCCTACCTACTACTATTTATTTGATCTTTTTTAAGCAATGCAATAAGATAATTTCTTGGACTAGGAGATTAGTTTTCTTTCTGGTTCACTCTCAAAGTAAGGAGCATATCATGGCCACATCCATGGCCTACACATAGGGCTCCTCCACATAAAAAAGGAAAGTGTATAAGGTTGTGGAAGAGTAGAGAGACATCTTCTCCTCCCCCATGAGGATACCTTTGCGCTGTCATGTTAAGCATTCAATCAATATAACCCCCAATGCACCTCTACTGAATGGGCCAATCTATCATCACTCTCTTCTAGAAAAGGAAGAAATCAAGGGCTAAATCCAAGAACTTCTACAAAAAGAGCACATTAGACCAAGTTCCTTACCCTGTGGGAGGCTAATTGTACTCGTACAGAAGAATGGTGGGACATGGAGACTCTACATTGATTATTGGACTTTGAACAAGATCACAATTAGGAATAGGCACCTGATTCCCCAAATTGTTGACCTTCTTGACCAGCTTAAGGGGGGCCAAGTACTTTAGTAAGATTGATTGGAAGTTTGGATATCATCAAGTTCCTATAGAACCAACTGATGTGTGGAAGATCACTTTCAAGTCCAAAGAGGGTCTTTTTGAATGGTTGCTCATACCCTTTGCAGGTTTGACGAATTCCCCAAAAAAAATCATGAAGTTGATGCATGACATCTTGCGGCCTTTCACCAGCTCCTTTGTGGTTGTATATTTGGATGATATCCTCATCTTCAATAAAATTTAGGGAGAGCACTTGCAGAATATTTGGCAGGTTTTTCACACTATCACAACACAAGTTATGTCCCAACTTGGAAAAATGCTTCTTCGGCATGGACAAGGTCCAATATCTAGGTTCATTATTGATGAGAAAGGTGTGCATGTGGATCCAGATATGATCCAAGTCATTTAAGGTTGTTCATCCCCAATGATTCTAATATAACTTTGCAACTTCTTGGGCCTTACTAATTTATACTGAAGATTCGTGTTGGCGTTCTCTTATATCACTTAGCCCTTAAGAAAGTTACCAAGGGTAGAGAAAACTTTTTTTTTTTGTCTGAGTCGTAATAAAAGGCATTCTATGAACTAAAGCACCACCTTTTCTCTGCACCAATCCTCACTCTGCCAAACCTGCATCAACCATTTAAGATTGAGACAGATGCCTCCAACTATGTTATTGGTGCAATCCTCATTCAACAAAGACATTTGGTGGCCTATTACAATGAGCCATTCTCTGATACTATTCAAAGATACCCCACCTATGGTAAGGAGATGTATTATATCGTGCAAGCCTCCTGGAAATGGAAACATTACATTTTGGGGAAGGATACAATCATCCACACAAATCACTAGCCTCTCCAATTTATGCAAACACGGGGGAAGTTACATAAACGTTCGCCATTAGAAATGGTCCACATATCTACAACAATTCCATTTAAACATTACATATAAGAAGTTTATCCCTAATCACATCATAGATTGCCTTAGTCGATCCCTGATTGTGGCACTAACCACCATTCTCAACTCTTGTGGGTACGAGACCTCTAGATGGCCACAAATGTACAACAATAATTCACAATTCATTGCCACATACGAGATGTTAATAACAGGCAAGCAAGTTCCAAACTTCAACCTCTAGGATGCATTGTTGTGCTACCTGGGACACCATTTTGTTACTTCAAGCGAGCGTTCCAAATTGATATAGGAGGCACATTACAGTCGGATAGTATGACACTTTTGTGTGGAGAAGACAATGAAAGTAATACAAAAGTATTTTTATTGACTGAAATTTTGACGAGATGTTTGGAAGTATATCAGATCTTGCACCACGTGTGCCATTTCCAAACCAACCATTGAGAAGCAAGTAATGTACACCCCTCTACCTACTCCTAACCGGTTTTAGGAATCCATCTCCATGGACTATATGTCTAGCCTTCCTTCTACCAAGCATGGTAATGACTATGTGTTTGTGGTTGTTGGTAGTTTTTCTAAAATGGCCATCTTGATTGCTTGCAAAAAGAGTATCATAGTAGAAACCACTACCAATATATTCTTCTAATGGGTGTTAGTTCATTATAGGGTCCCACAGACCGTTATTTTATATCATGATAGAAGATTCGTAAGCACATTTTGGTTAAGCCTCTGGTTAGTGTTGGGCACCAAGATCACCAAATCAACTGCCTTCCACCCCCAGACTGATGTCTAGATGTAGGTCGTCAACAAGATGATCATGCACATTTTGTGCTTGTATAGCTCCAAACATCAACACACCTGGGATGATATTCTCCCCTATGTTCAACACATTTACAACAAATCTCTCCATAGCTCAACTTGCCACATCCCTTTTTAGGTGGGCTCAAGATTTCAACCATTAGGTCCCATTGATGTTGCATTACCCCTTGTAACTACATGGGCAAAGTCTGAAAATGCTCAATCTGAAGCCAATAAAGCTAGAAATTTTATTGAACGAATTCAACACATCAGCCAACAAGTCCATGATATATTATAGATAACAAATACTAAGAATAAACAATGCCATGATCAACAACGGGTGCCACACAAGTTTCAATTGGGACACGAGGTTTGGATACATCTCCAGAAGGAACGCCTTGTAGGGGTCCATTGAAATATTCATCCACTTCGCTATGGACCTTAACAATCAATAAGGTTGTGGGTGAAAATGCTTTTGAGCTAAGTATCCCCCCATTCCTTGGCCTACACCCAATATTCAATGTGGACCACCTTCGGCCATACTTTCCACCATTGTTGGACACATCAGACATCGCAGAGCAACTGACACTATCAAAGCTCAACCTAGATTGCATTAAGTAGGTCACAAGTGATCAGATCATGGACATAGATATTAAAAGCACTCACCAACAAAGGGTCTAGCTATATGGGGTTGTCAAAGCAGACCAACATATGCACTAAGGAAAGTGGCTCACTAGGGGCAAAGTTTAGCAAAAGTTTCCCTATCTCATAGAGGCACTCAATGAAATAGAGACCTCTACTTCCTAAGGGGTGAGGACTAGTCCAGGTGGATATCGATGGCCACCCACCTATTCCATTGGCTCACAACATAATTTTCCTAGTTTTATAGTTTTCAGGTGGTGAACTTCTAAAGTCGTTTTGAGGCTCTAAATGATATTTTTTAGGGAAATAGGTTAACAATAGTTGTAAACTTCCATTGTCAATCACAAATTTTACTCCTCGGATAGAATTTTCCAACGAGGCGTGCCAAATGGAGATCATATGCCAAAATTACAGCCCCAGAAGTTGACGTTCCAACTTACCCCATCAGGGCCCATAAGCCTTTGGTGTTTCATCTGCTAGTTTTAGGATTTTGGATGTTTAGGGATTTTCATTGCTTCTTCATAATAAAAAGGCCTTTGAGCCTCATTATCAGTTCAGGAAGGCACATATCCGTCACATCTCTTCTCGAAGATGAGTTACCATCGTTTTAGCTAGTTTGCTTTCTTGTTGTGTGTATATAGTTTCAACATTTTCCATTTGTTAATTTAAGACAAGTTTCATTGTATCTCTATGTTTTGGTTCTAAATCTATATTTCATTTCATTCCCTTCATAAATTTGAATCGTTTTACAAGTCATGAAATGTGGCATCTTTGAAAATTTCCATACAACCACCTAAATAGTATTATAACTCGCTTGTGTTCTAGGCAACCCCTACACAAAATCTATCCTTACATAATCCCATGGTCTTCTTATAATCGACAAAGGCTGATATAAACCCGCATTCCGACTCTTTCCTTTAGCACGTTGACATACTCCACACCTTTTAAAAATATATTTTCATGTTAGCTTGCATGCTTGGCCAAAAACAAAAATAATTCAATAAAGCGAATGCTTTATCCTATCCAAAATGTCCTGACAGCCCCCCACTATGCATTTGCTTTATAAAAATGTTTATCATTGAGCATTTTGGTATGCATAGTTTGTTATTCTTGAACAACAATTCTTCTTCAATCATCTAACCCAACCACTAAGTTTTGTTAATACTAAATAGATTTTCACATGCTACATATGCATCCTTAAAATCTGCATCACCTTTGTACATCTCTCTTAGCTCATCAAATCCCAAAACATTAGCTTCAAATTCATGCAAAATAAAATTAATTCTTCACGATGCACCAACTACCTTGTTTGATGAACCACTTGTGCACTTAATTACAAATGTAAAAAATTGTAGAAATTCTACCCACTAAGCATGTCTTTGATTCAATTTTGGTTAATTGTTGATAAACTATAAAACATGATTGTCAGTGTACAAGACAAAATCCGTTGGCATGAGATAATGTCTCCATTTCTTTAAGGCTTGAACTATGACATAGAATTCTTTAGCATAAAAGGAATATATATGTTTTGCTTTATTTATTTTTTCACTAAAATAGGCAATCGATCTTCCCTCTTGATTAAGACAACTCCAATAGTAGTTCCACTTACATTCGTCTCAACTTGGAGAAAATTATTGAAATCTGATAAGGTCGAGACAAGTTATTTAGCTATATTTTGTTTTAGCAATCTGAAATTTTGATCAACTGTTATAGTCCCTCCCTTTCAATGGTTGTTTGCTTTCTTTAATGGTCCCTATAATAGGAGCACAAATGCTTCTAAAGTTCTTAAGAAACATTCTAAAAAATATTTCTAAACCATGATAACTTCTTACCTCAAAGACATTCTTTGTAACAAGCCAATTAATGATAGCTTTAACCTTTTCCTAATCCATTTTCAACCCATCTTCAGAAATAACAAAACCCAGGTATACCAATTCCTTCTTCATAAGATTGCATTTCTTCAAATTAATTAATAATTTCTATCTATGTAAGGTATTTAAAACTAACCTCATATGTCTTAAATATAAAGAATAAAGTATAACAAACTTACTAGTAATTTTTTTTAAATCCTCATTCATTAGCCTCATGAAAGTGCTAGGGACATTAGTGAGACCAAAAGGCATCACTAACCATTCATACAATCCATGATTTATTTTGAAGGTCTTCTTCCATTCATCCCCTTCTCTAATCCTAATGCGATGGTATCCACTCTTTACATCAACTTTAGAGAAATACTTGGCACCACTTAATAGTCATTTAAATCATTTATGCATGTTAGTGGGAATCTGTACCTAATTGTAATTTTACGATGGCTCTAGAATTTGTACACATTCTCTATCCTCCATCCTTCTTTGGGTTGAGTTTTATAGGAACAACACATGGAATCAAACTCTTCTTGATGAGACCCTTATCTAACAACTCTTGAACTTGTCTCTTCACTTTTTCATTCTCTTATGGATTTATTCTATATGTTGCTTTATTTGGAAGACTTGATCTTGGGATTAAGTCTATATGATGACTAATTCTTATAATAGGAGGTATGTTACTTTTCAAATCATCAATATTTATATCAACAAATTCATCAAACATAACGTTGATTTTTTAAGGAAATCATCTAAGCTCGTGTTACTAGGAATTACCTTGGGCTTTCCAATCAAAGAAAAATTTACCTCTTCTTTATTGACTTCTTGTAGTAGCTCATTTCAACTCATTGGTAGCACACTAGGACCTTCTTCTTCTTTTTCTCCTTCATCTTTCAAAGGTAACAGGACATGTTTTTGACCATTTTTCTCAAGTGTATAGGTGATCCTCCTACCATCATGAATAGCCTTTCTATTGTACCACCATGGTCTTCGCAGCAAAATATGCCAAACATCCATGGCCATTACATCACATAATACTTCACCTTATAGATGCCAATCTAAAACTCCACCTTGCACTGTTCATTTACCGATATTTTATGTCCTTTTTGCAACCATAAAACTTTATAAGGAGTAGTGGGTATTGTTCTTTTAAAAACTTTTTTTCCTACCATCTTAGTAGAAACAAAATTATCTATGCTACCACTATCAATCACAACTTCGCAACACTCACCCTTTGACTTGCATACAAATTTGAATCAGATTTTCCCCCGGAATAGCTCCTTAGCTTCCTTATTTGATTTCATTAAAACCTTCTTCATTAATAATGACTCTCCTACATCAGGAGTTTCATTGGTTGCTACTAAATTCACACTTTCTTCTCTTGTTTATGCCACATATACACTTGTTTGACTTGCTGGATTATTTTGTAGACATTCCCATGACATATGTCCCAATTTTCCACACCTGTAACATCTAGGTTAATAATCACTACCTCTACCTCTCCCTCTCGAGAAATATCTTCCCCCTCTAGTTTCACCTCCTCTGGTGAATGACTACTTGAACATCCACTTTCCTCTCTCGAGGAATGAAATATGCCTATGTCGCATTGTGTTTTTCCTCTTACGAGACTTCTTCCTCTACTCTTTTGACTCTATTTTCTAGCTATCTTCTCTTCTGCTTCCAAAGCAGCATGATATGAATTTTCAAGTGTCCTTAGGGATAAGATACTAATCTCATCCTAAATTGAATTCCTCAGACCATTAATATACCTAGCAACCTTTTCAACATCTTCTTCAAGATGACCAACTCTATTATTTAATTTATAAAATTCCTCAATGTATTCCCTTACTAGCATAGATTTTTGTATAATATTCTGCAATTGCTTGAAAATATTTAACCAATAATATTTAGGCATGAACTTACCTTTAAATTTAGTGACCATTCTGTCCCAAATCTTGATCTTGGACTCACCATTCCTCTTTCTATATGCCAACACTTCATCCCACCATAGGGTTGCTTGACCTTTCAATCTTGTCACGGCCTACTTCACTCTTTTTTCTTCATCAACAACTACATAAACGATATTTGTTTATGGCATTGATCCTATCCAACAATTCATCAACATTTAAATTACCTTCATATACATGCACCTCAATCTTTGGTTTGACAATCATCTTAGATATCATCTTCAACATTTTTTTCCTCTATTGTTTCTTTAGTTTCTTGTTCACTAGGAGATTCATTTTTTGCATTAGTTGCATCCCTTCCTTGACATGCTCCTTGAGTTTCTCCTCTGTGTATTTCCACCATATATAAGAACTCCTTGATCTGATACCAAACTTATGCATAAACACACAATCTACCTATGTTTCCTCCTTTTATTCTCAGATTGGTGCTTTGAAAAATCTTTTTTTTTTTTCCTCAAGGGAGATCTAATATCTCTCCCTCCATTCGATGTGGTATCTATGTATTGACACCCACAACTTTGCTCCAAAACTAATTTTGGTTAGTGCCCAATTTTCCTTCACAAATCCTCAATTTTCTTAAATGGTGGAAAACCCAAAAGTTTTTGGCAAGAACCCTAATGTTGATGTGTAATATGGAATTTCAGGCCTGGATGGTTTTAGTACTATTCACAATCTAAAGATCCATAGATCTAGATATTCTCTCTAAAAGCTTTTGGTCCAGAGATACGAAGACCTATATATCCTTATACTTGAGATAGAACCAGATATATGAATGATTGTTGAGTCTTACACTCAACTAAGACCTAAATTTTCTTCTAATCCAAATATCTCTTCTCTCTAAATACTTCCTTCAATCCAAATATCTCTTCTAACATGACTAGCGCATTGATTAAATTATCGGGGATTCAACTTAAACTTGTGGTTGCACTATTTTTTATGATATTAATAGTTAGAGGATGGATTTAGTTGTTGCATAAATAGTTTTGATGGAAAGTAATATATGATGGATACTTTCACATTTTTGTTAACTGACGTGTTACGTCCCTATAATATTAGTGTAGCCCCCATATTGGTATTTTTGTGTCCCATGTAGCCACCATAATATAATTTTTGTGCCCCATATAAGCCCACTATTGTTATTGTTGTGCCCTTGCATTATTATTGCTATGTAGGCCATGCTTATATTGTGACCCTTTAGACTCCTTATATATACCACAGAGGTCTTGTCATTTGTATCATCGAAGAATTATTCATTTATGTGGTGTAAATGAGGTTTCCCCCTCTAAGAGGCTTATTTTCAAGTCGTTTGTCTATATTTTCTTTTGTTTTGTGATTTGGTTACATAACATTTGGTATCAAAGCTTTGGATCCTAGCATTTTGCTTCTTCAAATGAGTCATCTTGAAATGTTTACTATAACTTTTTTATGTGAGGCTTCAGAAGCTAAAATTTTGCCCACATGGAGTTGAAATCTTGACGAACATTGTGTTAAAATTTAAGATCTTGGTTCGCTATAATTTTGAAAATATGGTCAAAGGAAGTTAGGGTTTCTGTATGCTCCAGAATTTTGTCTCAAACAAGTATTATAAGGAAAATTGTAATAATTTTCTCTTCATGCATGAGATTTGAATTTTGTTAAAAGTGACTGAAATTGATTGGACTATAGTTTTTCTTTTATCATTTCTAGGTCCGAAGATTTCAAAAGTGACACGTGGTATCCCGTATAAGTTTTGTCTATTGAACTAGTTCATAATCATGGCATATTGGGAAAATTTGCATAACATTATCTTGAAGAATCCAATGTTGGTCTAATTGGTGGGGTTGGAAAGAAGACATATAGGGCTACAAAAGAACTAAATTTTAGACTTTCGAGAGCTGAAACCACAAAGATACAACAGTTTCAAGGTCAACCTTATCGACAAGCTGAAAATAAAGTTCTAAAAGGTGTGTATTTTTAAATTTGCATAATTTTTATTTGAAAAAACAATTTGAAGTAATTAAAAGGGCATAGTGAAGCATATCTATCATTAATTGGTTTGAAAATGTCTCCTAAAAAAAAACCTACACCCATTAAGCCCTCAGAAAACTCTATTGTGACGCATGAAAAAGAAGAAATGCAACATGATATATCAAAATTGTGGGAACAAGTTTTGCTCTCACAAAGAGAAACCAAAAATGAATTGGGAGTGATGAATGTTACGATGGATGGTTTAGAAGAAAAAATAAAAGGGGACAAGGATGGTTTAAAAGGGGACAAGGATGGTTTAAAAGGGGACATGGAAGGTTTAAAAGCAAACATGGAAGGTTTGACAAAGTTGCTGCAGGAAAGGCTTCCTATTGGTGACAGGGTAGTCCATGAAACTCATGATGAGAACAAAAGGAATGTGAATCATGATTTTAGAGACTCTAACACAAGGTTGAATGTCAATCATGTTCCAAATATTGATATGAGGAAGTTTTATGGCAAGGATTCGGTAACATGGATACTACAGATGGAGTAATTCTTTTATCTACATGATGTTCCACACACATAAAAGGTACACATTGCATATTTATATTTAGAAACCAATTAGTTTGTGTGGTATCGATGGATTTGTTCTCGTAAATCAATTGTAACTTGGACAAATTTTATGGAAGAATTGATAGCACATTATGGGGATACAAAGAAAAATACTTTCTCTAGCCAATTGATAAATCCCAAACAAAAGGGTTCAATGGTGGAGCACATTGAGGACTTCCGAAGATTTAATGTCAAGGTAACTGATATTATAGAGGAGCATATGATTGATGTCTTCATAGGGACTTTAAAGGATAACATCCAACATGAAGTTTGCCTTAATTGGAAAATGCATTCAGGGTGGCAAGAAAAGTTGAATGAAAAATTATGGCAACAAGGAGGCCTAACACTCACAACTATAAAGATATCCTAGCCTCCCACATCCTACAAGGTTGACACCACAACAACTAGAGGAAAAAAGAGAAAAAGGGCTTTGTTACAGTTGTGATAGAAAATACACGAGGAACCAACCTGAGAGAAAGAAGAAATGAATACGAAAATATATTTTAATGCATTGGTGAGAATTACCACTCCTCAAACTCTCAATATAGAAGGCTATGTCAAGATGAAAATGGTAATAGTGCTTATTGATTCTGGTAGTACCAATAATTTTATTCATTGTAAGATAGGCAAGGAATTGAATTACTTTCTATAGCTTGCACCAGAGTGTCAAGTGATGGCTGTAAATAAAGGAACTATAAATTACTCAGGGAAGTGTTATAATACCAAGCTAACCATGGGGGGATATATTTTTAATAGTCCAATGCTTTCCATTCTAATGGGTGGTGTTCATGTTGTATTAGGAGTCCAATGGTTACAATCTTTGGGGATGATAGCTTTTAATTTTCAAGAAATTTTCTTGAATTTTTTTGGGAATGAAAGGAAATTGAATTAATGGGTGTCATAGGGAAAAAGAGGAAGATAATAAACTCTAATGGCATGACAAATCTTTTGAATAAATAACAATGAGGTGTAATTGCACAATTACACTCACATGATGTTCAAACATGGAAATCATCCATTTATCCAGATCTCCAAAGTATCTTATACAATCATTCCATGGTATTTGAGACTCTCAAAGGTATCCCACCTATTCGTGATCATGATCACGCCATTCACTTGATTCTAGGAAGTGTTCCGCCAAACATCAGACCTTACAAATATCCCTATGCCCAAAAAAGTGAAATTGAGTGAACGGTTGCAGAAATACTAGAGGCAGATATAAGTCAACCTAGCCAAAGTTATTTCTCTTCTCCAGTAGTATTGGTGCACAAGAAGGATGGATCGTAGTGTATGTGTCCATGCTATAGAGAACTCAATAAGCTCACTATCAAAGATAAATTTCCCACTCCTATCATTGATGAATTTTTGGATGAATTATATTGAACAATTTACTTCACAAAGTTGGATCTTCATTCCATATATCATCAAATTAGAATGAAGACAGAATACATTTAAAAAACAACATTCAAAACTCATGAAGGTCATTATCAATTTTTGGTCATGCCTTTTGGCCTTACTAATGCACCTTCCACATTTCAAGATTTGATGAATTCCACTTTCAAAACCTTTCTTAGAAAAATTGTATTAGTATTTTTTGATGATATACCAATCTACAAAAAGTCTTGGAAAGATAATGTTCAACATGATGACAGGGTGCTTAAAATATTAGAGGAGAAACAATTGTATGCAAAACCATCCAAATGTTTATTTTGGGTACAAGAGGTGGAATATTCGGGTCATATTGTATCGCATGAAGGTGTTAAGGTAAACCCTAACAAAATTAAAGCCATTAAGGAATGAAAAATCCCTAAAACCCTAAAGCACCTTCGAGGATTTCTCAGGTTGACAGAGTGTTATCACAAGTTTGTTAAGAATTATGTGAAAATAGCAACACCTCTAACAATATTACTGAAGAAAGATGCATTTTTTTGGATTCGAGAAGAAAATAATGTCTTTGAACATCTTAAAGAACCAATGTGCCAATATCCAGTCTTAGTTACACCAAACTTCATAAAAATCTTTATTATGGAATGTGATGCCTCAAGAAATTGAATTGGTGTTATTTTGATGCAAAAAGGAAGACCCATTGCTTTAGAAAGTTTTCCAATCAAGGGAAAGTATTTACACAAACCTATTTATGAGAAGGAAATGTTGGAAATACTACATGCCCTAAAACAATGACACCCTTACCTAATCGGAAGACACTTCAAGGTAAAAATAAATCATGATAGTCTTAAATCCTTTTTGGAACAAATATTATCTTCATAGCAACAAAAATGGGTCACAAAGTTGTTGGTTATGACTTTGAAATCATCTAAAAAAAGGGAAGCAAAATTTTGTTGCAAACGCACTCTCAAGAAGGGATGAGGATGAGGAAGCATTGCTCTATGCGAATTCTATTATCCAACCTGATTGGATAACTGGAGCAAGGGATGAATGGAAGAATGATGAGGAGGTTTGGACACTCATTCAAAAGTTTCAGTAATATCTCAGTACATCTGATACATTTATCTAGAAAAATGATTCATTATGGTACAAAGATAACTTATATCTATTTACGAACTCCCAACTCAAATAAAACATTCTTTTGGAATTGCACACCTCTCCTTTAGAAGGGGACTCAAGATTTTAAAAAATTTACCACAGGGTCAAGAAGGAATTTTTGGGATGTCCTTAAATCTGATATTGAGAAGTTTGTGGCAGAATGCTTGTTTTTCCAACAAAATAAAGTTGAGAAAATTAAAACCATAGGTTTGTTACAACCTTTATCCATTCCAAGTTAGCGTTGTGAGGAGGTCTCCTTGGATTTTATTACAAGTTTACCCAAGTATGAAGGAAAGAGTGTCATCATGGTGGTAGTTGATAGACTTACCAAGTATGCACAATTTTGTGCACCATATCATCCTTTCAAAGCTAATACAGTGGATACTACATTGATGGAAATAGTTCAAAAGCTAAATGGAAACCCAAAGATTATTGTAAGTGATAGAGATCTCATTTTCACTGGAAATTTTTGGATAGAATTGTTTTCTTGTCTTGGTACTCAATTAGCTCATAGCTCATCTTATCATCCTCAATCTGATGGGAAAACTAAGACAATGAATTTTGTTTTGGAAGGATATCTTTATTGCTTTTTGTCTGATAAAAAAACACAGTGGGTCAACTGGTTACCTCTGGAAGAATGGTAGTATAGCACTTCCTTCCATACCACGACAAAAATGACCCCATTTATGGCACTTTATGGATATCATCCACTGTCCATCACATCATCTTTAAGATAAAATTCTAAGTTTCAAGCAGTGGAAGATCACATCGACCATCAACAAAAAGTTCTCCAGCTCTTAAAGGATAACCTAACTCTGGTGCAGAAATCGAATGAAACAACAGGCATATCAACATCACAGTGAAAGAAGTTTTGACATTGACGATTGGGTATTTTTATGGCTACAATCATACAAACAAATATCCCATAAGCAATCTAAGAGGAATAATAAATTATCACCCAAGTACTATGGTCCTTACAAGGTGTTGCAAATGATTTATACTATGGATACAAATTAGACTTGCTTGCATCTTCTTGAGTAAACTTAGTTTTGCATGTTTCATGCTTAAAGAAGGTTATAGATGACAAGCTTCCAGTTCAAACAATATTTCCAGAACTTGACGAGGAAGGAAAAAACATATTGGAGCCTGACACAGCCACAGAAATAAGAACTTGACATCTATGAAATCGATCAATTTCAAAGTATCTCATTAATTAGAAGAACTTACCTATTGAAGATTCGACATGGGAGGATGAGTATTTTATACAAAAGCATTTAAAACTACTAAAGATTTGAGGACAACACTTTTTTGAAGGAGAAGGTCATGTTAGGTCCCTATAATACTAGTGTAGCCCCTAATACTAGTGTAGCCCCCATATTGTTATTGTTGTGCCCTTACATTATTATTGTTATGTAGGCCTTGGTTATATTGTGACCCTTTAGACTCCTATACATACCAAGGAGGTCTTGTCATTTGTATCATCCAAGAATTATTCATTTATGTGATGTAAAGGAGGTTTCCCACTCAAAGAGGCTTATTTTCAAGTCGTTGATCTATCTTTTCTTATATTTTGTGAATTGGTTACATAATATAACGAACCAAAAGGAAAAAGTTTGAACTTGTTAAAAGTTCATGCTATAAGAAATTTGGGCCCAGTCCATTCTAAAACCCTCAAACTACATTGCAACCAGATGGTGTCGTACAAACCTTGAAACTCTGAACCATAATTGGTTTACCAATTGTTCGACCTAAAATTTTGATTTTTCCTACAACTAGTAACAAAAACAAATCTGGGTCTACACTTGACACGATATGAAATTACAACCATACAGAGAACATAAATACTATTTTATTGATTCAAATTGAAGGGGAAAATTACAAATTTACAATATGAGTACAATCTTCCTCAGGTCGGATTCGACCTCTTCACTCATATTCTTACGCACACTTCTCCTCTTTCTCCAGTCTTTGTTACTTTATTCCAATTGCATTACAAATCTCTTCCATAAAGCTCTCATACCCAACTCAAAAAATTCAATCTATATTTCTATATTGTCTAACAAATTCGTAGTTTGGTTAGCTCTACTCCTTTACATGGCAACTAAATGAAACTCATCATATCCGCTCTAACAATATATATTACTTCTATATTTGCAACTAGGAAAATATTACAATTTAATAAAATTAAGGAAAGCAACTTCCATTGGTAAATGGATTGACCTAAGAAGGTGAGATATAGTTTTGACTTGTAGATGCTCCTACATGCAATTTGACATGCATTGTTTGACATCCTCTATTGTTGAAATAGGTGGAAACTTCACAAAAGTTGTGGGTTTTTATTTTGATTTTTTTCTAATAGATAATAGTGAAATCCTTGGAATTTTTGTCTCATCATTGTCTTTTAACCATTAAAAAAATGAAAATTACAAATTTAGTATATCATTGGATACATCATATGTCTAAACTAGCTTTCAAAATATTGGAAATAATTCCATCCCAAATAATTAGTCCTTATAATGTATTTAATTAAATTTAAATTTGTATCATTATTAAAGTCCATGACAATGTCATTAGTTAAGTCCAATTTTAATATTAAATCATTTTTACATCTAATATTTGTTTCTTTTAGGATCATGTGTTTAGGCTCATAAATGGTCCCATCAACATCCAAATGATATATATAGATCCTTGACATTTTTCATTCTAGGAGATGTAAAATTGGATTTGTCCTAGGGTTTTGGTGTATTAGGGTTTCCTAGCTTGGTAGCTCCTAAAACATCATGATCATGGTGTTATTTCTTCCATAAGGGTTCAAGCTTCTTCAAGTTGTTTCTTCTTCATGGAAAATTCTAGAGTTGATGTTTTGTGCATGTCATTTCAAGGTGTCTAGTCGTGGTTCACTTGGTTGTAGAGAGATTTATCTAATTGGAGCATGTGTTACTTCTTTCAAGTTGCCTAGGATGATTCCCCCTACTATGGTTTCTCCATCATTCAAATTATTTCTTTCCTAATCACAAGTTCACATTTTGCTTGGGTCATATATTTTTTTCTTTGTAACCTTCACCTTTGGAATTTGGTTTGCTTTGTTATTTTTTCATTGCTTCTCAAGTTATTTCCTCTAACCTTAAATCCTTGATGTGTACAATAGCTTCAGTATTGAAAGCTCCTTCACCCTCCTTTTAATAGTTGCCATGCTTCAATGCTTCAAGGATGTGATATCTTCTTGATAACATCTATGCACCCTATCCTTTCCCCTCGGGAGAAAGGAACCATGAACTTCAACTTTTACCACGATGCTTGATTAATATGTAGATCCAATGGATTAAGTCCTCAATACTAAAATATCTATGACTAGACATCTGAACCCTAGAAACCCTTATTACAATAGGAAACATATATCCAACCTTGTGCTTTGGGGTTTTTGTGAAAGAAATGAATTGTGAAGAAAATGGAGATTGAGTCTTTCATCATGGCCCAAGGTTCATGGGTATTTTTTTTTTACACATGAAGCCTTGGTTTTCTAATTTTAATCCATCCATAGAGATGCTTATTTTGTTCCTATCTACCTTAGACTCCTAAACCTACCTCTACATTTATAGGGTCTTGATTCTTTAGAAGCCATCAACAATGCTCTTAGTAAACTACACTTCATCCCTCGTGATAGTGGGAGAAGGAATTTGGTTTCCTTTGTAATAATATTTTTGAGATAGACCATGTGAAGGGTCTTTGACAAAAAATATGGTGAAATTTGAAGGAATGGCTTAGAAGGCATAATTTGGACTTTAAACAAGAAACACTAAGATGTAGGTCTCCTTAAGAGATGGCCACACAACTTATTCATTTCTTTCAAAAAAAATCTAAAAACCAATTTCATTAGCATCCTACTCAATGGAAAGGTGTGGAGGACAACCACCATTCGATCATTGTGGGTTAGATGAAACTATCCTCGCCATACCCACACCTCTAGATTTTAAGGAAGAAGATCTAACCAATGTTTATATTCAAACCAAATATCTTAATGAGGGATATATGGATTTCCATAAGAGAATTATAACTCTTCATTGGTTATGTAAATAAACTCTCCATCTTGAGATTGAGAAAAGGATTAAAGTCCTTCATAAGAGGCCATTAACAAAAATCAACAAGAGGCCTTGTAATGTGTTAATGGATCACTTTGGAGACATGCCAGTGAAATGCAAGAAAACTAGTGGTGATCTAGATGAACATGAACATGTACATAACACACTTATACCATGGTCTCTTGGAGATGACTTCGCATATGTTCACTTTGTTTCACAAGTCCCAATGTAGTTTCATAATTCATGAGGTAGTTCACATTTGGCAATGTACATGAAAACCTACCTAAGAGAACAAAAAGTCTTATTGCTCCCATCAACGCCTCCTTTATGCATGCAATGTCGAAGTTTATTGAGCACCTTCTCCAAAATGTCATTTCAAGCTCTATTTCATTATGAGGTCATGCTTCTTTGTATAATAGCAGTGGGAGTTTATTAATGATGTGGCAACTTGTTTCAATGACTTAAGGGTAGAATTATGTTAAAAAGTTATGTGGGAAAACTGATGGACCAAAATTAGTACCAAATCAAGTGGAACATGAGCACAAAAGCCTATATCAAGGAATTGTCCACATTCCAAGGGCACATTAAGGTCCAAAAGGAGAATGTTGGAGTTAAGGAGGTGAAATTTAAAGGATATAAGGTGAACATTGGTGCTTATATTTCATGGGAAGGCATTTAAGCCTAATTTCAAGTTGTTTCTAACCACTTTCAAGGTGATTTTTTGACAATTCAAGCAAGTTGACTCTCCCTTCAAGTAATTTGAGTCTCCTGATGTGGACACCACTCTTTTCTAAGGGTTTCAAAGCAATCGAAAATGTCATTTTAAATTTTTTGACTTAGCCTCCAAGGATTTTGTGGATCACAAGTCACTTATTTTTATTTTCCTTATCTTATTTTAGGGAGTCAAGAGAGGATATATGTTGGAGGAATTTTCTATAAATATATACCTCTTTTATCCTGCAAAGTCATAGTGTTGTGTTCATGAATTAGAGATTAGTCTATGCCAATCAAATTATCTTTCATGAAGCGTCAGTGTTAACCTTCAAAGCCTCTTCTTTCTTAGTTGTCTCTTTTATTTTCAAAGACATTGTTGTGTTTATTCAAGACTAGTACATGAATACAATATTTATCCATTGAAGGGTATCTTTACCACTTGGAAGGAGGATGTCCAAATGGTATGTCTCTCACATCCTCATTTGTTGGTTTGAGGTAAGTATTTAAATGTTTGTTTTATACCTTCAAGGTTCTCGGGCAAGGGTTTTAGTTCTATTTCACACCATAGTTGATCTTATTGGTTAAATGCTTTCCCTTTAAGGGATCCCTTCTATTGCGGTTTGGTTTCATAATTTGGCTTGATTAGCCAAGAGACTACCATAGCCCTAACGTTGTGGTCTTTGGCCCTAAACTTCAAGCACCGAGCAACAAACTTTAAGAGGGGAATTCATGCTAACCCAATTGACATAGTGGAGATAATGCACTTAATCCCCAACCCCAATCAAAATATCCAAATGATATATATTTTATTGTATTATAAAAATAAAAACAAAAAAAAATCACGAAAATAAAAATCCAAAAATATTTATTGTCTAAGATCAAGCTTTAAATCACATTTTAAGCTAGACATCTTACGGATTTTGATTAAATTTATTGTCTAAAAGCCCTAATGGAAAATCAACTCCCTCATTCATGCTTAAATGTTGTGATTGACTTATCACTAACGGTGATTAAAGGTTTTTCATCAAATCTAGAATTTAGAAATATCTTTTTCGGATCAATCACATAGATAGTTATCTGGTGGGTGCATTTCAAACCACTCACTATGGTTCATCATTAGAACAAGGATGGAGAGCTTGATCTAAGCCAATACAATGTTTAATTACTAGCTTAGATCAAGATCTGCATCCTTGTCTTGATGACGAAGCACGGCGAGTGGTTCGAAATGTGTTAACCACTATCTATGTGATTGATTCGGAAAAGTTCTTTCTAAACTATGAATCACAGAAGCTTGCAAAAAAAATAAATCTATACGTTTTTACAACAAATTGTTCTCAAATTTGGTGAAGCCCTAACCTACAGTTGAAGGAAAAACGTGATATTTAACTTACCCTAGTCACTTATTCATTTTTAAAGTGTTTTCATTACAAAATTTATCCATTTGGAAGTGAACTCAATCTCTTAAATTTCTACAATTTTTAATTATTGATTTATAGGTTTTTGAGGCAATAACCTAGAGGGATTGGCCCTTATATTTGCAAGTAAAATTGCAATGGATTTTTTATTTTACTTGTGGATTTTTGTTGATGGGTTGTTATTTTACTTGTATTTTATTGCCTTGGCAAGGGAACCCAATGTCCATAAGGTCCTAGTGTGTTTCCACACTTTCGGGTGGCTCTCAACTTGGTTTAAATATATACTTTTATGTTTTCTTTCTCTTTAATCAAATTTAAAAGTGTAGGACAATAACCAATTTGTCCATGATCAACCAGGTACTTAGGGGTCACTCAAAGATTACTCTTTTCCTTAGTTTGTGTAATTAATGCTTAGTCTTGTGCACCAAAAGAACATTGATATTTGAGCGATTAAGTGAAATTCATCTTGTTGGTTTATGTTTTGTAAAGTATTTATTCATGTATCAAATTTATATTTTTATCATCTATCTCCCAACCATCTTCATACATTAGTATTGCAAGCCTTCACAACTGGGGGTATTTGAACCCTCAATCTCTCAGTTTTCACAGATCTCACATTACTTCGATCACCAATTGAGCTGACCCCCTGGGACGACATGTCGATTATTATGGACCTTTATGTTGTGTCATTTTGTATGTTGAATAGTTCCTTATTTGTATGTAATAAAATGAGTTTCTTATTATATTGTAATGTCCAATGTGTAAAATGTTATGTTGTTGATATATATATATATATATATATATATATATATATATATATATATATATATATATATATATATTAATAATTTACATTATTATAATGAATAGAGGTGCAATCAATTGGCATATTTGTATTTATGATAAAGAAAATAGTGCAATTATTTTTTTTTGTCGGCAAAAGTAAGACCTTTCATTTTCTATTGAAGCAGGTTATAATAAGTACATATATTTGGTGACCTCAACCCGCCCCGAAGGGAAACCGGGTCTGTTGGCCACCTGAAGTCTTTGAAAGCCAACCAGTAATAAAAAAGTAACAACCTATCTATCCATGCCAGGTGAACTATACTACCGAAATTGCTAAAACTGCTTCCTTTCACCATTATAAACAAACTATAAACAAACAGAGGGCTCGACTATCTAACAAAATCCATGAGCGAAGCTTGACAGTCTAGTCTACCTCGTTTTCAGGAGGGGTATCTTCAACTTTTATCTCTGGCACTATCTTCTTCAGAAGTTGTTGAATTTCTTCCAGCTTGTTGTCTTGCATGAGCAGGGTGATCTGGAGGTTCTTCATTTCTCTTTTTAAGTTTGGGATGCCCTGAGCCATTTCTGCCATTTCCATTGCTACTTGTTCCATCGCTTTTGCCATAATTCTCTTAACAACCCAGTAAACATGAAGGGCCTGCTTATATAGGGACAGGTGGCTTCTGGTGTTACCTGGATCAGGAATCAAATTTCCCCAGTCCTCCATCTCCGTTTCTGAGTCCTCCTGCAGGGCATTGGCCTCCATTTCCTGGATTATCCTACGTATCTCAACATTTGTGCCTTCATTATATGCTTTCTCTGCTTCTTGAACCATTTGATTCATGGTTCTTCATCCACGTCGCTGGTCAGCTGGCGGTTCTGAACTCTGTTCTTGCCTTTCAAATTTCTGCCCTCTACCTCTGCCTCGGCGCCTTCTACCTCTGCCCGGATTCATAGTTTTTTTCCTCGCTGCTGGCTCGCTTCCTTGAGCAATTTCAAAACTTATGTGCTCTGTTAAATCCTCCCTTCCCTGTCCTCTGGTTCTCTTCTTCTGATTTGTTTTTCTGTATTGCTGGTCTCTCCCCGGTCTTCGGATTTTCCTTTCTCCTCCTTTCCTCGCCTGCGTTTGGTGAGGCTTCTCTATAATCTGCACTTCCTCACTAAAAGTACAATTATTATATCCACGTGTATTTTCTAAAATATAAAAACTAAAATTATTACAAGGATGTTATATTTATCATTTATTTATTTAATGAGTAATGGAATTTATTTATGAAAAATAATAATTTGCATTTACATACCTACAAAAACATTAAATAACATGAAAGGAAATTCAAAACTGAAACATATTGGTGTGTTGTATTCAGTTGTAGGAAATGATTTGTTTTATACATGTTACATTGGTGAATTTCAATGGTTGTTAAAAACCTAGCACAATTTAAGTTTTTCGCTAATATGTGTGTCATCGTCATTGTTATGCACCAGGGTGTTTATTTAACTAGCTTAGATAAATCTTAACTCCAGACCTACCAAGCATTGAGAGGGATCAAATCTCTTTTCACTCTAAAAGAGGTTTGCATCTCAAGAGATTTGATCCCTCTCGGGCAGATACATAGTAAAGATGGATCTAGGCTTGTTTAATTATTAATTATAATTATAACTATAAATACAATTATTAGTTTTATGTTTTATATTTGTATTATATCATGTTTTGTTTTGTTTTTAGTTTTATGTAATTTGAATGAGTCAAAATGTTTACAGGACATTACAACATCTGTATCATACAAGGTTGGGGAGCGCCTCTTGGTGCATTAAACACACTAATTTACATGAGACTATAACATGTGTCGATGCACAATACATTTATGAATGCATCGATGTTAATAATTGTAATAAGCAAATTAGTGGTCACAAGTATAATAATAGCATCATTCCTTTCTACAATGTAGTTACTATTAG
Source organism: Pinus tabuliformis (assembly GCA_031772625.1). Classification (NCBI taxonomy): domain Eukaryota; kingdom Viridiplantae; phylum Streptophyta; class Pinopsida; order Pinales; family Pinaceae; genus Pinus; species Pinus tabuliformis. The sequence continues at coordinate 441,287,948 of CM062805.1, forward strand.
CATTACCAAGGCTTTATCAATGCATAAGTGTTCTATTAAAATTAACACACTCATTTGCATGCGATTATAACACATGTTGATTAATGATATGTGCATGGATGCATTGGTGATATTAACCATAATAAGCACATCAATGATACTAAGTATAATAAGAACATCATTCCCTTCCACGATACACTTACCACTTATCTTCATCGAGACTTCAAGGTGCACAAGGATATATACAAACTAACACTCAATCATATATAGAGCATCGATGCTTCCTAATATATAATATGCATTGGTGAATATTAAATAGTTGCACACTAGTAAAACTTACTATGTTAAGAGCACTTGAAAATGAACTTCATTAAAACCTTTGGCCACCTATAATTTTAGATATAGTAAACATCTACTAAAGCATCCACTTTTGTTTTGTTTTGTTTTGTAAAGTTATTTTCTCTATTGATTTATCAAAACAATACGTGATATGTAGTCATGGTTTGGCCTAGTCTACCACTAGGGAAACCAGACAAGTGACAAAACCATAGATTCTTCAACATCCACATGGTGTTCAAAAGAGAAAACAAAAAGTGTAGATTTTCTTGTCTTCAGACCTTTATTATTGAACCAAGTAACTAATACAACCTTATGAGCAAAAAAGCAAGCTAAAAAAATTGAGAAATAATAAAAGTTCATGTTGGCAGAGACAAGTTTGAGAGAACCACCTCTACTGGCATTTTGCCATTGCTAAGAGTGTTGCTATAGTTAGGTAGGAGGATGAGATGACATTCAATCTGCTTCATTTTCCAATCTAAGCTCTTCATATACATATGTGCCTCGTCAATGATGAGGATAATTTCCTCCTTTACTTCATTCTCGTTCAATAAGACTTTGCCCAACAATGTCTTCATGTGCTAGTTTAAACTTCCACCATGTACGTGTATTGATTTTGTCTGCTCCATGTGTGACCCATGTTCGGTACCCAGGGAGATTCTTAACCCACGCTATTCATGTCGAATGGAAAACCTAATTCCCCAATAATATCTCGCTCAAACTTAGTGAGATCAACTTGAATGTTTGGTGGTGTTTGAGAGTGATACAATCTCATTGAGGATTCTGCTCTCTATCAAGCATCAAACCCCCCTCTTGTTTCATACTATGCAGTGACGCAATGACATCTTATACACTAACGCAACATTGTAGACCCCCAAGCCTAATGATAGAGATGTTAGAGAGAGAGAGTGCTAGCAGCAAGAGCAACAGGGGAACAAAGAGAAGGACAAACACTTTTACAATAGTTGAAAAGGTGGACCAAAATAGAACTGGAAAAGCTCAAAAGATCAGGAATAAAATCCTTAAGACTTCTCAATGGGATGGGAAGAAAATGTGAGGGACTAAGTAGGAGGAAAGAGGTGGTATAAAGAAGGAAATCTCTATAAACCCATGTGTTGTGTAGCTGAAAAAGGAATTAATAAAATGAAACAGAAAACTAAAACCTCCACTTTTAAGAATGAAGGTTTTTTTAATATGTTTTCTTAGTCTTGTAAGACTAAAACCTTTGCTAATTTGTGTTTTCCCCGTAGTGGCTTTACCAAAATTTTGTAAAGTATTCCATGTTGATTATGATGCTTGTGGGATGAGAATTAGAGTGATACTAAGGTAGTAAGGTAATCCCATTTAATTTATTAAGAAGAAATCATATGATGAAAAGAATAATTTCCACGCATGTGATCAAGAATTTTATGCACTTATTTAAGGGTTGAAGTGGATAGATTGTTTGTTGATCAAGCAATTGTTTTGCATATTAATTGTTAAGTGAATGTTCGCATACAATGACAATCAAGTTAGTGTTTTGTACATTATTATAATATTACATATATGAGTGCATGAAAGTAAAGCAACTATGTATAAGGTTAGCACAAGTGCCATATATGATTAATACAATTGGTTCTTAGTATGAGAAAAGTTAACATAACTAGAGAAGGAAACTTATACAAGAACAAAGCTAAAACAAGGTTAACAAAGGAAGATGCAAAGCAACAACTCCTTGCCTTTAGGACAGAGAGTGAACCAAGAGATAATGAATGCATTGATCTTGGCAACATTTTTCAAAGTGCTTCAAAGTGGGCAGGGACTGAAACAAGAGCTAGCAATTTGTAGTGTAGGGACAAAACCCAGAGCCAATAAGTTGTAAAACATTGATGTAGACAACATTCTTCAAAGTGCTTTAGAGTGTTGTAGTGCATTGATGTTAGCAGTATTCATCATAAAGCTGTGGTGGTGCCTTGTTGAAATATGCCCCCTATGTCATGAGGGTGTTAGCTGATAGCCACAAAGAAAGCAAGGTTTCTAGGAAAGTGGTAGAGGTTGTATCAAACATACTAGGGTTTTTAACTTTGAAACTTCACATAATAATACTAAGTTAATTGAGAAAAACATGGCATGACATTCAAGGCACAACCAGTTGTGAACTTCGTAGTTTGCCATAGTGTTGCCACTATTCGACACCCAACACCTGGTGCTATGGATTGGGAGTTGTGCTTGAACATTTTGCTTATTACATAGGCTTTGCGCATCTTTAATGCAAGTGATAGAATATAATTTTATAAGTTTGGGTTGCTAGTTAATTAAGTAAAAAAAAATACACATATTTTGTGCATCATCTAATACAAATGTTGAAACAGAATTTATATAATTTTAATATCTAAATAAAGTATATTACTAAAATGAAATGGTATCTATCTTGATCTATCCAGTTTTTTTTTTGGTAAGCTTGGTGGGACTCCATCTTGATCATGTACACTATATCACCTTGATCACAACATGTAATTGAACCGGTGACTTCACGTCATGGAGTGCCTTAACAGAGCACCTGATCACCGTCTATTCAAGACCCTGTGTCAATCTGTCCAGTTACTATAATGAAAAAATAAACCTTTAAATTATGAGAGATGTAAGATTAACTTTCCATCAAATTTTCCCATGGGGAGAACTAAAATCCTCAGCGCCATGATCACTACTATATTCCTAAAGAAAAATGTGATTGCAAATGAATTACATATGTCTGATTATCTTTATATCAAATTTTCCCATGCTCATAACTATTATCCTCCAAGTAATGTTTAGTATCATATTCTTAAAGTGAAATGAGTATAAAAAATGCTACAAATGCCATCGACGTCCAAAGAATGACAGCCATGGGAATATAACACTTGTTTTTCTAGGAGTGACATTGCGGAAGGATAAACAATCAAGCAGTCAAAAGAAGAAAAGACTAGCCAAAGCATCATTTCTCTTAGAATTAAGACATGTCAAAGTGCAAGGAAGGAAATAAAGCAAAAGCCTTTTTGAAAATATACTTAATTGAAATACAAAGTATATTTAATGAAATCCCTCAAACTTTGGCCGAATTATGAGAGGTATATAGCTAGTTTTTTGTAAAACTCTAAGCATACAGTGTATTTATTATTAAATCCCTTTTAGTTCTCACCCACAATACGTAGAAGAGAGAGAGGTATAGTTCGAGAGACAAAAAAATCATATAAAGCTACATACAAAACGTATATATCGCAAAATCTTTTAATATCCAAACAACAACTAAAGTCTTGATATATGGACACTATATAATAAGATCTCTAAAAAATCAAACATGTTACTAAACTATTTGAGTCCACAACTATTTACCTCTTCCTCATCCTTTATCAAGGATGCCTCCGGGGAAAATTAGGAGTTACACCATTCTAATTCTTCTCCCTGTGAAATTAGATTAGCATCTATTTCTTTTTCTTAAAGGCCAAACTGCAATTAGAAAAATCAATAAAATAAACAAATGCAATTTAACCTTAACATCATATAAAATAATATGCAAAATTAAAAACACAGATCTCGTTCCTCACATTTAATTTTAACATGCTTAACAACATTATAAATTCCATGTACGACCATCTAATGCCTTTTCCCTCTGATCTGCTGCTTCGTCCAAGCAGATATTATATGGGTATGTCTCTCTCAAAGTCATCGTCACAGTTAACATAATAAATACAACTGAACTATACATGAACTCGACATACACATAAAAATCATACAAAATGAAGCACTTTAACGCAATATATCCCACCTGAGAGAGAATAAAGTGGAATTGAACCATATGCTAACAATTCCCATGAGAGAAAGAATGAAATGGAACAAAGATCCCAAAGATAAATTAATGAAATAATAACCATCCTCTAAACATTAAACATTATTCATTTATTTGGCTGCCAAATCAAAGTCGTTTATCCATTTTCCATCAATATCCTTTCTAGCCATTGAAGCCATTTGATCCACTCCATTAAACGTTAACATTAAATATTATTAACCATTATTCATTTATTTAAGATAATATTAAAAAAAATACCATTATAAAAAGTACAATACGCATTTCCAAAAATTCACTTATCTTAATGTTTGTTGTGTAGAAATTCCTTGTATATTCAAACTGTTAATTGCAATTTACTAAAACAATAGACTTGAATCTACTCTACTCATCAGCAGAAACAATTAAACGATCACGAAATCATGAAGCATACAAAAGAAAGAATTCAATCAACACATTACACAATGATTTCTTGGGGAAAGGCACAACTAAAAACCTCTGCTATCTGTATATTGCATTAGTAAGAAAATATGAGAAGATAACAATGCTTTTCTCAAGCCCAAGCAACCTTTGCACTATCTCTATATGTATCATAGCTTCTGTTATCACAATGAACTTCGTTTTTTAAATTTGTATAAAATGTTGACAACTACGTTGTCAACATTTTAATTGTAATAAACAAGTTTCCAAAGCAAAGACCATGGAGACTAGACATAACAAGAAGTAGCAATTAGACAAGTTGGATGTGTTACTTGAGGTTGCTCGTACCCTCAGCTAATATGCCAGGCTATTTTGAACAAAGTTATGCATACTGGTTAGTAAAGGAAACCTACAAGAAAATGCCGACAACGATTTTTACAGAAAATTACAGAGTGGCAGAAGACATCCAGGGGCAGTTTTGATGAAGTAGACAAAGGGACCCATTTTGTTGAAACAAGGATGCTAATCTACAGAGGGGCTTGTTCTATTTTCCAGCTAGACACTTGACCAGATCACTTTATTTTTGCCTAGATTTTAGCATATTTGCCTACTATTTTTCTATGATTCATTAGATATTTTCTAAAATTATCTTTTTCATGCATGAACTTAAAGGATATTTTAAAATATCTTAGTATTATAATTATGAGGATTTTATTATTTTGAAAATTGTTATGTGAAACTCTATAAAGACATTTTATGAATAATGAAACAGGGTTGGAAATCATTTGAAAAATTACTTGTAGTTTGGATATGTTTGAGCAATCTTAAATGTATTTGCAGTTTTTGATGAGAAGCTAATATAAAACTCATGTGTTTCATTTATCTATTATTAATTGTCTCTTTCATGATTGAAATTTTAGTTTAATGAGATTGGATTTCATTTGATGCTCCTCTCTTAAATTATCAATGATTAAATACTTCTTGTTCTCAGCTCTTATAAGCTTTGTTTTCTCCCAGTTCATCTTTCTTCGAAATCTCCAAAACAATCAAAGGACATGTTACTCCCATGCTTTGTGCAATTTTCTCATTAGATCTATGATTTCATTTGGTTGATAGCTTGACTCCATGCCCAATGGTAGGTTTTGAGGATCATCCAACCATCTTATACCTAAACCCAAATTTGGCCACCTAAACTCAATTGCGAAAACCTTCTACTACAGTGACCATAGAGTAGTTGAGATTTACTAAGATACCCCCCTCCAGGTTGAAGGGCCAACTTTCAACCTAAAATTGGTTTGAGGTTACCTTAGGGTTTCTCCCTGCAACCAGGGTTTTCTCCAGGTGATAACAACTTCTTAGACAATCTATGCCAATACTTAACCATTTTTTTTGTTTTCCCAAGTCCTTATTTCCTTGCGTTGTTTCCTTGGGAATTAGCCCTTAATAATTAGGAAATTTCCTCTATTGGAATTGCGTAATCCTCATAGGCCTTCCTCTGACTGCATGTACCACTTATACAATTTGAATGATTATACAACTAATAGTACACTGCCCTTGAACTCCAATCTCAACTGGGTAACTCTCAGATATGACATGCATGAGTTATTTATGAATGAATCATTATTTAACTGGTTGAACACATGAAGCATCACCCCACTCTCTAACCTCCTACTAGTTCCTCCATCAGTTGGAACTAGTTTAATTGACTTTAACTCAGTTAAACTGAATTAATTAATTACAACTCAAAATAAACTCAACCAGGGCTCCTATAAAGTAGGAGACACTCTACATGACTCAAGTTAGACCCTCAACTTGAATTAGTTGAGCCAACTAAGTCAAATTAACTTAGTTAACTCATACAAGTTGTCTTGTGATGTGGAATTACAATTTTATTCCTAATTTAATTCAAGGAAAAAATCAAATCAAGATTTTCTTGTTGCATTTTCAAAACTCCCTCTCAACAAGAAAGGGATTATCATATACCCCAATCTTGCCTCTATGGAACTCAAATTTGCCTCTTGACAGTGCCTTAGTCAAGATGTCTGCATCTTGTTCCTCTGTAGGAATGTACTCCAGCAACATGATTCTCCTCTGCACACAATCTCGTAGATGGTGATATCGGATGTCGATATGCTTGGACCGATCATGAAAAATTGGATTCTCAGAGAGTTTGATACAACTCTGATTGTCACATTAAATCACTATAGGATCCATCTGTTGACCAAATAACCTAACACGGATCTTCCTCATCTAGAAAGCCCAATAAGTTGCTTGACTAGCAACCATGTACTTTGCTTATGCTAAATTGAATGCAAATGATCTTTGCATCTTGTTGTACCAAGAAATTGTTGTTGACCCAATACTGAAGATTCCCCCTAATGTGCTCTTCCTGTTGAATGGACTCCCTGCCCAATTTGCATCTGTGAAGCCTTGCAGGGTCACTCCCTCTGTCCGTATGTACCAAAGACAAAATTGAGTGGTGCCTCCGAGGTATCTCAACACGTGTTTAGTTGCATTCCAATAGAGTTTGGTTAGTTTAACTATTGCTTGACTAAGTTGGTTAACTACAAAACATATGTCCAGTCGTATGTTCACCAAATACATAAGTGAACCCACAAGATGCTTGTAAATAGTAGCCTCCACTACTTCACCTGAAGTAGCATCTTCCTTCCTCCAATCCCTTCTAGAGGAGTCTCCATGGGCTTGTTGCTCTCCATGTGGAACTTCTTCAGTATCTCGTTGGCATACTTTCCCTGAGAGACAAAAAGTTCCTCATCGCCCTGCCATACTTCCATAATAAGGAATAATGTATGAGCCCCAGGTCCTTCATCTCTAATTCTCTTCCAATATCCTCTTTACAAGAGTTTACCAGCTTCTCATCACTAGTTAGAATTAAATCATCGACATATAATACTATAATCAATAATTTACCTTCAACCATAATATGGTAAAGGTTTGCATCTGCTCCACTTTTGGTGAAACCCAACATGGTGAAATAGTTGTCAATCCTGGTATACCAAGCACAGGGTGCTTGTTTTAATCCATACAACACTCACTTGAGTCTGCACACATGTGACTCTATGTTGAAGGTCTCAAATTCTTCTGTCTTCTCAATGTACACCTCTTCCTCAATCACTCCATTGAGGAAGGTTGTCTTCACATCCATCTGATGTATCTTCCATCCCATCTATGCTGAAAGTGCTAGAATATATGTCATCGACGAGTACCTTTCTACTAGAGAAAAGGTCTCCTTGTAATCAATTCTCTCCACTTGAGAGAACCCTCTGGCCACAACTATGGCCTTGTGTTTCTCAACAGTCCCATATGATGCTTGCTTTACCTTGTAAAGCCATCTGTAAGTCACCACTCAGTTTTTTCTGGTCTTGGGACCACTTCCCAAACATTGTTTCTGATAATGGGGTCATGCTACTCTACCATGGCATCAACACATACTGGTTGTTGCATTGATTCATCGAATGAGTATGCCTCAATCTTTGCACTCTCACTCATCATAGCCATGTAGCTAGTGTATCGATCTGTTGACCTCCTCTGTTTGTGCTGTGATGTGGGTGCTCCCACATTCTCTCTAGCATCATGCATCAATCTGTCAGCTTCTCTAGTGCGCGTCCTTCCAGCCACCCCATTTTGTTATGGGTTATGGGGTGATATTAACTCTCGTTGAATTCCTTTTGATGCACAAAATTTCTTGAATTCATTCGACACATATTCTTTATTGTTATCGCTCTTGAGAGCCTTCACTTTCCTACCAATGTCTTTCTCAACAAGTGCATTAAATTCATAAAAATTTATAGAAATTCTGATCTTTCTTTTGCATGAAGAAAATCTAGCACTTACGTGAGAAATCATCTACAAATATTACATAATACATGTGCTTGGTCGTGGACGCTGTCGAGAAAAGTCCACACACATCTGAGTGAACTCTTTCAAGGATGGCTTGTGCTTGATTGTCCTTATTATGAAAGGTGGCTTTGGTGTACTTCTCCAATGTACACCCTTTGCATGTATCTTTTTACTCTAGTGCACCCTTTGGAAGTCCTGTACAAATCTGTTGCGTGATCTTCAAAGCTCCGTGGTGCAAGTGGCCCAATATTCTATGACACAATTCACTGATGTCTCGGCTCTGCACCTTCTCTGCTTTTGTGCTCAATGTTGCACAATCTTCTACATACAATTTGTAGAGGTTCTTAACCCGGACCCCAATCCACTTCACTTGTCCTATGGCTATGTGACAAAGGAAATCCTTTCATTTTCTAAATATCACATCGTAGCCACGGTATTCCAACATAGCAACTGAAACTAAATTCTTCTTTAGACATGGAAGATACATGAAACCTTTAAATGTGAGAGGAGAGCCAGACTCCCTTTGAAAAGTAATAGTATTGATGTCGGTCACACTATACCTTCCATCATCTCCCATTTCGATGTGCAACTGGAGGTCCTTCTCCTCCAAGTCACTGAAAAGTTATTTGTTGTCAGCCATATGGAATGAGGCTCCACTATCTAGATACCACACACTACCCATCACCGATGTCACCATGCAAGAAATTAGGGTGAAATCCAACTCGAATTGTGAAGCAAGATATTCACCTGCGGCTCCTCATGAGGGCTTCTTATGCAGACACTTTATGGCATAGTGTCCTAGCTCATGAAAATGAAAATATTTAATCTTTGACAAGCCCTTCTTCTTTCTGCACTGAATGGAATCTCCTTTGGATTGGATTTTCTTTCCTTTCCCTTTCTTTTCCTTTATAGCTAAGGCACATTTCTCCTCCTCATCATGCTTGGATGAGGTTCCATCTTTGGTGCTCTGGCTTATCTCTTCTTGCACCAAGTCGGACCACAAACGCTCCCACTTTGGTAGATGCTCCCTCCCATTTACCGAATCCTGGTAGTTGTGCTAGCTCTTGGGAAGGCCTAGAAGTTCTAGGCTAACCATATCATCTTCAACAACTATAATACCGACACTCCCAAGATGATCCCGACATTAGGTAAACCTGCTCAAGTATTGTGGTATTGTGTCGCCCTTTTCCATCTTGATCTTCCGAAGCTTGTCCTTCAATGTCAGCTTCCTATGGTTACTGTTATTTTGAAACAAGTTGATCAAGGCTTGCCACATTGCATATGGTGTATCCTTCTCGTGGAGGTTAAAGATAATATGATCTCAAACTCCTTTTAGTATGATCCTTCTCACCTTTGCAACACATTTCCTCGAATCTTCCAGATCTTGAGCATATGTTGTCAGAGGCTTATGAATATCTTTGTCTATGAATTCCTTTAGCCCATTGTCTTCCAACATTGCCTCCATCTTGTCCTTCCAAGCAATATAGTTTGAACTACCCTCAAGGGCATATTCGAGTCTTAATCCATAGAACAAAATCTTGCTGGCTCTAAAGAATGATACTGTAAATTTGATTTCACCTACAAAAGGTAAACTCATATTCTCCTCTTCTAGAGTGATTTCTACTCTGATACCATGTGGAAATTCCTTGTAGATTCAAACTGCTAATTGTAATTTACTAAAACAATAGACTTTAATCTTCTCTACTCATCAGCGGAAACAATTAAACGATCACGAAATCATGAAGCATACAAGAGAAAGAATTTAATCAACACATTACACAATGATTTCCTAGGGAAAGCCACAACTAAAAACCCCTGCTATCTATATATTGCATTAGTAAAAAAATATGAGAAAACTACAATGCTTTCCTCAAGCCCGAGCAACCTCTACATTATCTATATCTGTCTCACATCTTCCTAGACAAGCCTAGGCCAATACTTAACCAATTTTCTGCTAGCCCATGTCCTTATTTCCTTGCGTTGTTTCCTTAGGAATTAGCCCTTATTAATTAGGGAAATTCCTTAATTGGAATTGCGTAATCCTCATAGGGCCTTCCTCTGACTGCATGCACGACCTGTACAATTTGGATGACTATAAAACTGATGGTACATTGCCCTTGAACTCCAATATCAACTAGGTAACTCTCAGATATGATATGCATGAGTTATTTATGAGTGAATCATCAGTTAACTGGTTGAACACATGAAGCAACACCCCATTGTCTGGCCTCCTACTAGTTCCTCCATCAATTGGAACTAGTTTAACTAACTTTAACTCAGTAAACTGAATGAAATAATTACAACTCAAAATAAACTCAACCAAGGATCCTATAAAGTAGGAGACACTTTACATGACTCAAGTTAGATCCGCAACTCGAATTAACTGAGCCAACTAAGTCAAATTAACTTAGTTAGCTTGTACAAGTTGTCTTGTGATGTGGAATTACAATTTTATTCCTAATTTAACTCAAGGACAAAATTAAATTAGGATATTCTTGTTGCATTTTCAACATGTTGCAACATGAAGATAATACATGAATTTTGTGATTGAATATGTGTTTGCATGAAAACACCGGAGGTTGTCTAACAAATATTCTTGTCTACATGAAAACACCGGAACCTGGCTACCAAAGGCACATTTCAGCTTCATGCGAAGAAGTTCCAAGACCTTGATCCTAGTCGATTTTGGACCAAAAGAACAACTCGACCATCCTTGAAAAGATGGTAAGTTCCTCATATGTTGCTTTAGAAAACTGAAGGGTGTCGATGGTGTCGATAGATGGGGCATTAAAATCTTGTAGAATGATGCAGTCGCTTTCTGTAGGGAACATGTCTATTTGTGGTTTATCGACTCATAACTTATGTGCCATGTAGCTAAAGGATGAGAATCTGGTTGTCAAGCGATGGGTATCTTCTTAACTTCCATTGGCTTTGTTGGTTCATTAGGTTAATTGGTTTGTAATTTTTCAAACCGCAAACAGGGAAAAGTGAATCACCATGCATTTTCTTTTATTACTGAAATGGTGACTTTGGCTTCTGCTAAAAGTAATGTCTATTTTCTGCAGGTTTTCCAGGGGATTATTTTCCCTCTACCAACTATCCAGGGATGGGGAAAAAGACACCAAAGCTCCAGGTACTCAACAAGAAATCTTTATCTCTGTTTTTCTTTTTAGAAGTAAGGTAATTTAAATGAAGAAGTAAGAAGTAAGAAGTAAGAAATAAGATAGGGGGAAAGAGGAAAGAGGGAAGGATTCACCACTTATTTGACCATGAGGAATTCACAACATCCATCGCTCACTTGACCAAAGAGTCACTTAGTGATAAATCTCCCATACTGATGAAAGTTGGTACAATAAATACATCACTAGCCTTACGGTGAAGGAGTAAGTTTACTATAAGCAAGTTCTCAAATATTGAATGATATTAAAACATTGAGCCCAACCACAATCTTGGTAGAGCTAATCTTGATAGGATAATAAACACGGTTACACTTAATCTTCTCACTAATTGAAACAACATTTATTAATGTAACTAACAAAATTATTGGGCCTCCTCTTAAGTTTATGTTTCTGGTATCTTTGAATTTCGAATTAGCCCAAACTAATCTTTTATTTTGAATTTAGGTTGGTTGGAACCAACTACTCTAATCTAAGGCTATCTCTTATATAAGGGTCCGATCAAACTACATGATAGGCCTTCGTAGTGGTATAGTGCTAGAGAGGGGAAAAACACTTTGAATTCTCCTAGTTCTTTTTACTTTAGGCCGACCACTGATCAAATGACATGTTAAAGTTGTAAAAAATTTGCCCTTGCCTGCCAGTCAAAGTTTAGTGTTGGATGCTTGCAATGAATGTTTGTTCATTGGAGAAACAATCCATTCAATTTGAGCATTCATCCCCACTAGTTTATAGCTTGCAACCCCAAACCCACATTTATTAATGAAACTAACAAAATTGTTAGGGATTTAAGTCAATAAATGTTACTATAAAAATTATTAGGGATTTAAATCAATAAATGTTACTAGAAAAATTATTAGGGATTTAAATCTTTATTTAATATAGATCGTTAGATTTAGTGTTAAAAAAAATGTTAATCGAATTCCCCCCACGTGAAAATAATATTCAAAATATAATCATTTATCAGAGTAAACCACTGACCTGCTCGAAGTGCAAGTAAGAGGCGAAGTCTTCATAGATAGAGGTAGCTAGAGCAGCATGAGTGAATTGGATAACACACAGAAATGTTAGAACTAGTGATTCGAGTTGCAGATAACTTTTTCTCTCCAGTAATAAAGCATGCTGAGTTATAGCTGTGGACAAAGGAGGAGGTAGTTTACTACCTAGTAGGAGACAAAAACTACAGAAGGAAAAGAGGGGAGGATGTCACTAGATAAACTATACTTTCTATTTCCATCGTGGTGTATGTGGCACCAACATTTTCATTGCGGTATAGGTGGCAGTTACAAGGTGGTGGAAAGAAAGATGAAGGTCGAGTATACTCATGAAAACAACGTTTAGTGCTAGGAAACTAATGTTAGCACTAGTTTCAGATCATTTGTGCCAACAAAAAATTGTTAATGAAATATAAGTTATAAGATAAGATATATGGGTGAAAGAATGGAGTATCTACCTCAGGAAGAGGCCAAATAAGATCTCCAACTTAAATGTACGGTAAAATGTAAAACATCACATATGATTTCGATCAACATTGAGTTAAAACAATGATATATCCTCGTTTTTTGTGTAGGGGCTAGTAGACTAACAAAATCTATTACTATAGTCCCCGTAGCTCGAAGGGCAGGGACTAATAACATAAAAGCTATAAGTTACTTACAATGTCCATTTTCATTTTCGGAATCATGCACATTTTTTACTTTAATTAATGAATCTTCATCATCAATATAGCTTTTAATATACTAGACAATAATAGTTGACTCAATAGACTCAATTATCTTATCAACTTAATTGGCATACACGATTAATGGGTCAATCAATATTTGACTTGCCTTGATACCCCACCCAACATAGTTGGCTCAACAAATGAGGTGACACAACTAAGTCGGCTTACCGTTATTACATAAGTAGATTCAAGTACTTTACAAAAGTTTATTGCAACCTGCTTATAAAACAATAATTTATTTAATACCTCATGTAAACAAAAAAAAATCAAGTAAATTTCATTATACAAAATCTAATAAACCTAAAAATTAATGCAAAATATTTTTTAACAATCACACGTTATTGAATATTATTATTTCCTTAATAATTTTTTCCAAAATATATCATTTCATACCAAACACAAGTATGAATCTCTTAACATTTATATTTTTACATTCTTTCATTAAAAAGTTTTATGAGAGATTTAAAAACTTATTTTTTTTTCCCCAAAAAAATCATATATATTTATAAGGAAAATATATACATAATAAGTATGAACTAATTTTGCGTGAGATTTCTCTCCTCAAAGAGAGTCCATTTTTACTGAAAAATAAGGACTCCAACAAGTCCTTTACAGACTTCCACATTCAACAAAAAATACCTCTAATAGAAACATACATCTCCAACTAACCATCATGTTATCCTCCTCCCGATCTAGGATAACATGATAATTGACTAAGCTAGTTGACAATTCAAGAGCTTCTTTGGATGGATTATCAACCTTCATATTCAACTCACAGAGAATGTGACAAAATACAATGTTCCTAAATGAGTTCTGCCTTCATGCATGTCAACTAATAATGGTTCCATTCCCAATATTCTTAATTTTGCCTTCTAATTTTCCCATTCTAGCCAACTTTGAGTCGCCCAACACTTGTATGCCTGATACATCATTCTCCTTTTCCAAGTTCAACAACACCCACATGGACACAAACTTTGCCCTGCTATTTGATCATATGCCTTGCGCACATCTTCATTTTATCTGATGATTATGACTAAGGTAAATAACCAATCCCACCCCACACCTAGGTGGGTGGCCTTGGCTGGCCCCATCAAACAACCCCCATGGATAACCAAAATATAAAAGTGGCATTACCAAGTTCCTGGGGAAAGGTTGTTTAGGTTCTGACTTGAACTCCTGTGCCAATGCCAAAATCTTGGTTAAATGCAGATCTGAATGAACATATTAATGTTGGAAGATACTTTGGTTTCTTTTCCACCAAACGTGTGATATTAACACATAGTGCATACCAGCATAAGTCGCTACAGATTTATCCTACCACCACAATCTATAAGCATCAATTAGTGAGGGGCCTTCCCAGCTACACTTTGGCTTCAAATCATGCCACAGGCTTCTGCAGATCTTCTTGGTATACTCACAATGTATAAAGAGGTGTCCCTGGTCCTCCACCTCTTTTTTGTACATATCACATCAATCGTTTGGGGCCATGCCAACTTCTTCTTAGAAATTTGTCCCAGGTTAGTAGTTTTCCATTGAATGGTAGTCATAAACATATTTTGGATTTCAATGGAGCTTTAATCCTCTATAACACCTTCCACCACCAGGACTTGGTGCCAGTTAAGTGTTCTTCTTTCCAAGTGTTATATCAAATTTTTCTTGTAAATTCACCATTATGTGTATCTTTTGTCCAACATAGAGAGTCATCTATATTGTTCGTTAGATGAATCTGTGTCTCTAATAAACTACACACAAATTTGTCCCATTCATCCACCAAATACGCACTAAGACCCAAGTCCCTAGTTGATTTTCATCCTTCCCTACCACTGGCTTGAGGGAGCTAAGCAACAACATCAACCAACACCATAATATTTCATTTACTCAATTCTTGAATGAGGCGAACTTATAGCTTATAATTATTCCCAACTCCAACCCAAGGATTACAACCAATTCTAATATCTCTACCATTTGAAACCCACTAGGTCATTTAATGTCCCACTAGAGGGAAAGCCTTAACCAAGTCTTTCCAAACAATAGATCATGTACTAGTCTTATTCGTCGATTTCAACTAGTTTGAGATTGACATGGCAAATAAGTATTTAGTCTACATAACTTTAAACCATAATGAAGTCCCCCTTCATTAGGTTCCATAAGCTTACTCCTGTTAAGACCTCCATGAAGAGGTGTATGTCCTTAAGTTCCTAGCCTCTGAGCTATTTTGGAGCCATGATGCAAGATCCCTTTACTAGCACGATGCCCTTACGACCAACAGAGCCAATCTAGAAGAATCTTAGGCAAATTTTCTGAATCTGATTGAGATTTCCTTTCAAAATAACTACTATAGAGTTCTAATATACATGTATGCTTTCCAATACTACTTTGACCAAGACCAGTCAACCTCCCCTAGATAGACATTGATTTGGCCATCCCAATATTCTCCCTTCAGTTTTCTTGGCAAGCCAAGGCCAGTCATCTTTGTAATATTTGATTGGTTTCAAATGGAATTCTATATATCTTATGCCATCCTCTAATGCTTTGTGAGGAAAGGAAAAGATTTCATGAGCCCACATCATACCCTTCACGTGCCATCCGTTAAACATAATACCATATTTCATCTTATTTATAACAATTCTTGTAAATTTACAAAATAATTCCAATGAAATCTTCAAGGATGTTAGTTACCAATGTAAACGAGATGAACAAGCCAACAATTCATCCACAAACATTAAATGAGATATAGATACAAAGTTTGAAATATTTACTCCTATAGAAAGCCCTCTATTCTGAGCTTCAGTCATTAGGTGACTGGAAGTGTTTGCAATGATAAGGAAAATAAGAGGCGAAAGGGGGATACCCTACCTTATACCCCTATAAGCGGTGAAGAAATGGAAAGGGGACTCATTGATCAGCACCGCAAAAGAAGTGCTTTGAAAACATCCCATAATCCAGTTGACAATATTGATAACAAAGTCCAATTGAATAAGAACTAGTCTAAGAAATGTCCAACTCACCATGTCATAAGCATTGGAGAAGTCCATCTTTGAGATCACTGCTTTGGAATCATCCTTCTTAATTGAGTGGAAGACCTCTTAAGCTACAACAACTACATCATGGATGTTCCGTTGGTGGAGGAATCTGAATTGTCCATCCAATATAAAATAACTGAGAACTGATTTAATTCTAATTGCAATTACTTTGGATATTAATTTATATATAAGATTGCAATAGGAAATAAACTTGTAGTCCCCAAACAATGAGCCATCTTGAGCCTTCAGAATAAGGAAAATGAAGGTCGAATTGAAAGAGGCAAGGCTTTTACCTAAGGCTTGGGATTCATGCACTACTTTGATAAGGTCCTACTTTAACAATTCATAAAAGCCCAAATAAAATTCCATTGGGAAACCATGAGGGCCAGTGCTTTTTCCCCTTTGCATTGAATAAAAAACAACCCATAGCTCCTGCTAAGTGACAACCTTAGAAATGTGAGCATTCATTTCCCCATTAACAATTTCAGGGAAATTTTCCACCACCTACAAGATCTCCATAAGTAGGCATCTATGCGACTCCAAATAAATATTTTGAAAGTGTCTCAGACCTTCCTCAACTTTGTCCCTGAAAGGTACATTTTCATCCCTCGATGGTCCCTCAATAGTCCATATAGTGTTGACCTATTTTCGTCCATTCGCAAAGTTGGGAAAATATCTGGTGTTAATATCCCCAACAAACAGTCATAATGCTCTACTTTTTAATCTCCATATCTCTTCTTCGGCCAATAAACAAGCATTCTTTCTACTTCAAGAGTCTTCAGTCTCTCCCACTACTCACTTGAAGTCAAACTTGAGTCCATCATTGAGGCACATTCTTCTATGTTTTGTTCAACTTCTAATAGCTTTTTTCCCTTCCCCTATGGAAGTCCCTGGTCCATTTCTAAAATGCTTACTTGATAGAGTCCAACTTGCTATAAAATTGTTGCATATATGAAGAGGATTATGAAGGAGAAAGGTGGCACCAAATGCTTAATACCAAGGAGTGATACTCCTCAAGCCAAGTAGGAAGAAACTGAAAAGGAATTGTTTTAGCAGGATCCCTATCTGAGACCTGAAATGTAATAGAACGGTGGTTTGAAACTCCTTTAAACCTTACCATTACTTTGAATGATATTCACTAATTAATAAAAGCCTCTAAAAAAAGAAAAAAATGATCTAGTCGTTTAGAAACCTCCAAGCCTTTTGAGTGCCCATTGGACCAAGTTGGGAGGACATTAATTGGACCCACATCCACCAAGTGATTTTTGGAGAGAAATTCAAAGAAGAAGCCATCAGCTAGACCCAGGTGAGGGTGAAACCCCCAAAAATTCCCTTAGTCCCATTGTAAAATTGAGGTCACCACCAGTAATAACATACCTTTCCATAAAATCACTTACCTCAAACAATCCTTCCAAATACAATTTTTATGTTAGCATAAGGGCTATAAACATTCAGAAAGGAAAAATAATTGAACCAATCATTGAAAATAAGCTATAGCAGAATGGATAAGAGAGGAAGTGAGGGCTTTACAGTCCCTATTCAACCTGGTAATTAAACCTCCTGACAAACCCACAACATCATAATGACACTAGGTCTAATATTTTTGGATGTTTTCCAATTTTTTACGAGCTTTTGAGCCCTCACACATAGTTTCTTCAATCATTAAGATATTTGCTCGATATACTTCCAATAGAAACTTGAGGGCACACTTTTTGGGGGCTCCCCCTCTCCCCCTCGCATTAAAGGAAAGAATAATCATGGATTCCCTCTAGACAAGGCATCCTTTTCTCTAAGTGTCCTAGCTATAAAAACTTTCTTGCCTATTTTAATTTCCTGCCTTGCCTTCTACTAGCTTTGTGCAAATTAGACTTCCTTCCAACAGAGTTTGATGCAAGAACATCCAAAGTAAAGCCTCCTGAATATTGGGGGATACCAGGAGCAGGTTTCCTTAATCTAAGAGCATAACTTTTCAAGGCATCTCGGGACAGAGGGGAAATCGGGGCCATGGGGGGATCTTTATCAAGGGGAAAGGGACCTGAAAGAACAGTCATCGCAGGCTTAGAGTCCTAAGGGAAGGTCGAGGGATCAAGGATAGGGGCTAGGGGAGGTTCCCTATCCATTGAAGGGATCATCTTAATTGAAGGGGACAAAGGACATAAAACGAAAAGGCAAGGCGAGGGGGGACACTTACTTGATAGGATGTTCCCAGTCTCAATGCCTGATTAAAGAAGAGACTGTAACAGTACCGAAATAAAAACATGTAATTAATTAGATTAATCACGGAATTTATAATGAACATGCAATTTATCAACTAGTTAACATTAAATTTAAAAAAATGTGAGTAGAGACAACTTACCTGTGGAATGCTAGTCGAATTCTTCTGCTAACTGCAACAAAGTCTTGGGGACGACTCTCCACCCAACCGTAGGCCCAATTGCACAAAATCTTGCTACAACTGGCCACCCCCGAGCCCTCTATCAACGTACTACTGCCAGGGTATCCTTTGTCTCCTAACACTATTCTCCCAGAGAATGGATGATGGAATCATGGAATGATGGAATGCCTCTCATCTTCCTCACCATCTCTTAAATAGAGCAAACCTTGGGAGGGGAACCACATGCACACCCTCCATGTGTTAACATACAACTTACTGCTTTCTTGTTTTATTTCTTTTGTTTTACTTTTTGATAGCTTTACTGATTTTTACTGCTTTCTTGTTTTATTTCTTTTGTTTTTACTTTTTGATAGCTTTACTGATTTTTACTATTTTTCTGTTTATTTTTATTTGGAGCATGTAGTTAATTTATTATATTTTATTTATTTATTATTATTTAGTTATTATTTATTATTATTTATATTTATTATTAAGGGACATTACATACTCCCCCATTTTAAGGAATCTCGTCCCAAAGTTAAGTTGAATTATTTATTATTTATTATTAAGGAACATTACATTTATTTTGTTATTTATTACTTCATGTAACAGTCCTGACACCCTCTACTGAACTAGTATAACCAGCAGGCATTGAAAGTTTCACAGCACCCGGGAAATCCCAAGGAATCTCTGTCCTTTTTCCCACTCTGAGAATCAGGCATAAGCCTCCTCGGTCTGTATCCTAGTCCAAGGTTGGCCCCAAGGCTCGCGCCTGACTCAAACCTCATCTGCCTTAAGGCAAGCATCCAGTATAGTGTTGAATGTCTCCGGGCATCTCGTAAGGTTGGCCCACTCCCTCCACAACTCACTAAGGCGCACAACCCCAGGCATCGAAGTCCTTACACCCCTACCAGACTTCGGCATCCCAATACAATATTAGGCACTTAACCTTCAACATCAGGTACTTGGCCTCCTCAAGATGGTCCCATAGCCCTCAAGAGATATCTATCAAGAGCTATACAAGACAAAGGAACCACTGGCATATGTAGTGTTGATTGAGTTTGTCCCCAGCCCATATGGTGTTACTTATTCTCCCTCGTGCGTATGGGCTCGCACGAGATCACCCTTAATAATAAATAATAAATAATATAATATAATATTAAATAAATAATAAACAATAAATAATAAATAATAATAAACTAATAAATTAATTACATGCTCTAAATAAAAATAAATAAAAATAAACAGAAAAATAGTAAAAATCAGTAAAGTTATCAAAAAGTAAAAACAAAAGAAATAAAACAAGAAAGCAGTAAAAATCAGTAAAGCTATCAAAAAGTAAAAACAAAAGAAATAAAACAAGAAAACAGTAAGTTGTATGTTGACACATGGAGGGTGTTCATGTGCTTCCCCTTCCAAGGTTTGCTCTATTTAAGAGATGGTGAGGAAGATGAGAGGCATTCCATCATTCCATGATTCCATCATCCATTCTCTGGGAGAATAGTGTTAGGAGACAAAGGATACCCTGGCAGAAGTATGCTGATTGAGGGCTTGGGGGTGGCTAGTTGTAGCAAGATTTTGTGGTAGAGATGGTTCGTGCTGACAAGAAGTCCTCGGATAAGTTGCACCCACTACTTTCCGAATTTGCAGATGTATTCCCTCCAGAGCTACCAGGTTTGCCTCCAATTCGAGAAATCGATTTCTCCATTTCTTTGAAACCAAGAATAGAACCCATATCCAAAACAACTTATCGAATGACTGTCCCAGAGCTTAATGAGTTGAGTATACAGCTTAAAGAACTTCTTGATCAAGGATTTATCCGACCCAGTGTGTCACCTTGGGGTGCACCAGTGGTCTTTGTAAAGAAGAAGGATGGAACTCTTAGGTTGTGTATTGATTACCAAGATCTAAACAAGGCCACCATTCGGAACAAGTACCCCATGCCTCTAATAGATGACCTCTTTGACCAACTAAAAGGAGCTTCAATATTTTCCAAGATAGACTTATGGTCAGGTTATCATCAACTAAGAATCAAGGAGGAAGACATACCTAAGACGACATTCAGAACGCGTTATGGACACTATGAGTTTATTGTTATGCCATTTGGTTTGACTAATGCCCCGCCAGCCTTCATGAACTTGATGAATAGTGTCTTCTGAAAATATTTGGACCGCTTTGTTCAAGTGTTCTTAGATGATATCCTCATTTATTCCCACAATGTGAAGGAGCATCTAGAACACTTGAGATTGGTACTTCAATGCCTTAGAGAATGTAAGCTATATGGGAAACTTACTAAGTGTTCCTTCTTTGAGAAAGAAATTCAATATCTAGGCCATAACATTAGTGGGAAAGGCATTGCAGTGGATTATAGTAAGATTGAAACTATAATGAATTAGCCTACTCCTCGAAATGTCAAGGAAGTACGCAGCTTTATGGGGTTGGCAGGCTATTATAGAAGATTTGTAGAAGGGTTCTCACAGATATCTAATCCCATCACCCACCTCCAAAGGAAAGGGGTTAAGTTTGAATGGGAAAGTGATTGTGAGAAAGCATTTAATGAGCTAAAAGATCGACTGACAACTGCTCCAATATTAAAGGTACCCGACATCGACAAGGACTTTCGTGTATGCACAGATGCATCAGGAGAAGGATTAGGTGCAATCTTGATGCAAGATGAAGGGGTTATCGCTTATGCTTCACGTAAAATCAAGACCCATGAAATCAATTACGCTACTCAATTATGGAAGTTTGTGATTCCTGAATATAGAAATCGAGTTCTTATCACATCTCTATTTCACTTATGGCGTTCTATGGTTTGAGACTCGAATATGCCCTTGATGGCAGTTCGAATTATATAGCCTGGAAGGATCGCATGGAAGCAGTACTAGAGGATAACGGTCTAAAGGACTTCATTGAGCAAGAAGTCCTCAAGCCAACTGGAGCTGATGAGTTGGCTGAATGGCAGAAATGTGTGGCTAAAGCAAGGAGAATCCTTCTGGAGGGAGTTTGAGATCACATAGTCTCGAGTCTCCATGGGAAGGAGACACTGTTTTCATTGTGGAAAACATTGAAAGATCTATATAGAATAACAGTGATCAGAGGAAGTTGGCACTGAAGGACAAACTTCGAAAGATCAAGTGTGAAAAGGGCGACACGATCTCTATGTATCTGAAAAAGCTCACCACATGCAGGGATGATCTTGGAAGTGTAGGGATTGTGACAGTTGAGATGACATGGTGAGTCTTGCACTCGGTCTTCCTAAGAGCTGGCATAGCTACCAGGACTCGGTTAATGGAAGAGAGAAACTGCCAGATTGGGAATGACTTTGGTCAGATTTGATGTAGGAGGATATAAGAAGAAGCACCAGAGATGGTTCTTCATCCATGGAGGATGAAGAAAATTGTGCCTTAGCGAGTAAGGCGAAGAAGGGGAAGGAGAAGGTTTCTCTTTCTGAATCCAATTCTTCCCATGGTGGGAAGAAGTTTGAAAAATCAAAAGTGTGATGCTTTCGTTGTCATGAGGTGGGCCATTTTGCTACAAATTGTCCACAGAGGAAATCCAAGAAGGGATCTGGGGAAGGATATGAAGGTGAGGCACTTTCTTCACAGTTCGAATTGGATCTCACACTCTTCGCATGCATGGCTTCATCCATGGTGGGAAGTGGTTGGTTTCTTGACAGTGGAGCTTCTTTCCACATGACCGACGATAAGAGTTTGTTCAGTACTTTGGGGGAGAAAGATCTCCAGATACTCATAGTGATGGGTAGTGATGAAAAGTATAGTGTCTCAGGTGTAGGCACAATTATTTTTTAGAGGGAGCATGGAGCTCACCTTACCTTGACCGATGTTAAGTATGTACCAGGACTAAAGAGAAACTTGGTGTTAATAGCGATGCTGGAAGATAGAGGTTATGATGTAGTCTTCAGTAAGGGAAAGGTTTTCCTTAGACACATCATCACTAGACAGGTGAAGCAAATCGGTTCACGGGTCAAGAACCTATATGCTCTTGATGCATGCAAAGCCTTAAGTAGCAAGGTAACTGATGGAGACTTGGTGGTTGAGAGGGAGAGTATATTACCTCTCAACATGAAGCACCAGAAGAAGTCTCAGACGATTGTGGAGGAACCACGATTGGTGCAATAGCTTTAGGAGGTTGTGGAGCAGTCACAACAGGGGAAGCTGAGAGGAGATCAAGTAGAGACATCTACTCATACAGATACATCCAGTGGGGGCAAACTTCGAGTCAGGTGGGCAAAGGGATCACATGCAACCATACCTCCAAGTAGGAGGTGGGGCGATGTGGAGTGATCGTCCCAAGGAGGAGGGGTAGGATCCTTGAGGTACCCAACCTCTTTGATTTGACTTCGCTAAGGAGCCTCGAAGAGGAGTAGCAGGATTGACTGATTGGGTAGAGACGGATGTGGATGGAGTGGCAGAGACAGCTACAGTGCAGGAATCCCAAGACAGTGCAGAGCTAGTAGGCTGCAGCAATGCGAGAGGCACAAGTGTGTTGCACCAGTGTAGGATGGCACAAAGAGGTGTGCAACGGTGCGAGATGCATGGAGATGTTGTAGTAGCATGGAGGTCAGAGAGGGAGCACTTGTCAGCAGTAGGTAGAGCTTCAGCATCAGAGTATGTTTCTAGCCTAACAGAGAGGTCAGCTGGGAGTTTTTTTTGTTCCGAGAGTTGATGGAGCAACCACACTTGGTAGAAGTGTTGCATGCAGAACATTCTGAACGTACAGGATCGGGTTTGAGAGGAAGCCTTTCTTGTTGAGAGGGAGTGTTGAAAATGGAAACAATAAATGCTAAAAATAGAAGTGCTAAAAATAGCACTGCTATAAATAGCAGTTTGAGTACCATTGCTGGAATGGGCAACGGGGAATGAAAAATGGAAGTGCTAAAAATAACATTCTATTTTTAGTAGTTCAGTATGGATTCCTATTTTAGTAAGTCCCTGGACTAGAAATAGGAAGTAAAATTCAGATTTGAACTTAACAACTGTTTGTAAATTAATTAATTAATTCATCTTGAGTTAATTAGTTAAGGAAAAACAAACTTGAAGTCTATGTGAGGACATGCAACCGTTTATCTATTAATTGAGGAATTTATCCATCAGTTAAAGAGATAAGGATGAGTTGTAATATTGAGTTGTAATTAGTTGGCTCAATTAACTGAGTCAAGTCCAGTTAGATTAATTTAACAATTTGTTAAATTAATAAGAGTTCAGTTAGTTAATACTTGCGTGCATGTAACTACTGTATTTCAGATAACTGAGTATTCACTCATGGATAACTCATGCATGTCAGTGTATATAGAGACCCAGCTGAGATCAAAGAAGGGACAGTGTACTATCAGTTGGATGAATATTTTTCCTATAAAGGAAGCTCATCCATGATGAGGATTTATCTCCTTCAGGACTGCATAGTTGGATTAGAGGTTAGTGAGTGTGTGAAGAGGCCAATTCACACAAGTGGCTGCACTGGACCCCAATCAGAATTGCGCAAAGAAATAGGAGGCTTGGAGGGTAGACTAGAGGTTAGATAGAGGCCTTTGACTGTCTATGAGTAGCAGAGGTATTTCAAAGAGAGCAGGATAGCTTTTGAGCCAATTCTTTTTGTAATACTGGTTATATTTCCACTTGTATGATAATACAGAGTTGGGGTTTTAGGCTGAGGCTTTCCCGGGTAAATTCTTCTGTGTTATGTGTGATTGATTTCTCCATATCAGTTATATGTGTTCTTATTGATGTTGCTCATGTTCAATTAAGCTTCCGCTAAATCGTTTGTAGAAGTAGATCAAGTGTTTTGCTTTAGTACATTGCATTACCAGGTGATCTACAGTGGGAATTTCTACATAAAACCCATACGGTATGGTGAAAAGTCTATGGTGGAGTTTTATTAAACATGAAGGCAGGTGCATGACATATCAAACCTAAGGTAAATTTTGGTGCGAAATTATGGTCAAAGATTTATGGTATAAACCAAGCACAAACATGACATGACAAATGTTTAAGCGAATGTTACAAAACATATGGCATTGCGGGTTCAAAACCATGACATGACATTCCAACGATGCAGAGGAGGTGGAAGCCATGTGGCATTTTTTAATACTGTGCGGGTCGAATCGATGTATGGCAGACAGGTTAGTCGACAGTGTGAAGTTAACACCTAACTGTCAGCGGAGTGTTAGCACCACGAGGGATGCCATCACCATCGGAGTTATGACATCAGGGTGTAGTGTACCACAAAAGTATGGTGATGATCACCGAAGAAATGGAAACCGCTGAGGGGTCAGCAAACCACAAGGGTGCATGGTTGGCCCACCCCGGGGAGTAGGATATACACGCCATCACTGTCAGGAGTTTGGTACGGTGTCAATGTCATTGGAGGAGTGCACTTACGGATGACATGAGGTGGATGCCAATGAGTTGTCAGAGGAGGTATGCCACGGGGGTTGTATGACACGATGCCATGGAGAGATGGCAATACAACAACCTTACAAACCACAACTAAGCCATCGGGGAAGACGATTGCAAGGTGTCACATGGCACAAGGATAAGAGCCGTTGACAGATTGGTCAATGGTGGTGATCTAATGAAAACCCACCGGTTTAATGTTTGCAACTTAATTTGTTAATGGCGCACCATGGGATGAATAAGTGTTACAACTTTAGGTTAAAAGTGATATGTTGTGTTAGCACGGTCCAATCAAATAAATTATCATATAGTTTTTAAAACCATATCTTATTATGTCATAAAGGGTTGAGAGCTATCATTTGGCCTCTAATACATTTGTTATAACAAACCACCATGCACTATTAAAAGATTTGTGATGTAGTTATTAAACTATATACATTATGTATCAATCGCCGAGCCATTTCATTGGCCACCACTTAAATTTGTTAAAACAAATCATGCTAAACTTATCATTAGTCCATCTTATAAATGCTTAAATTTGTTAAAACAAAACATGCTAAACTTATCATTAGTCCATCTTATAAATGCTTTGAGTGAAGAACCATAAAGGGGAGAAGAAAGTTCCATCCTTGGCGAGGAGAAGAAGAGAGGCATTCTAGAGCGGAAGTTGTGCTTCAGTTTCATTCGATAGTTCAGCTTCAGAGTCAGAGTTTCGATATTTGCCTGTAGATGGTGTTTTGAGCATTTCTTGGCCATTCTTGATCCTTTTCCGGAACGGAGACAGGCGTAGGAAAGTTGCGACAAATGGCTTTGTTTCTACAGTAACTAGTAGTGCCTGCAAGCACAGATCAGTTGGTGAAATTTCATGTAAAGAAACTCTTTGAAGCATTCCTAATAAAATGGTCGCACATTCGTAGTGGACCCGAAGATGTAGTCTAGGAGGGACGAATTCCGTTACCAACGTTTGTTGTTTTTTGCATCTTTGATTGTTACTGTTAATTATTCATTTTAAGTTCCTTAAGTTTGATGAATAAGGCATAAATATCACTTACTATATTCACTCACACATGTGCAACTTTAGATAATTGGTGCAATTTCTCAAATAATCAATCCTGTAGATTTCAGATCATCAGAAGTCTGTTTCAGTTTTTAGAGTAATTGTTTCATTTTTCAAACAGTTTGTATGTAAATAAATGTGGAAGAAATTTATTTTCCATTAATTAGAATCAGTTAGTGTGTTTAAGACAAAGTTGAAATTTTGTTTTAATTTACATTGTAATAAAGCAAGCATCTGGTCTACGAGGTTTATGCTACCTACAAGTTGACAACATCCCTGTGGAGTCAGTTGTTATCACAATTTTAGTTTAGGGTTAAGACATTTCAAAATTTTGTTATGAACAGTTTGGTCGCACTGACATTTATTTTGTGAGTGCCATTTCAAAAAATTGTAACACAGGTGGTGACAAATCAAATGTCAGCGGAAGCGAGGGATTGCAAATAAGCGAGCGTTGAAAAAACTAAATTGGTATATGGCGATTTGTGTGTCGACAGCTAGCGCTGACAAATCCAACGTTAGTGATATACGATCGATATCTGATAGCAATTGATTCATGGTAAAAGCGTTGTTTACTCATCATTAGTTCCTTACAGTTGATTGACAGAGTAATAATAACGATGTAACCGATATCTTGTCACCAAATAACTTGCAAGTTAGTTTTCATTATGATGGACAAGTTCATTGCATCTAGTTAGTTTCAAAGATCAGTGTCGTGATTTTAGTATCTGTTGCAAATTTTATGGGCAGTTGTTGAGAACAATGGGGAAGAGGGGGTGCATGCAGAGAGGAGAATCAGAAGGCCTTGAGATTCTCGAGGTCATCCTAGAACTCCAGGAACAGTTTTGACAAGTCGTTTGGGAGAAATTCTATTTCAGCTGAGATGGGTATCACAATGGTGTGGCACAGATCTCTAAGAACAACTCATCAAGTCGAGGAACAAATTCCAAGATTCGGTGGCAGAGGATCAATGGTCAAAGAGAAGGTGGCAAGTAATTAACATAGGGTAGGGAGTTTGGCTCCAGTTTTAAACCAGCAGCCTCATCATCCAAGAGATATTGCAGTAGTTCATTGATTTAATTTGTATATATAGGACAGTTAGAAGAATGTATTGGCTTATTTAAGACATAATTTTTAAGAAGTAGAGGATGGAATTTTTTGTGGAAACTGAGTATATTTTGTATCTCTTTGATACTAATAGAATTTGTTGTGAACAATGTTGCTTGTGCAAATTTGCAGAGATTCATGTGTGATAAGTTTCCTGTGAGTGTTTCTAGTGAATATTTTTCCTTCTAAGTCATAATTCTTATGATGATAACTCTTCTATAGTTGGAAATAAGTAATTAAATTGGGATTCTTTCTTAAATCTCTTATTTTCATTTTCAAAATTACGTATATGTTTTTTCAGCTTAAATATCATTTACAAAAATAATATGAATACTTTGTTTTTTATGTTTACTCCCTACTATCTCTTATCATAACTTGATGATGGTTTGTCTAAGAAATATAAAGCTGTCCTAACCCTGGTAAACCTTTTCATATAGCCTATAGCTAGCAATTTTATATCAAAACACTCCATGCCCAAAGCTACCTGTCCATCTTCCTTCTAAACAAAGCTCACGTGTTACCAATTAAATCTGTCAAATGAGCTAAATTGTTTGCTACTTAGTGGCAATGAGTGGTAGAGTTTAAGGATATATCCCTTGCTAGATTGAAGGACCAACTTTCAATCTAACGCGGTTAGAAGTTACCTCAAATTTTTCCCTCTAGCGCCGACATTTTTTCTAAGTGATAACATTTTGGCGTCATTGTCAAGGAGGCAAAATTTCATGTCAAATCATCCCTTTTTGGGAGAACGAAAAAGACCAAATCTAACTTTTGATGGTGAATAGAGGTTAGACACATAGTAGTTGTGCATCATTCACCTAGTGAATCCATTGTCAAACGACACAAAGTTCGAAACACGAATGGTGGAGAACTTGAGAAGGTTATTGAGGTTTTAGAGATTCAAATCCAGTCCCATAATTTCCAATGTCAAAATCAATCCTTTGAGAACCTTTTCCAGCCGAAAAAATATGAGGTAGTGGTGCCCTATGATTTTGTTAGGAAACCAACTCACAAAAAGATAGAAAACATAGATCGACGCCTTAGAATTCAACCTCTTCGAGGGGGAAACCTCCTTTGCATTACACAAATGAACAATTCTTGGATGATACAAATGACTAAACCTCCCTTCTATATATAGGAGTCTAAGGGGTCACAATATAATCAAGCCGACATAATACTAATAACATAAGGGCACAAAAATAACAATAGTGGGTTTCTATGGGGCATACTAATAACAATATGGGGACAATAGGGACACAATAATAACAATAAGGGATACAATGACAATAGTAATGGGGGAATCACTAGTATTATAGGGGCCTAACATGCCCCTTTCCTTCCGAAAAGCGTTGTCCTCAACGCTTGAGTAGTTTTGGATGCTTCTGTATAAAATTCTCATCCTCCCATGTGGAATCTTCAGCGGATAAGTTCTTCCACTTGATGAGATACTCCGAAATTGATCGATTTCGTAGCTGTCGAGTTCTTGTTTCTGTGACTGCTTCCGGTTCCAATATGATTTTTCCTTCCTCGTCAAGTTTTGGCAATATTGTTTGAACTGGGAGCTTGTCACCTATAACCTTCTTTAAACATGAAACATGGAAAACTAGGTGCACTTGGGAAGCTGCAAGAAGCTCCAATTTGTATGCCTAGTACCAATCTTTTGCAACACCTTGTAAAAACCATAATACTTTGGTGATAATTTATTATCATTCTTAGGTTGCTTGAGGGACATTTGTTTATATGGTTGTAGCCATAAGAATACCCAGTCACCTACACCAAAACTTCTTTCGCTGTAATGTTGATATGCCTGTTGTTTCATTCTATTATGGGCCAACGTGAGGTTATCCTTTAAGAGTTGGAGAACTTGTTGTTGATGCTCGATCTGAAGTTCCACTGCTTGAACCTCAGAATTTTCTCTTAAATATGATGTGATGGATGGTGCATGATATCCATAAAGTGC
This sequence comes from Pinus tabuliformis, assembly GCA_031772625.1. NCBI lineage: Eukaryota > Viridiplantae > Streptophyta > Pinopsida > Pinales > Pinaceae > Pinus > Pinus tabuliformis. The sequence continues at coordinate 441,317,179 of CM062805.1, forward strand.
CATAAATGGGGTCATTTTTGCTGCAATATGGAAGGAAGTGTTATACCACCATTTAGCCAGAGGCAACCATTTGACCCATTGTGTTTGTTTATCAGATACAAAGCAACGAAGATATCCTTTCAAACATTTGTTTACTATCTCAGTTTGCCCATCAGATTGAGGATCATAAGATGAGCTATGAGCTAACTGAGTACCGAGACAAGAAAATAATTATGTCCAAAAATTTCCAGTGAAAATGGGATCTCTGTCGCTTGCAATAATTTTTGGGTTTCCATGTAGCTTTGGAATTGTTTCCAAAAATGCAGTAAAAACTGTACTGGCTTTAAATGGATGTGACAATGCACAAAAGTGTGCATACTTGGTAAGTCTCTCAACTACCACCATGATGACACTCTTTCCTTCGGACTTGGGTAAACCTGTGATAAAAGCCATTGAAACCTCTTCCCAATGTTGGCTTGGAATGGATAAAGGTTGTAATAGACCTGGGGTCTTAATTGTTTCAACTTTATTTTGTTGGCAAACCAAACATTCCGCCACAAAATTTTGAATATCCGATTTAAGGCCATCCCAAAAAAATTCCTTCTTAACCTGTGGTAAGTTTTTAAAAATCCTGAGTGCCCTCCTAAGGGAGAAGTGTGCAATTCCATAAGAATCTTTTGTTTGAGTTGGGAATTCTTACATAGGTATAAATGATCTTTGTACCATAACGAATATTTTTTTGAGCTAAATGTATCAAACCTACTGGGATCTTGTTGTATCTTTCGAATGAGTGCCCACACTGCTTCGTCATTCTTCCATTCCTCCCTTGCTTCGTTTATCCAATCTGGTTGGATAATAGAAATGCTGCACAACAATGCTTCCACTTCGTCATCCTTTCTTGAGAGTGCATCTGCCACAACATTTTGCTTCCCTTTTTTGTAGACGATTTCAAAGTCATAACCAAATATCTTTGTGACCCATTTTTGTTGCTCTTCAGAGGATAATCTTTGTTCTAAAAAGTATTTAAGACTATCATGATTCGTTTTTATGTTGAAGTGTCTTCCCATTAGGTAGGGTCGACATTTCTTAAGTGCATGTAGTATTGCCAACATTTCCTTCTCATACATAGCTTTGTGTAAATAATTTCCCTTGATTAGACGAGTTTCGAAAGCAATGGGTCTTTCATCTTGCATTAAAACAACACCAATTCCATTTCCTGAAGCATCACATTTCACAATAAAGGTTTTTGTGAAGTTTGGTGTAGCTAAGAGCAGTGCTTGGCACATTGCCTCTTTAAGATGTTCGAAGGCCTTTGTTGCTTCTGGATTCCATGAAAATGCATCTTTCTTCAATAATGTTGTTAGAGGTGCTACTATTCTCCCATAATTCTTAACAAACTTACGATAATACCCTGTCAACCCGAGAAATCCTCGCAGATGCTTTATGGATGTGGGGATTTTTCATTCCTTAATGGCTTTAATTTTGCTAGGGTCTACCTTAACACCTTCATGAGATACAATATGACCCAGATATTCCATCTCTTGTACTCCAAAGAAACATTTGGAGCTTTTTGCATATAATTGTTTCTCCTCCAATAGTTTGAGCACCCTGTCAACATGTTCAACATGATCCTTCCAAGACGACTTGTAGATTAGTATATCATCAAAAAATACTAACACAATTTTTCTAAGGAAGGGTTTGAAGATGGAATTCTTAAAACCTTGAAATGTAGAAAGTGCATTGGTAAGGCCAAAGGCATGACCAAAAATTCATAATGACCCTCATGAGTTCTAAATGTTGTTTTCAGACTGTCTTCAGTCTTCATTATGATTTGATGATATCCTGAATGAAGATCCAACTTGGTGAAGTAAATTGATCCATGCAATTCATCCAATAATTCATTAATGACAGGAATGGGAAATTTATCTTTAATAGTGAGCTTGTTGAGCTCCTTATAATCCGGACACATGTGCCATGATCCATCCTTCTTGTGCACCAATACTACTAGATCAGAGAAAGAAATTTGACTAGGTTGAATTATACCAACCTCTAGCATTTTTGCAATCATACGTTCAATTTCACTCTTATGGGCATAGGGATATCTGTACGGCCCAATGTTTGGAGGAACACTCCCTGGAATCAAATGAATAGCATGATCATGGTCATGATCACGAATAGGTGGGATACCTTTGGGAGTCTCAAATACCTTGGAATGATTGTCCAAGACTTTTTGGAGATCTGGAGAAATAGATGATTTCGATGTGGGAACCTCTAGTGAACATAACTGTGCAATTACACCACGTTGTTCCTTCTTTAGAAGCTTTGTCATACCGTTAGAGCTGATTATCTTTCCCGATTTCCCTGCAATACCCCTTAATTCAACTTCCTTTCCTTCTGAAGAAAATTTCATGAAAAGTTCTTGAAAATTAAAAGCTATTGTACCCAAGGATTGTAGCCATTGGACTCCTAATACAACATCAACACCACCCATTGGAATGGAAAGCATTGGGCTATTCAATACATATTCTCCCATGGATAGCTTGATATTATGGCACTTTCCCGAGCAATTTATGGTTCCTCCACTCTCAACCATCACTTGACACTCTGGTGCTGGATATAGGAAGCAATTCAATTCCTTTGCTATCTTACAATGAATAAAATTATGGGTACTTCCCGAATCAATCAACACTATTACCTTTTTTTTCTTGATATGCCCTTCTATCTTGATAGTTTGAGGAGTGGTAATTCCAGCCAATGCATTACAAGATATGGCCAGATTCATTTCTTCTTTATCTAGGGTTTGTTCCTGGAGTATATCCTCCTCTTCTTTTGACATTTATTGTTCCTTTTCTTCCTCTTCTTCACAATCTATGTAGAATAATTTATTCTCAGCACACTTATGACCTTTAGTGTATTTGCTATCACAAATGTAACAAAGCCCTTTTGCTCTTTTTTCTTCCAATTGTTGTGGTGTCAACCTTATAGGTTGTGGAAGGCTAGGGGCAACAACACTTCCATCTTTATAGTTGTGAGTTGTAGGCTTCCTGGTTGCCATAATTTTGCTTTCCATTTTTCTTGCTAACCTGAATGCCTTCTCCAATGAATTAGGTCCCCAAAGGCGAACCTCGTTTTGGATATTATCCTTTAAAGTCCCTATGAACACATCAATCCTATGCTCCTCTGGAATATCTTTTACCCTTATGTTCAATTTTTGGAAGTCCTCAATGTGCTCCATCATTGAACCCTTTTGTTTGAGATTTATCAATTGGCTAAAAAGGTGTTGCTTTTTGTATCCTCATAATGTGCTATCATTTTTCCATAAAAATTGCCCAAGTTACAATTTGTTTGCGAGACCAAAGCCATCGATACCATACAAACTGATTTGGTTCCAAATATAAAGTTGCAATACGTACCTTTTGTGTATGTTTGCACATTATGGAGATTGAAAAATGCTCCATCTATAGTATCCATGTTCAGGGATCCTTGCCATCAAACTTCCTCATATCAATTTTTGGAACATGGAAGGTCTTCAATAAAACATTAGAGTCTATGAAATCATGATTAACATTTATTTTATTCCCATCATGAGTTTCCTTTACTACCCTTTCACCATTAGTGACCATTTCTTGTAGCAACTTATTCAAATTTATCTTCAATTCTTCCATCTTATCGTCCATGCCATTCGTCTTAGTGTCCATGCCATTCATCTTAGCTTCCACGCCATCCATATTAACTTGCATGTCATTCATATTAGCTTCCACGCCATTCATCTTGGCTTCATTTACCTTTAGTGAGAGTGAAATTTGTTGTACTTGGTCTTGTAATTTTGGTATATCATGTTGCATTTTTCCTCTTCTTCACAAGTCATGCTAGAGCTTTCAGGTTGATTACTAGGCATTTCCATTTTATTTTTTCAGGGCATTAATTAATGCTAATAATTCTTCACTATTCCCTTTGAATTCCTTCAAACTAATTTTTCAAACCAATCTTATTCAAAAAAAAAAAAAAAAAAAAAACTACACACTTTTTTTTCACTTTGTAAGAGCTCGATATTGAATCTGTTGTATCTCTGTAACTGTGGATCTTGAATATCTGAAATCTCGTTTTGCGGTAGCCCTTTGAGTCCTATTTCTAACCTCGCAAGTCTGATCAAGATTGGATTCTCCAAGAAAGAGTTATGTCAAAGCTCCCACGGTGACCTAATTATAGACTAGTTTAGTAGAGAAAACTTGCACGACGTTCCATGTGTCACTCTTTCAACCTTAGTACCTGAAACTGATACACAGAAAACAACAGGCCGTCCTCTTTCTGAAACTTCTTAATAAATTTCAATCTGATGCTCAAAACAAAAGTTATGATGATTTTCCCCAAGTCACCTGTTTGGAACGTAATTCGGGACTCTGCAACAACCCTAACTTCCTCAGATCATATCTCCACAAATATAGAGAGACAAACTCTGCAATTTGGACCCAAAATTCAGAACGATTTCGGCTCAAATGAGTTTTTTTTGTAGCTTTTGAAACATCGTAGAAAAAAATTTATAGTGAAAATTCCATGATGACCTATTTGGAGCAGCAAAACCCTAGAATCCAAAGCTTTGATACCAAATGTTAGGAAACCAGCTCACAAAAAGATAGAAAAGATAGATCAAATCCTTATAATTAAGCCTCTTTGAGGGGGAAACCTCCTTTACGTTACACAAATGAACAATTCTTGGATGATACAAATGACTAAACCTCCCTTCTATATATAGGAGTATAAGGGGTCACAATATAATCAAGCCGACATAACAGTAATAACATAAGGGCACAAAAATAACAATAGTGGGTTTCTATGAGGCATACGAATAACAATATGGGGACAATAGGGGCACAATAATAACAATAAGGGATACAATGACAATAGTAATGGGGGAATCACTAGTATTATAGGGGCCTAACAAATTTTCAGATTGATGAATGTACTGATTTTGAACACAAGTTTGAAAATGCATAGTTGAATTCATGGTTTGACATAGTGAATACATCTGAAAAATTTGACCATGACAAGCTAGACACTGAATGCCTTGAGGATCAACAAATAGAACATAACTTGTTTGATCATGTAGTAGACTATATGGAGGTATTTTTAAACTTATGTCCTCATCCATGTTTTCGATGTGGAGACAAGATCCATTATGAATTTCCACTGTTGTGGTATGTTTCAATTTTCATATTACTGAAGCACTGTCAAGCAGTCCATTTATTTGAGCAATAAATTGATTGGCTTCACTGGCATTTTTTTATCACTTAATTTCAACAGTTTTTCAGTAAGTTAGAGTAGGAAAATGTGTGTGCAAAATTCTTGTTGGGGCAAGCATTTATTTCAGCATTTAGTTTTAGTTTCAGTAGTGTACAACATGGTTACAGTTTGGGTTCAGTTGCAAGTTAGGTTGTTGGACAGATCAGTTTGCAGGTTTGGATAAGCATTCTAAAGGATTTGAAGCCTGAGGAGAAGGCCTTAAGGTTCTGATGAATGATTACCAGAATAAAAAGTTCTTAGAAATCTGATTCAGTTTTTAGAGTAATTGTTTCATTTTCAAACAGTTTGTATGTAAATAGATTTGGAAAGAACATTTTTTCCATTAATTAGAATCAGTTAGTGCGTTTAAAGCAAAGTTGAAAATTCGTTTTAATTTACATTGTAATAAAGCATACATCTCGCCTACGAGGTTCTTGTTGCCTACAAGTTGACAGCATCCCCGTGGAGTCAGTTGTTATCACAATTTTAGTTTAGGGTTAATACATTTCAAAAATTTGTTATGAACAGTTTGGTCACGCTGACATTTATTTTGTCGATGCTATTTCAAAAATTTGTAACACAGGTGCTGACAAATGAAATGTCAGTGAAAGAGAGGGATTGCAAATAAACGAGTGTTCATAAAACTAAAGTGGTATATGGCCATTTGTGTGCCAACAGTTAGTGCTGACAAATGCAACGTCAACGATATCCGATCGATATCCGATAACAATCGATGCACGGTAAAAACATTGTTTACTCGTCATTAGTTCCTTATAGTTGATTGATAGAGTAATAATAACAATGTAATTGATATCTTGTCACCGAAAAACCTGTCGATTAGTTCTCATTACATTGGACAAGTTCATTGCATCCAATTAGTTTGAAAGATCAGTGTCATGGTTTCAGTATTAGTTGCAGATTTTGTGGGCACATGTTACAAATGATGGGGAAGAGTGGGCACATACAGAGAGGAGAATGAGATTCTCGAGGTCATCCTAGAACTATGAGAACAATTTTGCAGGCCAGTTGGGAAAAATTATATTTCAGCTGTGATGGGTATCACAATAGTGTGGCACATATCTCTAAGCACAACTCAGCAAGTTGAGGATCAGATTCCAAGATTTGGTGGTAGAGGATTAGTGGTCAAAGAGGAGGTGGAAAGTACTTAACATATGGCAAGGAATTTGCCTCCAGTTTTATTTGTATTTTCCTAAAGGCTAGTACAGTTAGAAGAATGTATTGGCTTAAAGAGGGAGTCCATACAAGTTGATAGATTTTTTTTATTTTTATTTTGAGGAAAAACCTATGAACAGTTTAGAAACCAACGTTTTGGACTAACTTAGTGAGTCCATCATCAGGGCAATGAGATTTGTTTTTGAGAAGAGAGAGCGTGAAAATTACGGAGCTTATTAATAGTTATTTGAAAAATATTGCTGTTGTCTTCATTAGTAGTCGGCTTATAAATGGTAAATTAATTAATACTTATTTAATTTATTTATTTAGATAGGTATTTATTATTATTTATTATTTAGTTATAATTTTATTATATTATTGTTTATTTATATATATATATAATTTATTATTTATATTTTAAATAAAATAAATCTATTATTTATTTATTATTATTTTTAAATAAATTAATAAATAAAAATAAATAATAAAAATAATCAAGGAATTTAGACTTCTGTGATCCATAACGTTTGTTTAGAAATTTTTTTGGCGAAATCACATAATGGATCATTTGTCGACGCGTTTCGAACCAACTAGTGTGGTTCATCGTCAGGACAAGTTGAAGATACAGATCCAGTATAGCGAGTTAAATAGTCCAAGTAGAGACTCCAACGGCTAAAAAGACTAACGGCTATTTTTCAACTTAAGGACCCAGTCAAACTCCCTTTAACTAAATTAATATTAATATTCTTTATAATTATTATTATACTTCTAGAGCTAAGTAAACTGGGCAAAAATTAACCAGATCAGAGGAATAATAAAAAATAAAATAAATTAATAAACCTATTTATTTAGATAGGTATTTATTATATATTATTATTATTATTTATTTAGATTAATATATATATATATAATTTATTATTTATATTTCAAATATAAATTATTATTTATTTATTATTATTATTATTTATTAGATAGGTATTTATATATATTATTATTATTTATTTATTTAGTTATAATTTTATATTATTGTTTTATATATATATATATATATATATATATATATATATATATATATATAATTTATTATTTAAATTTCAAATAAAATAAATCTATTATTTATTATTATTATTATTATTTATTTATATTTATTTATTTATTATAAATTTAAATTAATAAATACCTATTTATTTAGATAGGTATTTATTATGATGATGATGATGGTGGTGGTTAATGTCCACTGAGACCAAATAATGATCTATCGGACCTAAAAAGACAAATTATGTATTTTGATTTAAGATTTTATTCCTATGCTCAAAAAGCTTGGAGAGAAGCCTCCCGAGTTCACTATAATTTTGGCATTGTAAAAGGCTAGGAAGGTCAGTATTGTAACAAAGGTTGTGAAATTGAGATCTAATGTGGTTGTATGCAGGGCACTCTAAGAGGAAGTGGTTTTCATCCTTGATGCTCCCATTCTCACAAATATGGCAGATCCTTTCCATCCATGGCGTTTTAGGAACTACCCAGCGGCCAGTTTCGCTATGGAGCTCATGAGAATTCGTTCTAATCTTTGCTATATTAATTTTCTTTTTTGAGCTAGTTAGAATAGAGAGATACTTTTGATCTTCAAGGGTGGGGTTGATGACCTTCTTATAATAACTTAATTTTCTTTTAGACGCTAAATCTTTCTCACACCACAATTTGTCTTTGAACTTAGAAGTAACAATATCTTTAATGTTATTTATGTTTTGCAAAGCATCATTCTCATTGATCTCCCAATAGTTTAACCAGGCCCTTGTGTCCTTATGCCATCCTCGGTTAAGCCTTAGGTGATTTTGGCTGGAATTTAAAGCTAGCTTAGGAAGTCTATGATTGTCTATGTTATTGAGCTTGTGCTTGTACATCAGAAACCTGAGCATAGCTAGGCTCTCAATAGAAGAAAGACCTGCTTCTATAAGGAGAATAGGATAGGGTGTATTACTTTTAATTTTCAGGTTATAAGTTATAAAACGCTTCTGGATTTGCTCAATCTTCCTCCATGATTCTCTGGAGATGCTGCAGCCCCAAACTTCACAGCCATATAAGATAACAGGAGTGACTAAAGTTTCAAAGAGGAACTTCTTTTTATCCTACATTACGAGGTTTGCTGTTTTACAATTATTTTCAAGACCAAAATAAGCTTTCCATCCCCCATTGATCCTTTTCTCAATGCTATGGTTCCAGTTGAGCTTGTGATGGATATCAATTCCTAGGTACTTGTAAGAATACACTTCCTCCAAGTTATTATTGTCATACGTAAAATTAGCGCAAGTGTCCTTCTTAGATTTGATAATCATAACTTTTGTTTTGTCTGTATTAACAGTCATACCCATGGTAGAGCAGAAATCCTTAAGAAGCTTGAGTTGCTTATCAAGATCAGAAGGGCACCTTGCTAGAAGAACAATATCGTTAGCATAGAGAAGAAGGATAATGACTATCCCAGCTAAGATTGTGCCACCACATCCTGCTTCTTCTAAATAACCTTCGAGCTTATCGATGTAAATGCCAAATAGGGTAGGGGAGAGGGGGCAACCTTGTTTAACTCCGATGTTACACTTAATATCTTTTGACCACCCCTCATTGTTCTTTAGCTTGGCAATTACATTCTCGTATAGCCTTATAGCAACAACTCTTAACTCAAGAGGAACCTTTAGCTCTTCTAACCTATTCCAAAGGTTGTATCTAGGAACCGTATCGAAAGCCTTTCTAAAGTCTACAAAGCAGCAGAATAAATTGGATTTATCATTACGACATTCCTCCGCAATGATCCTTAGCGTAACAAGGTGGTCTGTTGTTGAGTGATGCCTTCTGAAACCTGCTTGGCCTTTAGCCCGCTTACCTTCACTTTCAAGCCATATGCTTAACTTTTTTTCCAGAATACTACCATATAATTTGGCTAAGAGAGGGCTGATCATAATTGTTCGATAATTAGAGGGGTTATTTGTATCTCCACTTTTAAAAATAGGGATAATGAGGCTCTCAGTCCAAGGTTTAGGGAACCCTTGCTTAACAGCTTGATTGAAAAGCTTGTGGATGTGGGGGATGAGGACAGGGCCTCCAATTTTTAAGATTTCTGCCTGGTAACCTTCAATGTCCTTAGCTTTCCCATTCGCGAGGCGATTAACCCCAAACTTAATGTCTTCTAAAGAGAAGACTTCTTTCGTTGTGAGCAGGGTTTCGAAATTATCCGTGACATTAGGAGATTCATAAAGCTTTTTAAGATAAGAATTCCAATCGTGAAGAGCAATTTTATTATTATCCTTAGTCTTCCTAGTCAGAATCTGCCTCCAAAATTTCTTAGGAGCTACCTTAGAGAGGTGTAAGAGATTCTCCTGTCTTTGACGAATGTACTGCCTCTTTTTCCTTTTAATTAGGGCTTTGTATATTCTTATCTTGTCCATTTTAAGAGAATCATCAACAGTTTCCTTAATTGCTCTCCTCGCATTTTTACAATCTTTGTCATACCAAGGGTTGGTTTTGCTATTTCTTTTATTATTAGAGACTTCAATTGAGAACTTTTTAATAAAATATGAGAGGGTTGTAGTAAAATTATGATATAGGTATTCTATGTTATCTATACTAGATAAAGGAGGCAAATTAGTTTTTAATTCATTTAGAAAGAGGTCCTTTTATTTTTATCAAATATTAAGTTCTTTTGGTTGTAAGTATTATTTTCTATGGGAACTCTATGCATGACAAAATTGAGGGTTATAAGTAAAGGCCTATGATCAGAGTCAGGCTCGTGGTCATTTAAGATGTCAAAGTTTATCATTTCGTTGTATAAAGGAAGATCAGAAATAACGTAGTCTACCACGCTGCTACCAAGTCCATGGATGCAGGTCATCTTGCTGGAATTGGGCCACTTTTTTAGACCGTTGCAAATTATGAGATCCTGAGCACTACAGAGCTTGACAAGCTCTGACCCAAACAAATTTTCCCCGAGGTCTTCAGAGCTCCTTTTGTACCTACTAGCCAGGGTAGGGTCTTCGTCTAACCGAAGAGGATTAGGGTTGGAACGATTGCTTAAAATAATAGCTTGGTTGCTTGAAGTTCGGGCATTGAAGTCACCTATTAAAAGGATATTACCATCATTCCTTAGGCTAGAAATATCGTTCTCTAAACTATTGTAAGGGTTAGTTTTATCTAGATTCTTCTTCTTATAGAAGTTAGAATTAATGGGGGGGAAATAACATATTGCTATGTAGGACTTTTTATTATTAATGTCTCTGATCTCTATCCAACTAAATTGGTTGTAAGGGTCGTTTTTATAAAGCCTAACATAGGGGGAGATGTTATTCTTAATGTAACAAGCTATTCCCCCAATGCCTCTACGGGAGGATCGCTTGTTCCATGTAGACCATAGCGTAAAGCCATCTATGTTAGGGACCTTAGATTCTTCGTGCTCCCAAGTTTCAACAAGCAAAATAATATCAACATCATTTGAAATCCAACTTAGCTTGGGGCCTTTGTTCCATGGGAAGCCCCGACAGTTCCAAGAAAGGATCCGGAGCATGTTTGATTGCTATTGATTACTATCTTTTTGGTTTTTGTCCCGAATAAAGGCTTTTCTATTTCTGATTATTGCCCATTTTCCTTCCTTTCTAGCTTCTTTTACCTTTTGTACCTCCTTTCTTAATTCTGCTTGATCTTCTGGAATGAGATCTTCATTTATGAATATTCCCGTTCCTTTTAGACTTGAGGTTTTACTGAGTATGTTGTGCTTATGATCAGTAGAGCTCACCTTTATGCGGATTAATCTTCCTTTATTCTCGGTTAATTTCCCCAACCTTGTTGCTTCTGTGAGACACACTGTTTCAATTTGTAATCTATTATGTAATTCTGTCTGGACTAAGGCTAAAGTATCCTCATCTTCTTCCTCTTTTAAACCGAAGATTATAAGGTTTAAGGTCCTTTTGTTACGTTCGTGGTCTAATTCTATTAATTTTTTCATTTCGTCTTTAATTGGTTTAATATCTAACTTATCTACCACACTATTTAGGGTGAGGCGGCTATTAACTTTTTCTTCTAATTCTTTAATCATGTCTTTCATTTTAAGACCCTCTAAGGTATCAGCGTCTCCTTGCTGGGATGGTTGGTTAGTATCTTGGTTTTGTTTTTCTATAACATGCAATCTAGTCTCCATTGCCTCCATTTTATTCTCCAGTAGTTCTATTTTATTTTCTATTTGTTTCTGGATAGTGTTTTCAAGAGATGCAAATTTGTTTTCCAGCACGGCTTCTAACTCTTTTTGTAACTTGGCTTCTCTTTCTTCTCTGCGTTTCTCTAAAGACTCTATATACTCATAGAGGCCTTGTAGAGTAACTGTGCTAGGTCCGCCCTTGGTAATATTTGGTAACTGTGGTGAAGTATTCATACTTGAAATTATATGAGCAAATATGTATTAAAAAGAAAAAGATAAGGAATGTGTGCACCTGATATCCGAACCTGATGTGCGAGCCAAGATCTCCAAGCTTTGGATTGCGAGCTCTAAAATTATTATTATTATTATTATTATTTATTTATTTATTATTATTATATATTATTATTATTATTTATTTAGTTATAATTTTATTATATTATTGTTTATTTATATATATAATTTATTATTTAAATTTCAAATAAAATAAATCTATTATTTATTTATTATTATTATTATTATTATTATTATTTATTTATGAATAGAGACGACGGACTAAAGGTAAGTGCCTATTTATTTATTTTTATTTATTATTATTTATAATAATAAATAAAAATAAATTAATAAATAATAATAATAAATAAATAATAGATTTATTTTATTTGAAATTTAAATAATAAATTTTATTTATATATATAATCTTTAAATTTGAAAATGAAAATTAATTTATTGAAATCGAAGTTTGATAACTATTTATTTTCATGAATCCGAATATGCAGTTAAAAAATTTTTAAATATGATTTCAAATTTCTTATATCAAAAAGTCGCATTATAGACAACTATATATATATATATAAACATTAATATAATAAAATTATAACTAACTAAATAAATATAATAATATATAATATATAATAAATACCTATCTAAATAAATAGGTATTTATTAAAAATAATAATAAATAAATAATAGATTTATTTTGTTTGAAATATAAATAATAAATTATATATATATAAACAATAATATAATAAAATTATAACTATATAAATAAATAATAATAATATATAATAAATACCTATTTAAATAAATAGGTATTTATTAATTTATTTTTATTTATTAATTTATTTAAAAATAATAATAAATAAATAATAAAGTTAAATAATAAATTTGAAATACCTATAGATTTATTTTATAATAATAGATTTATTTTATTTGAAATATAAATAATAAATTATCTATATATATATAAATAGACAATAATATAATAAAATTATAACTAAATAAATAAATAATAATAATATATAATATATAATAAATACCTATCTAAATAAATAGGTATTTATTAATTTATTTATTTATAATAAATAAATAAAAAAAATAAAAAAATAAATAATAATAATAATAAATAAATAATAGATTTATTTTATTTGAAATTTAAATAATAACTTATATATATAAATAAACAATAATATAATAAAATTATAACTAACTAAATAAATAAATAATAATAATATAATAAATACCTATTTAAATAATTAAATTAAATAAGTATTAATTAATTTACCATTTATAAGCCGACTACTAATGAAGACAACAGCAATATTTTTCAAATAACTATTAATAAGCTCCGTAATTTTCATGCTCTCTCTTCTCAAAAACAAATCTCATTGCCCTGATGATGGATTCACTAAGCTAGTCCGAAACGTTGGTTTCTAAACTGCTCACAGCTTTTTCCTCAAAATAAAAAAAATGTATTGGCTTATTTAAGACATAATTTGTAAGAAGTAGAGGTTGGAAATTTTTGCAGACACTGAGTGTATTTTGTATCTCTTTGATATTAATAAAGTTTGTTGTGAATAGTGTTACTTGTGCAACTTTACAGAGATTCATGTGTGATAAGTTTCCTGTTAGTGTTTCTAGTGAATATTTTTTGTTCTAAATCATAACTCTGATGCATAAGTCTTTTGTAGTTGGAAATAAGTGATTAAATTCAGATTCTTTGTGAAAGCTTTGATTTACATTTTCCAAATTACTTATACGTTTTTCCAACTTAAAAATCATTTACAAAACTCGTATGAATGCTTTGCTTTTTATGTTTACTCCCTACATTCTCCTATCATAACTTGATGATGGTTTATATAAGAAACCTAAAGTTATCCTACCTCTATTAAACTTTTTCATATAGCCTATAACTAGCATTTTTATGTCAAAAGACTCCATTCCCAATGGTCCTTGTCCATCTTCCTTCCAAACAAAGTTCACGTGTTACCAACTAAATCTGGCCGATGAGCTAAATTTCCTGCTGCTTAGTGACAGTGAGTGGTAGAGTTTAAAGAGAGATCCCTCTCCATATTGAAGGGTCAGCTTTCAATCCAAAGCAGTTAGAGGTTACCTTAGTTTTTTCCCTCTACTATCGCAGTTTTTTCTAAGTGATAATAACGTCATTATTGGCTAGAATTTAAAAAGTCACTGCAATACAATTAATATTGTGACCGAACTCATAACGATGCATTGAGATTTGTTTTGGAGTGAGGATACTTGTGCTCATATGTGGTTCTAAAAGGACCTTGGTTTTGATTCAAATTACTGACATCTAATTATATCTTTAGGTAATGTTGTTTGTCCTTAATCGAGTATACTCCAATATTATATCAAGAGCAAAGTGTGTCTAGTATATATGGGTATGTATCTTCAGTCGGTTTGAAGCATAGTGTTTTTCATACATGTTGATCATGTTGTAAGTATAAACAAGTATCAATTCAAGAAGTGTATATTGTTGAGCCTCCTCATCCTACAGTTGTAAAAAATCTTACTGTTATCACTCAAGAACGGTTTTGTAATTAGCAGTTTATTATTGGTGGTATTGCCTGTAGCAAGGATCAAATGTTGAATTTTGTAGTAAGGGTGTATTATCCTATCTTTGAAGTTTTTCAGAAAGGGTTCACTATAGAAGTACACCAACAGTAAGGTTTAAGGGTCACTATAGTAATTGTTCAATAATAAGTGTTTCATGGTCACAACATCTAGCAGTAGTGTTTGCAAAAGTCTTGAAGAAGTTTTGCATTTAGAGGTTCAATGATAAGGGTTTCATTATTGTTTTAAGGATTAAATGTCAAGAAGTTTTCACTCTCACATAATTAGTAGTAGTTCATATTATCTACACATGAATGGTTGATGATATGTTCATGTTAACAACAAGCTCCAGGGTTGATCTATTTGCATATAACAATAGATTACTAATTGGATACAAAGTGCATTTCAATTGTTTGTGATGTTGATATGAGCAACTAAGTTTTGTTGTAGCATAATGATTCACCATCCTATGATCCCAAGCTCGTCAAGGAAACAACCTACAATTGAGCATAGTTCATATTGGTGGCATTTAGGGTTGTTCTCATGGGCACAAGTTAACAATGTTAGCAGTGGCTATATTACAAGATTGTGATGTCAGAGCAGATGCAGTGCAGGTCATTGCGTTAATGGATCGAACACATTTCTGTGAGAGTTATTGAAAGATATATGTATATATATATATAATACGGCGAGAAGTGTTGGTTACAGTTGTGGAATCAAGGTTTCATTTGAGTACAACAATGGAATTGAAAACTATGGTTTGATGTGAGTTGAGTAGTGAGGGTTTGACATCGATATACATACTAAGAAAAAGTAGTAGTAATTATATTTCAATATATTTTGTATTGATTAGAGCAAAGATGGATCCAGTCTAAAAATTGTGAAACATGGTCCGTCGACTGTTCAGGGTAGCAAGATGGTGGAAGGCAGGAGAGTTGAGTCTCCTTCAGGTTGGAGCCTGAGAACACTTTAGGGCATCCTAGTGGTGCTAGGGCAGGTTGTAGCCTGCAAAGGGCATTGGAGCATCCATCCAGTAGCAACTGGGAAATAGGGTGGTGGAGCATTTATCAAGTTTGACCCTGAAAAACTAGGGCATTGGAACATCCTTCCTGTTGCAGTTGGTAAACAGGGTGTAGGGGCGTCCTACAAATTGGATCCTACGAATCAAGGGGTTGGAACCTCCTTCAGTTGGAGTTGAAAACTTGATATAAATATTTTAAAGAGATATATTAAGAAGTGTTCGGTGGTTTTTGTCCCAAAGGGGTTTCCACCTAAAAAAATTTGTGTCTATTGTCTTTATTGTTTTACATTGTTGAATGGTGTTTATGAATATCTGATGCTAATAACAATTAATGCTTTGTGAAGTTAAATACATATTAATTAATAAGAAATACTTATTCACTCCCCTCTCAGTATTTCCAAAAGGTGGGATCTCGATCAGATAAAATAGAGGTAGGCATGCCATGCAATTTGAAATTTTGATCCATGAAGTCTTGACCCATTGAAACTAGAGTGAAGGGGTGCATGTAGGGCACAGAAATGGGTGTATTTGGAGAGTCGATCAACTACCACCACGATGACTAACTTGTTTCCTGGTTCAGGGAGACTTGTAATGAAGTACATGGAGACATTCGTCCTTATAGAAGTAGGTAGTGGCTAGGGTTGTAAGGTTCTTGGTGTTTGCACTGTTTCCCCTTTATTTCACTTACAGATGTTACATTCAACCACAAATGTAAGAACATCATGTTTCGTACCTTCCCAAAACAAAGAGAGGTGTGCACCAACATAAGTCTTCTAAAAGCCCGAGTGTCCTGCAATAGGTGCAGATTGTAGCTCCGTTAGGATGCATGATTTGAGATTGGAGCTAGGGGAGAGAACCACATGATACTTATATGGAAGAATATATTCCTACCAAGTGTAACCTGCTAGAGGTTTAGGGCCCCCTTGTAACCTTTGGATTAGCTGGGAAAGAGATGGATGGGAAAGCCATTCATTTTGTGCCTCCTCAATCCAAGATGGTATTGGAAAAGATAGAGATAAGATAGTGTCCTCCTCCTCAAATTGCTGAGATAAGGCACTTGCCACAATATTTTCGCAACCCTTCTTATAAACAACCTCATAGTCATAGCTCAACATTTTGGTAAGCCATTTATTTTGTTGTAGAGAGGATGAGCATTGCTCCAAGATATACTTCAGACTATGGTGGTCACCTCAATTCTGAAAACGTCATCCAAGCAAGTATGGTTTCCAAGTGTCTATCACATGTAAGATGGAAATAATTTCTTTCTCATAAGTGGATTGACCCAAATTCTTGCAACTTAATTATCAACTTGTGAAGATGATTGGTCAACCTTCTTGCATTAAGATTGCTCGAATGTCAGTCCTAGAGGCATCACATTCAATCACAAAGGGTTCTGTAAAATATTGGAGGGAAAAAACTACAGTGAAACACATGGCCTATTTGAGATCCAAGAAGGCTTCTTGAGTTGTGTTCGTCCATAGGAATGCTTTTTTCTTGAGAATATTTATCAAGGGTCTAACAATGCATCCATAATTTCTAACAAATTTGCAATAATATCTAGTGAAACTAAAAAATACCAACAGACTTTTCAAGGTCCAAGGTTGTGTCCAATCTTCCATTGCCTGAATATTTTTTTGAATCCACTCTTACTCCTTCGCGGCCCACAATGTGTCCCAAGTACTCCACCTCCTCCATTCCAAAAGAACACTTGGATGATTTGACAAATAATTTATTATCTTGTAAAAGTTGCAATATTTGGTCAACATGTTGAAGATGCATTTGCCATGTTTTGTTGTAGATGAGTATATCATCAAAAAAGACTAAGACAAACTTTTTAAGATATGGCTTGAGAAGGTGATTCATGAGAATTTGAAAGGTTGTTGGGGAATTACATAGACCAAAGGGCATAACAAATAATTCATAGTGGTGTTCATGGGTTCTAAAAGTTGTCTTTGGAATGTTTGGTACTTTCATTTTGATTTGGTGGTATCCTGAACGAAGATCCAACTTGGTAAAGAATTAGGTTCCATGGAGTTCATCAAGGAGACCATTCGCAACGAGGATAGGAAACTTATTCTCGATGGTGAGTTTGTTGAGGGCCCTGAAGTCAGGACACATGTGCCACTCCCCATCCTTCTTTAAGACCATGACCACTGGGGACGAATAAGGGTTGGTGTTAGGAAAAATAATTTTTGCTTCTAGTAGCTCCTTAATAATGTCTTTAATCTCATTCTTTTGATGAAAAAGTAAAACTATATGGTTGGAAATTGGGCTGCTAAGTATACGAAATCAAAGGATTGTTATGATCATGCTCGCCTCGAGAAGGGGGTAGTTCCTTTGGTTTTTCAAACACCTGTTTATGGTGATGTTGATGGTGTTGGACCCGCCAACATTCAGAGGATCACCCCGGTATGAAGTCCGAACTAGACCTCACACTGTTTGTTGTGGGAGTCCCATTCAGTATGATGGCCCGGTTGCCATTATCTTAAGGATTTGCCTCAACTTTTTTCTTGTCAGCACAAGAGAGTGGTCTGCTTTGTCTTCAAGAAGTGAGGTTTGTGTGCCTATTGATTGCTAGTGTACTTGTGTCAATGGTTCTTTCACTGTAAAGGGAGAGGGTGAGAGTGAGTCCCAAGTCGGTTGGGAGTAAGTTCTAACTCTGCTAGGAACACACAACACAACAGGACATGCACAACTTTCAGAGGAGTAGTCCACACGGATGCGGCAGCCACAACACACAAGGGAAGATAACATGTACAACACTTAGCGGATGAGTTTGTGCAAGTGCAACAGTTGTTACAGCAAGCTTCATGTGAAAGGTTTGTCTAATGTCTGGGAAGGTAGCCACCTTGGGCGAGATAACGTTAAAAGCATATACAACACATTTTCATTAACAGATTATGTATTACAACAAGTGAAATAATTTCAAGTGTTCAACACAGGTTAAAGCAACATGCATTACAAGTGTTCAAGATTAGTCTTACAACAGTTACAATACATGTGTGAAAACATGATGGCCTGTTAGCAGGCTTCTGAATTAAGCGAAAGTTCCAAGACACATCGTTACACCATACATCACTAACCTCATGTGCGGGGTGTTGGAGCCACTACTTACTCCTCAAAGAAAATATTACAGACTCTCTTGGCTATGTGGGAGGAGCAAGGTGAAAATTCCTCTGCATGTACAAATGAGGGGGCATTTATAGCCAAGGGTGAAACTGACCCTTGTGGTTGTTCGACTACCCTCATGACTATTTGACTTCCATGACTTTTCGACTTTACATGACTCTTTGTACAACAAGTGGGTCTCTTGGAATTCCACGTTACATTACATTGATTGACAATATGGCCCACAGTAGAGATGTGGATGACATGACTCATGACACGACTTGACATGACAGTGCTGGTACATTCGTGTTGCTACTAGAGTGCATGTCGAGTTGTAGTGCTGCTGGGTGATGGATGTCTTCATGGTGTGTCACAGCTTCACCTTCGCATGGCAAGGTGCGCAGAGTCTTCGATGGTTGTTGGTTCGCTTGATGTTGCTTTGGCACGTTGCTCTTTGCTTGTATGTTGGAAAGCTTGACAGGTTTGCCTATTTGCGAAAGGTACATGTTCATCCGTTTGTTCGTTCGTGAGCACATCTTGCATGTTTGCTTGTCCATCCATCCACGAACACATCTTTGCATGGCCATTCGTTCACAAGCACATCTCTTCACATGCATTGTTTGTCCGTTGGTGAACATGTCCTTCGTTTGTGTACCTGTACCTGCTATCACTCATGATGAGATGACATCAAATCCAAAAACCCTCTAGTCTACCATGATACATGATCATTTCGGATGTAGGTGACCAAGAGAGGTAACAAGGTTGTGAGGCGGGATGGAGGCTCCAGGCACTGCTGATGAAAACTGCGCAAGAGTCACTAGGTGATGAAGACGGGCAATCCAGATCAACAGTGACTATCTGCGAGGTCTGGCTCAGCTAGAGGATAAAACTGCACAAATTTTGGGAAGATCAGTTCGGGCTGCAAGGAGGCAAGGTAGACAAAATCTGCGGATTTTTCAAAATGAGCGAGTAGCGGGGGCTTGACAGCAAAATTTACACAATTTCTTGGAGGAACATGTTGGTTTGCAAGGAGGATTGACAAACATGATTTGCGCAGTTTTTGAGAGGAACTGGTCGGCATCTTAGCAGCCAAAACTGCGCAATTCCTAGAGGGAACTGGCAGTTGGCTGCTAGGTCATTGGCAGTAGAAACTGCACAATTGCCAAGGGGAACAAGCAGTCAGCTGCCGGGAGCTTGGCAACAGAAACTGCACAATTCCTGGAGGGAACTATCAGTCTGTTGTTGGGAGCTGCTAGCGAGAGACATTGCACTGATGTTGGGAGGCCGCCTTGTTGATCATCTCTGCACAATTTATGAGCTGAGCAAACTGCTGGGCATCAGAGGGCCCGCTCATGGAAACTACACAATTTTATGGAAGAACAGCAGGTCGACTGTCGGGAGGACTGACTGGGAAAACTGCACAATTTTATGAGGGAGAGAGGGACGGACACTTGGTTTCTGTTTGGCCTATCTGCACCATTTCCTCAACCAGCAAAGCGAGCAAGGTTAGCAGCCTCTGCACAATTTTTGAGGGGAGTCAGTCCCGGGGTAGCTGTCGGATCCGAATCTCTGGGTGGATAGCATGAAGGTTGATTGAATTGCTTGCGGGCATCGTAGGCTGAAAATACTTGCTTGGTGCTTCTGCACTGTTTTGGGTGACATTCGATCAATTCGATGGCAGGTTGATGGTCCAGCTATTAGAGGGGAGTCTGGTCGTCAGAACTTCAGCAAAATGACTAAGTGTGTGAACGAGTGAAAGATTCAAATGTGAGCTTACAAGCACACACCCACATGACTTGATGACGAGATGACTCAAACCATCCAGACACACATGTTCAACATGATTGACCGACGGTGCAAGAGATAAGCGCGACACCCGTGATTGATCGTTGATCGATCGTGACGACGCTTACACGACAGTGAATGTGACTTTGTGTGTGAGTGTGAAAGATGTTTTCATAGCAAACATAACATGTACATAGGAAGCGAAGACCTTAAGCATGACCAAAACATGGTCGCAAGCAAGACATTGACATCAACATGCAAAAGCTTGGGTGGAATGAACAAGCAAAGAGGGTGTGAATGCTCATACAAGCTCACGGAGTGAACCCGAGTGTGTGTGGTCATTAAGTGAAACTCTCAAGGGAGGCTCTGAAATTGGGTGCAGGCCAAAATTTTGGAGGGTGGTTGTAGCCGCTACAACACTTGGCAACACACTAGTAGAAATCCAACTTCTCTATTTTGGTTCATTGATAGCACAGGGCCTTGATCTTTCGAGGAGTATTGAATCATTGTGCGGGTTAGTTTGGCTTCCCCACTTACCCCATTGACATATATGGTTCCCCTTTTTCCAACTCAGTCAAACACAATCAAAATTTCAGCGTGACCACAGTGTTTCGAATTTGGGAAGGGTAGTTTAGCTCACGAGTTGAAAATTTTCAGAGTATAAGTTTTCATCTCTGGTGTTGCTCCACTACCAACAGGCCTGGATAATACCTCGGTGGAGCCAGGCACGAACACACACATTGCTCCATTGCCAGCGAGCCTGGTCAGTATCCCGGTGGAGCTGCATGTTTCACCTCTCTGTGCAGGAAGCCTTCTTCGCTCTCCAGGGCATGTACTGCTTCAGCTGCAAGTCTGTAGAGCCCATGTCCTTTGATCGTGTGAACTAGCTTGATTTCAAGATCACACTCTTGTAAGCCTGTCATCCAGTTCACACGTCGTTCACCCAGTTCTTGTTGTACAAGCAATGTGTGTACCGCTGGGTGAGGGATGAAGGCTATGCAGTGGTTCTTTAGCAAGTAAGGCCTCAAGTCTTCATTGCCTTGTAAACTGCATAAACTTGCTTGTCAACGGCAAGGTAGTTGATTTTTGGTCCCTACATGCTTGCACTCATGAAGGAGATTAGGCATTCATCCTTCATCTCATCCTTCTGAGTGAGTACTATAGCTAGTGAATTATCAGAGGCGAAGGTGTATAGCAGGAAATCCTTCTTGAAGTCTGGGCTGTAGAGTGCAGGTGCTTCTGCAATGGCCCACTATATTCAGGTGAATGCACACTTTTCCCTCTTGCCCCAGCTGTAGACTATGTCTTTCTTGATCATGTCCTGCATGGGCTTGACTATTTGTGCATAATCAGAGATGAACGTCTAAAGGAAGTTTATCTTACCCAAGAAAGACTGCATGGCTTTCTTATTGGCTGGATAAGGGATCTGTGTGATAGTCTAGACCAGGTCTGGATCCACCTTGATCCTTCTTTTGGCAACAATGTGTCCTAGGAGGTTCCCCTATGACATTGCGAATACGCTCTTTTTGGGGTTTAAGGAAATCTCGTATCTCCGACATCGCTCAAAAATTTTCTTCAGATGGCGTATGTGGTCCTCTCATCTTCTTGAGAACATAGTCACATCATCGAGGTATACCACTATGCTCATTCCGATGAGTCTGCTAAAAGCGATGTCCATGGTGCATTGAAATGTTTCGCCTACATTTACAAGCCCAAATGACATTCGTCTGTAAGCGAATGTACCCCGCTTGATACGGAAAGTAGTTTTGAGTCTGTCAAGTTTTGCTACCAGAACTTGATTGACCGTCAAGAAGAGAAAACATATGTGCCCCAGATATTGTTTTCAAAATGTGGTCCATAGACGACACGGGGTGGGTTGTCTTTGTCTAAGGTGCGGTTTACGTTCCAGAAATCGACACACAAGCGGATTTCCCCGAACTTCTTACGTACAGGAACAAGATTTGAAACCCATGTGGAATGACAAACTTTGTATATGATCCGTGCATCCAACATCTTAGTAAGCTCTTTCTGTATGAGGGGTTCAAGTGACGAATATACATTCCTCAACTTCTATTGATATGGCTTGACCCCTTCTTTGACCAAGATGATGTGTTGGATGTCATAATTTTTCAGATCATCATATGTCCACGCGAACACATCTCGGTACTGTTTGAACAAATGAACAAAGGCTTGCTGCTCTTGTTGTGTGCAACATGTACCAAGATTGACAAACTTCGAATCTTGTTCTGTTCCCAGGTTTATCAGTTCGTACCTCATGGTGAAACTATGGGTCTTGTTGTTCCTTGGCCCCTGAAAACGTTCTTGCAAGTCATAAAGCTTTCGCAATGTTGTCACACCTTTTGTGATAAGGTGGCGTTTCCTGTTACCAGCTTCAGCTTGCAGAAAGAGCTCATGCTCGTCATCGTCTATCGTTGCATCTTTGAAGATGTCAGCATTGGCCATGAAATGTAGTATCTGTTGATCATCATTAAACACACATAAATTAGTTATGTTATCCGGGATAGACAGTTTGTACAAAATTTTGATAATGAATCTATCCCTAATCGGTGACATTCTTGAAGCTGCATTTGCTAGAGCATTGGCAGCTGCATTACGCGTACATGGTAAAACGATGATGTTAAATGCTTGGAAGTTTGAGATTAGTCGCCATACCTCTTGTTGGTAACTTTTGATATGCGGTGATAAAAAATGAATGGTGTTACGTACCTATCGTACTACTATCTTTGAATCACCTACCATTTTGAGTGTGACCACGTTGAGGCTGATGGATTTCTACAAGCCTAACACAAGTGCTTCATACTCAGCATCGTTTTTCGTGAACTCAAACTCCAAGCGACTTGAAACCATATCCTTCCTATTATAAGGGTCGATCAAGACACACTCGGCTCCTCAGCCGTCCTGTGTCTTTGATCCGTCAAAGTACATGGTCCACAACTTGTCTGTACACAGACCGCTTGATGTGCTATTACTACTACTACCACTGTTGCTGCTACTATTGGTACAATGTACTGTACAAGTTTCATTACCATCAGTTGGGCAAGGAAGGAGTCCCAACTACATGTCTGGTGGAGTTGGAGCTGGTCGTGTAGGATAACACCCCAATGTTGTTTCAAGGAGTAAGTTTCCAAACATGAGATTTATGAAGGTCAATGGTTCATTCTTGCAATTAAGGGGAGTGACATTATGCTTCATGTACCTCTCAGACAACACCCAGATTTGGTTGCACTTTCCCTTGTACGGAAGCCACATGTGAGACCAGTCTGTAGCAAAATATCCGTCTAGCTTGCTGGACCAGTCTCTGCTGAGTAGTAGACCGTATGCTTCTGGTATGTCCACAACCACTATGTTAATGCATTGGTGGACTTGACCGTCATGAGATAGTTGGATGATCACATCTCATACTTCACCAATGGCTGGTATTGATGTTTGATCAAGTTGGATGATTCACGCGGATGTCTCGCTCCATTGTGCATTGATAATTTTCACAATGGAGAGCGACATGACGTTGGCTGCCGCACCAAAATCAACCAAGCAGTTGTGAACATTGCAGTTGAAAATTTCAAAAGATAGTAGGAATGGAGGGCAACTTGTGTTCGCTTCTTTCATCTGGAGTGTATTGAGCACAGTAGAAAGTGATCCGGGAGGTGTGTTTGCTCCCTTGTTGGTAGAGGTTGCGCTATCTGTTGTTGTCTGTCCCAATGCACGCAATAGGATATCTCACTGACTCTAGATCTTAGCTAACTCGAACAAATTGATGTTCGCTCGAGTTTTCTTCATGTCATCAACAATGTTGTAGTCCAGAGGTGGTAGACTTGTCGAGGTGTCTAGGGTAGAACAGATGTTCGTGTTGTCCGGCAGAGTGTTTTGCAGTTTACTGCTCATGGATGTAATCTTATTTGTCGTTGTCTTCCCGGACTTGTTTTGTGTTTTTTGCTTTGGGGTGGCTAGTGGGTCGACCTTCCTCATCAGCAATCTCATCTTCTCTTGCATCTTCCCAAGTGTGGTGGGAGCCCCTTTACTACTGATATTGTAATGGTCAGTTTGCTTTTGAGGCTGCTTCTAGGTATTCATCTTTGACATCATTCGAGAGCACTGATATGCGTTCACCACATGCCCAGATCTTGATGGTTTATTAGGTGCAACCTCTTTGTCACCATCAGTGTCTTCCGGTTGCTCCTGAATATTGCTTTCTACATCGAGTGTATGACTGCAGAAAGAGATTTCAACTCACTTCTAGTCCAAACAAGAGTACTCGAGGCGATGTTCTTCGTGGAAAGAATAGAACTTAGGATCTGCACACTGTTCGACCTGGAACATAGGTTTTTGCACAGTTTTTGGAGCGAATTCGGTTGCTACTTGCCTGTCTCTATCTGGGTGGATGGTCGTTTGCAAATGTGTCTGTTTTCCATTGTTTGAGCTCGGACACTTCTGTAGTCAAGTTCTTCACAAGGCGAGTGAGGGTCTCATTATCAGTTGCTTCCTTGTCTCTACCCTTGCTCGCCATTGCTTGGGACTTCCAGTTCGCATCCTTGGAGTCCTTCACTGATTTGTCATCCTTGATGACTCTAATTGCGTGCAGATCTTTCTCAACATCAATAGCCTCTTCATAGTTTTCTAAGAGTGTTGGTTTCGCAGCTCGCTTGACGAACTGCGCAATGCTAGTTGGCAGTGCGGACATGTAGTAATCAACAACAATGGAGTCATGAGGTTTAGTGTCCGCTGCAAAGTTTTTCAATATGCGTGTAAACCTTTTATTGAAGTCTTTCACTTTCTCTTTTCCCTCAATCTCAATGCTTCCAAATTCTTTGAGTAGCATGGCTGGCTTCTTGTCATCAACAAACTTTTCAAGGAACATGCATTTGAATGCACCCGAGTTCTATATAGATTTTGGTGGAAGGCTATGGTACCATGCAGTTACGTGACCGTCCAAGGTACATGGGATCAATATAGATGCTATGTCGTGATATTGTACCTCAAGGGTCTGTAGCTGTAGGTAGAATTTGTCCAAGTGGTCTTCTGCCTTCACCATGTTGTCAGGGTTGAACTTGATGTTCATTCTCTCCGCTCACTTTGGCACCTTGTGCAGAACAGCCAGGAGAACCAATGGTCCTTGATTCATCCATTCAAGATTTGGGTCAGCCATTTCTTCTTCTTCATCATCCTCCTCCTCTCTTTCAGAATCCGATGGTTCCGGCTTTGAGTCCGTTGGTTCGTCTCCACCTCCGCCTCCTCCGCTGCCTTCCCCTTCGCCTCCTGTACCAGAGTTCGATCCCAAGATCACAAGAGTGTCTTGTTTGCCTTACCAAAAGATAGAAGGTTCCTCTTCGTCTTCAATAGTTTCTGCCAAACCTTTAAGTGTGGCAAGGACTGCTTCTTCCACCGTTGATACAACAACTCCTATAGGAGTGGCTTTTGGCTTCCTTAATGCATATGGAAGATGTTGTATGCCTGGGATCAGTCGAACTGCTTTCGTGAACTGGTGAGTGACGGGATAGATGAAGTGAATGTGTTGATATAGAATCTCGTGTTCAATCCTGGGAGGTGAGGAGTGACCAACTGCAGAGTCGTGTGTAGGTGAGAGGGAGTGCAAGTTACTACCTTGACCAGATGGTTGATGAATGAGTGTGAGGGATGATCAACCATATAGACCTGGATGCCCTCCTTATAGCGCAAGAAATGTTGATGGTGTTGGACCCACCAACATTCAGGGGATCACCCCGGTATGAAGTCCCAACTAGACCTCACACTGTTTGGTGTGGGAGTCCCATCCGGTATGATGGCCCAGTTGCCATTATCTTAAGGATGTGCCTCAACTCTTGCTTGTCAGCACAGGGAGTGGTCTACTTTGTCTTCGAGAAGTGAGGTTTGCATGCCTAGTGATTGCTGGTGTACTTGTGTCAATGGTTCTTTCACTGTAAAGGGAGAGGGTGAGAGTGAGTCCCAAGTTGGTTGGGAGGAATCTCCAACTCTACTAGGAACACACAACACAACAGGACATGCACAACTTCCAGAGGAGTAGTCCACACAGATGCGGCATTCACAACACACAAGGGAAGATAACATTTACAACACTCAGCGGATGAGTCCACACGAGTGTAACGGTTGTTACAGTATGCTTCATGTGAAAGGTTTGTCTGATGTCTGGGGAGGTAGACAACACGGGCGAGACAACGTTAATAGCATATACAACACCATTTCATTAACAGATTATGTATTACAACAAGTGAAATAAGTTCAAGTGTTCAACACAGGTTAAAGCAACATGCATTACAAGTGTTCAAGATTAGACCTACAACAGTTACAATACATGTGTGAAAACGTCTTGGCATGTTAGGAGGCTTCTGAGTTAAGCGAAAATTCCAAGACACATCGTTACACCATACATCACTAACCCTATGCATGGGGCATTGGAGCCACTACTTACTCCTCAAAGAAAATATTACAAACTCTCTTGGCTATGTGGGAGGAGCTGAGGTGAAAATTCCTTTGCATGTACAAATGAGGGGGTATTTATAGCCAAGGGTGAAACTGACCCTTGTGGCTGTTCGACTACCCTCATGACTGTTTGACTTCCATGAATTTTCAACTTTACATGACTCTTTGTACAACAAGTGGGTCTCTTGGACTTCCACGTTACATTACATTAATTGACAACATGGCCCACAGTAGAGATGTGGACAACATGACTCATGACACAACTCGACATGATAGTGTTGGTACATTCGTGCTGCTACTAGAGTGCACGTCGAGCTACAATATTGTTGGGTGATGGATGTCTTCATGGTGTGTCACAGCTTCACCTCTGCATGGCAAGTTTTGCGGAGTCTTCGATGGTCATTGGTTCGCTTGATGTTGCTTTGTCACGTTGCTCTTTACTTGTATGTTGGAAGGCTTGATAGGTTTGTCTATTCGTGAAAGGTGCATGTTCGTTCGTTTGTCCATCCGTGAGCACATCTTGCATGTTTGCTCATCCGTCTGTTCGCGAACACATCTTTGCATGATCATCCATTCGCGAGCACATATCTTCGCATGCATCATTCATTCATCCATTGGTGAACCTGTCCTTCTACATGTGCTCCCTTCGTTCATCCCATTCGTCATCACACCATGTTTGTTTGTGCACCTGTACCTGCAGTCACTCATGATGAGACGACATCAAATCCAAAAACCTCCTAGTCTACCATGATACATGATCATTTTAGATGCAGGTGACTGGGAGAGGTAACAAGGTTGCGAGGCGGGATGGAGGCTTCAGGAACTGTTGATGAAAATTGTGCAAGAGTCACTGGCTGATGAAGACTGGCAATCCGGATTGACAGTGACTATCCGCGAGGTTTGGCTTAGCTGGAGGACAAAGCTACACAAATTTTGGGAGGAACAGTTTGGGCTGCAGGAAGGAAGGCAAGGCGGACAAAATCTACGCATTTTTCGAAACGAGCGGGCAGCAGGTGCTTGACAAAGAAATTTTTGTAATTTCTTGGAGGAATAGGCCGGGCTGCAGGGAGGGTTGGAAGACAGGATTTGTGCAGTTTTTGAGAGGAACTGGTCAGGATCTTGGCAGCCAAAACTGTGCAATTCCTAGAGGGAACTGGAAGCTGGGTGCTGGGTCACTGGCAGCAGAAATTGCACAATTCCCAAGGGTAATAAGCAGTCAACTGCCAAGAGCTTGGCAGCAGAAACTACACAATTCCTGGAGGGAACTGTCAATCTGCTGCTGGGAGCTACTGGCGAGAGACATTGCATTGACGCTAGGAGGTTGGCCTGTTGATCATCTCTGTGCAATTTTTGAGCTGAGCGGATTGCTAGGCAGTAGAGGTTCTGCTCATCAAAACTGTGCAATAAGTTGCATGAGAAACTAGTCAACTATCGAGAGGACTGACTCGGAAAACCACGCAATTTTCTAAGGGAGACAAGGATGGGCACTTGGTGTCTGTCCGACCTGTCTACGCAATTTCCTCAATCAGCAAAGCGGGCAAGGTCAACAGCCTCTATGCAATTTTTTAGGGGAGTCAGTCTCGGGGTGGCTGCTGTGTCCGACTCTCCGAGTGGCCAGCATGAAGGTTGATTGAATTGCTTGCGGGTAGCGCAGCTTGAAAAGACTTGCTCGATGCTTCTGCACTGTTCTGGGTGACAGTCAATCGAGTCGATGGTGGGGTGATGGTCCGGCTGTCAAAGGGGAGTCTGGTCATCAGAACTTTAGCAAAATGACTAAGTGTGTGAATGAGTGAAAGATGCAAATGTGATCTTACAAACACACATCCACATGACTTGACGATGAGACTACATAAACCATCCAGACACACATGTTCAACATGACTCACTGACGGTGCAAGCGACAAGCACGACACCCGTGATTGATCATTGATCGATCATGACGATGCTTGCACGACAGTGAATGTGACTCTGTGTGTGAGTGCGACAAATGTTTTCATAGTGAACATAACATGTACACACGAAGCGAAGACCTTGAGCATGAATAGAACATGGTCAAAAGCAAGACATGGACATCAACATGCAAAAGCTTGGGTGGAATGAACAAGCAAGGAGGGTGTGAAGGTTCACACGAACTCACGGAGTGAACTCGAGTGTGTGCAATCAAGTGAAACTCTCAAGGGAGGCTCCGAAATTGGGTGCAGGCCAAAATTTTGGAGGGTGGTTGTAGCCGCTACAACAGGTGACTCAACACCTTTTGCAGATCTGGATGAAAATTAGCAGGGCTTGATTCAATGGCCTAGATTGCATTGAATTGAAAAGCTACCTTATGGTGTCCCTTTTTTAGAAGCTTCTCCATTCTATGCGAGTTGATGATAATGGGGGCACTTACCTGGAGCCCGTAAAGCGTATGAGTGTGTCCATTCTGTTTGAAGCTCATATATAGCTCTTGGAAGTCCATGGTAATGGGGTTAAGTGTTCGAAGCCATTCAGATCTAAGGATGATGTCATAGCCTCCCATTTAAATGGAAAACATAAGTGTTTTAAGGTGATGGTCCCCTATAAGTAGCTTTATGTTATCATAATGGACTTCACATTTCATGGCCCCCCCTAAGGGCTATAAGGACCTGAAAATTGGATATTGCCCACACAAAACAATGCATGGCCTCAATAGCTTGTTTATGGACAAAATTGTGTGTGTTTTCACTGTCAATCAATGCCACCATCGATTGATGCTTAATAAATCCTATGCTTTTAAGTGTCTATTGAGAAGAAATATCTGCTAATGCATGGAGCGATTTAGTCGGTTCATCATGTTTTATTGCCGTATATGATATAGTATCTTGGGGTTCCACTGCGTCCTCCCTAGACACTTCACTGGGCCTTGTCGTAAGAGCCATGTTCAGTAGCATTAATCTAAAATAACTTTGGTTCCTTGCATTTGTGTCCTGGGAATATTTGTCGTCACAATAGTAATACAATCCTTGTCTTCTCCTTTGGGCCATTTCCCTGGGTGACACCTTTTGCACCTTAAGGGTTTGGGTGGGGACATTAGTAGGGGTGGGATGTGCCTTTGACATGAATGAAGGATGGCTAGATTGGGCAGTAATAACAATTTCTACATTGAAGGCTTTATGGCATGCTTCCAACCAAGTAGTTGGTTGATGCATTCTAACATGTGCTTGGATGGCTTCCTTGATCCATTGAGGAAACATTCCAGATAGAAGGCGTCCCCTAGGCCCTTGGTATGGATGGCCAGTTGTTCAAAGGTCATGATATAGTCACATATTGTACCAGTTTGTTCAAGCTTTGTAAGGCAACCCAAAAACTGAACGTCCCTGTCAAAACAAGTACAAATGGCTTTAGAGAACATATTCAAAGTTGGCTTTGTGGTGTGGCATTTCTAATGTCATTGCCACCATTTCCAGCGTTCTTGGTCCAAATAAATAGCTCCCACATGTAGTTTGGTTTCAACATCCCATGTATTATTGGGTTGAAAATATTGTTCAATTTGTACCACCCATATTGTCGAGTTAGAACCGTCAAATATGTGCATGTAATTCTTGGGTGTCTTGTTGCTATAATATTGGTGACCCCCTTGGAAATGATGATACCCCTCATATCGATGGTGGCTAGATTATCCTTCCAAATTTCCATCGACAGGGTTACCACTACAAGGAAAAGACCTTCTAATGGAGGCTTTTGCAGAATCCCCAATAAAATAGCCGAGAAATCTGTTTGTAGCAAAGGTCACTAGCAGAGTTGGGTGAGGGGATGTTTTATTTACAGTGCGTCTACAATATATAAATGCATTAGTTCTTTAATATACTTATAAGCACAGGTTTAAAATAGAACATTGTGCACTGTGGTAGATTTATTAAAAAAAAAATGGTGCGCTAAATAACGAAGAGCACTGGTGCATATACTACTTGATAGCACCGTAAAAGGGTTAAATTTACAAAAATGTCGATCACAAAATTCATTTTTCCCAGTCGCATCCTATATTGTGACAACAACCTAATGCTAAACTAGTACTATAACACCTCAGTGTGTGCATAATATACCATGCACTAGTGCTTATAATAATCGATAACAATGAATAAAAGGTTAAATTTCAAAAATTGTCGGTGTTATATCCACTTGCAACACCGGTGCCTTCCTTGTAGTAAAACGACCTAGTGCATAGTTAGAAAGAGCACTGCTATAGGTTTTTAATTTTCAAAAAAATGTGGTGTTATATTCCAAAAAATCATTGATGTTATTCGTGTATTAAAATGCCTCGGTCTGCCTTAGAAAGAGCACCACTATGGGGGTTTTAAAATGCGGTGCTATATTCCCATGGAGCACCGGTGTTGTCAATTATTTAAAATGCCCTAGTGCGTCTTAGCAAGAGGATCGATATAGGGTTTTTAATATATATAGTAATAACAATAATAATAATAAAACCGATGATATCTTATTATGAAGAACCATTGTTTTTCATGTATTAAAACACCCTGGTGTGTCTGCAAAATAACACTGCTAGCCGACTTTTGATTTTTTTTAAATGAAGTCCTATAGTTCGACAACGCACCGGTGTGGTACATGTGTTTGAACGCTCCTTTGCGTCTTAACAATAGCACCACTATATGGTTTGGAAAAAAAAAACAGTGCTCTTAGATTCTCAATTAGGGTCGGACTTTCGGAGATGCGCCTAAACTCTAGGAGCTTTGATGGTTTAATTACCTCGGATCTTCCCTCCTAATTAGAGCTTTTACACATTGGTGCAGTTATAATAATGCACTAAAGGAGGGTTAAATAAATAAATGAATATATCGACTGTAAATTTCATTTTTACCATCTGCATTGTTGTAGAGCTCTGAAGCATTGGTGCCACTCTTGCCTCATGCAAGCACTCTGACATCGGTGCTTCTCTTTCTTGCGATCCTTCTGTACCATGCTCAGTTCGTGGCTTTCTAATTTTCTCAAACGGTGGTGAAATTCATTTTTCTCAATTACCTGTCAACAATGCCTCCCCAACAACCAAATGTCCAAGTAATGTCTATGTTCTCTCTAATTTAATTTTTTAGCGTAGTAGAATTGCAAAATAGGTCAAAAAATTCATTTTTTATTTTTATTTTTTTTCCTGCATGATTCGTTCGACAGCTTCGGCTTGCACCGATAGTTGTGCACCCTATAAATTTATAGAGTGCACCGTAGTTCGGTGCATGAACCTAATGAAATGTTGTTTGTTTAGTGCATTTCATAAATTAAAATGCATCGAGAAAAGCTATAAATTGTATGTCGATGCATATATTTTCAGGTTACGCTCGATGCATTACTGTTTTTGGGGCACACTAGGGATTTTTTTTTTTAATTGAAAGTTATGTTTCCATATTTATAAATACAATTTTCATTTAATAAAAAAAATAATGCTTTATGTATGAGGCTAATCTATTTTATATGTCAACCATGTAGCAGAGACGTCAACAGAGGGAGCAACAACAAGGGCAGGAAGAAAATGGCAGAACAATACAATGTGTTACGACTATGGGAGACCTGAGAGAGGGAGATGGATTTATACCCTCACCCTATTAGCACAGTGACCCAAGCGCTCTTGAGGAATGTAGGCCTCCTTAAGAACTATGAGGAAGCTACAACCCTAAAGCCACACTATATCTTGTTGGCACATCTGATCCGTCGATGGAGTGTGTAGGAGCATGCTTTCTATGTCGGTCTTGAGACCTGGTATAGGCCCTCTAAGGACGACATATATTTTATCATTGGCCTATCCAAGAGAGGGGAGGATTTTCCCTAATTCCCTAATATCCCTCATGGGGTTGTAGTAGAGAGCTAGTGTGTATACCCTCAGAGATATGTTGGGGCTCATGTAGTCCATCCAACATATTTTTAGGTGCATGGTGGACCGCTACATATTGCTTCTTTTGTTGCACAGGAGGTTAGGTGCCTCTCATTATTATCGACCATCATTTCACACTATACTAGTGTGGGAAACACATTAATTTTCCTCTTTTGTATTATGTCATTCCTCTGATTCAGGTGACATGATGTATCAGATGGTTTGCCATTTTTTTTTATGAGGTTTTGTAGGGCTTTAAATAGATGTCTTGCAATGATCCATCTGAGGAGGAAGTTCCTTTTCGCTTCAGAGATTTTTTGTTTATTTTTTTAGAGGTTTCTAGAGATGAGGTATATATTTGTTCGTCACCATCTCCAACTAATGACTGAGGTGCAGATGCGCATGTGGGGCTAAATGATGCCCAAGAGCAGTCTATCAGAGTATCCAACTAGGAATTTTGCCCAGGCAATGTCGCTACTGGCCAGTGAGGATGAACACGCATTTATCTTGTTATCATTTTCGTATGCAGGTATGGATTGGAGATAGTGTCCTAACATCCTCTTCACAATGGATCAGGCTACAGATGATAGAGGTAATATTAGTGTTTTCTTTAAATTAATCTAGTTTCATTTTATTGTCTTAATTAATTATAATAAAATTTATTCTAGCACATTCTTTAACTTGTTTTATTAAATTGTTTAATGAAATTGTCTAATTATTGTTGTGTACTATATATTTTGTAGACATATGCATATTCCTTGGGAACATTCCTCCTCCCCCACCAGAGGGAGCAGATGAGGAGATGGGAAAGTCCCAAGAGGGCGAGGCACATCCTTAGGGGGGTATGGGCATCCGGGCCCGTAGCGCTAGTCTAAGATTTAGGATAGACTACTGCAACATATTGTCTAGAGTTTTGGTTGAGGAGGTAGTCTGCCTTGCGAGGGCTAGAGACATTAGTGTAGATCCTAGGTTCGTGGATCTCTTAATGGATTGTCCGCATGATATGATGACTCTTACGCGTCATATCGTTGGAGCTAGTAGGATACTGACAGTGAGGAGGGATGTAAGGCATGCAGTGCCAGATACATCACATGAGCCTTCATATAATGCTACCCCGTAGAATCATGATGATGAGGGTGGTGATCATGCTTCTGGTAGTACTACCCCATTGGTGATCTTTCTAATAGCACACCTCCTCGTCATTCGCCCAATGATCACATCCCATAGCTAGAGGAAGTGCCTCATGTTTCTCCTTAGAGAGCAGACCAGCCACCTCCTCCTCCACCTCAGAATTCGACAGTTGAGGCAGTACTTGACCATCCATCGTCTTCTATTGCACACTAGGCTGCCACTACTATGTCTGTTGTATCAGATTTTTTTTTATTATATATATATAAGGTGCATTTTTTTCATGTTTGTGTACTTAATTTATATGTTTGTGTTGATGTGTATAATGTTAGTTCATGTTAGATATGTTCATTTAATGTGCTTGCAGATAGATGTATATGTGATAGAAGTTATTTGACATGAGATGTAGATTAATTTGAGGATGTCTATGGTGATGCTAGATTACAATGCTTGTGTTTTGTTAGATGTGATCATGGTGAAGATGCCCTGTTAGAGTATTAGATTTGTGCGCTAGATAATGAAATTTATATTTGCTAGAGGTGTATATAATTAAATCAAGGTAGTGAAGTTGAATGTGTTGGATAGTTCGCATTGCTTGGATGGCTAGTGTCAGTGAGTGTGTTGGCATTGATGTCAAAAACCATGGGAGAGATATGTTGAATAGATGGAATTGTTTGAATGTTGGCAAGTGTATTGGCATTAATGTCAACCACATTAGCATTGATGTTGGTGTTAAAAAATGTTGGCATAAGCTCGGGGGGAGTCCCATGGTTGTTTAGTATTTTGTAAAGAATCATCATAGTAGTAGGCTTGTTGGAGAAGCCATAATATGATAACTATGGAAGGGAGTCCAAGGGTTTGAAGGAATTCGTTCCTCTAAATTTGAACTCAAATTCTCTTGGAAGTGGTGTAGTTGGATAGTGCTTGGAAAGATCTTTCCAGTAGTATGTGGAAGTTCGTAAACGGCTTCTTGGATCACAACTTATTGCCAATCAAAGTTAAGGTGCCCTAAAGTAAGATGGTAGAGTTAAATGTGGCCTTGGGTCAAAGTGGTGACCAAGTTTGGCAGTGTCCAGAGTTGGCGAAATTGCTAACGAAGCTACTAAAGGAAGTATCGAGTGAATGTGGGCTGACAACAGAGAAACGAAAGCCTTTTTTATTGGCTCGGGTAGAGCCCCCCCCCCTCGCCCGCGCAGATGTACCCCAACAGTTTACAAAGGACGAACAAGGTTAAGTGGAAAGATATAAGTTGTTGGGCAATGGAGGAAAGCATGAACCAATAAGGATTTGAGCAAGAGGTCCCAACTCCAACAACTATGCTCGTTGAGGACTAGCCCAAGGGATATCAAGGCATTGTTCAAAGGAGAGTTGGTCCAGAGGCGCAAGTTAAGTAGAGCAACAACCAATATGAGAATAGGAAGGGCTACACGTGGACCCCACACTACACATCATCCCACAAGGCTCATCCCAGAGGATTTGAAAGGGGGAACAAAATGGAAGTGCCCGTAGATAGGCACCAGGCCATGTGGCGACATTTCGACGTGCCTTAATATGGAAATTTGGTCAGGCTTGGAGGCCACAGGAAGTGGTTTCCCAAACCGCCGATTGCATAGTTCAATTGTGGAGAACCACTTTGGGAAAACTCTCGCTAATAAAACAAACCACAATGGAGTGGTGTCGAGGTTGGGTTCTTGAACCTGGTGGTTTTTTTATTATTAATAAATGAATTTTCTTGCAAAACAAAGGTCTCAGGGACCCTTTTCTCTCTTCTTGAAGCAAGCACGTGGTAGCATTTGATTAGCTCTCAGGAGATGATGGTGGCAAATGACGTCAACATGACGTAGTTGTATGGGGGACACGTGGCAAACATATTCAAAAAATTTGGGTGGTATAATGGGGAAAATTCGGGTGACATGTGTCACCACTTAAGAGGAACCACGTGCGGTTGATGACATAAGCATGACATCATCTTAGAAATGCTACGCCAGAAGGATTCGAAAGGTGCATAGAGAGGACGTGCCAGGCAAGATGCGTCTGGAAAACGTGGTAGCTGACTCAACCCAACTGTGTTTTAATTGGTGTGCAAGTGCAACAGTGGTCCCTCCGAGACACGTAATATCAAAGGTATGGATTCCGAAAGTTTAATAAGGAAGCACAAAGGGAATGCGCTACGTAGTAAGCATCAAGACACATCAGTTAGATAGCTCATCCTGACAGGGCCTTTGATTGGCTAGTGAAAGCACAGAGCAAACCAACAGGACAACTAAGCCTACTAAGAGGAGCCTGAAAGTTTATAAAGGAGGCATGAACAATACCACCAGGTTAGAGAGCTACGGGCTAAGCGTTGGCACAAGATTACGTGTAGAAAATGAGACCAAAAGCATGAATAAATTAACGAGGAAAATAAGCCCTCGGGGCTATAGCTCAAAAAGGCGCCCAATTATCGATTTTGCAATGATTTGACATGTTATTATGTTCATGGGCCTCCAGGCCAAATAAAAAAAGGGGTGCCAGGAGGAGCAAGCAAGAGGCTAAGCTCCAGCATGAGAGGGGCTATAATCAATAAGGGTTGCATAGTTATATTCGAAAACATTATGGCACCTTGTGTTAGTAAATTTACTGCATAACATAAATAATTACGGAGAATCACTGAGAGGAATAAATATAAAAATAACCAGCAACAACCATAAACACACATGTTTATCCGGGAAAACCCCAAATCTGGGGAAAAACCCAACCATAATGAAATTTCATTATCCCTGGCCAAAACTCTGGCCAATCCAGCCAAGTGAGCCTTCACCGCTCACCTCCAGGGTTTGCATTACAATGAAGTCATTCCAGCCTTTTATAAGCTCCATTACATATAATACCATGGGCAGAATACTATGGGTGCACAATACCATGTGCCCCAAAACCATCATTGTTTAACCTGGTCAACTTTGACTCTATCCTGAGTCAAGTTTATCTAACAATTCCCCCCTTAAACTTGACTTGGGGTTCCTTGACTAACTCCAGCCAAACCTGCTAAGTGAGAAAATCCCGCTCACTCTAGCTCTTACCCCCCTCAAAGTTTTTACCCGGGGTATTATTAACCTGACATCCCCCTTATCACCTAGGTCTAACCCAGACTTTACCGATGATCACCAAGGGGTACACATGCCTTACCAGGTCTTACAGTAGTATGCCCATTTACATGCAATAATTTTGACTTCATTAATTTTTTTGGTTTATTGCTACTGTAATTCTGATCCATCCTCTCTCAATTTGATGTGCTAAAAAACTTCTATCAAAACTCTCCAACTATGAGCTCGTCAAGAACCTTGTAGATTCCAGCACTTGTGGCCTCACGTAGCAGAAAACGAACAATTTTCGAAGCCGCATGAACAATTTTCTTCTGCTAACCTTCTTTAAATAGCCACATGAATCCCGAACAATTCATCAGCATGTTCCAAACCAGTAAATATCGCAAATGCACTGCGATCCCTGGCAGTTACGACACTATCTTCCTCACATTCTCCTCGAGGTTCTTCTGCCTACGATTGTTCCACCATTATTTTCAGACCCAGATCTATAAAAAGGCTGCATTGAACTCATCAGGCACTATAAACCCCTGGCATCAAAGAATTCCTTTGAAGCCAATATCTAGCTCTGATACCAGTTGTTAGTAAATTTACTGCATAACATAAATAATTACGGAGAATCACTGAGAGGAATAAATATAAAAATAACCAGCAACAACCATAAACACATAAACACACATGTTTATCCAAGAAAACCCCAAATCTGGGGAAAAACCCAACCATAATGAAATTTCATTATCCCTGGCCAAAACTCTGGCCAATCC
The DNA here is from genome assembly GCA_031772625.1 of Pinus tabuliformis. Classification (NCBI taxonomy): domain Eukaryota; kingdom Viridiplantae; phylum Streptophyta; class Pinopsida; order Pinales; family Pinaceae; genus Pinus; species Pinus tabuliformis. The sequence goes on from CM062805.1 coordinate 441,354,815, forward strand.
GGCCAAGTGAGCCTTCACCGCTCACCTCCAGGGTTTGCATTACAATGAAGTCATTCCAGCCTTTTATAAGCTCCATTACATATAATACCACGGGCATAATACTATGGGTGCACAATACCATGTGCCCCAAAACCATCACTGTTTAACTTGGTCAACTTTGACTCTATCCTGAGTCAAGTTTATCTAACACCTTGGGCCAAGCTTGGAAATTGTGCCATATTTGGAGGACCTCTATAAGATGGTTAACGGGCATTAAACGGGTTGATAGTTATGACTTGAGAATTGGAGTCAATGCAATTATTGAGAGCTCTAGTTCAAGGCAGCAAGGACCATAGTTAGCAACATTGTTTAATGGCCCTAGTTCCAAGCAAAATTTTCCATACCTAAGTTTCCCTCATGCGAGGAAGAATTAAATGAGAATCAGAGTTGGAATATAGATGCATGTTCCATATGCAGGCATAATTTAATAGAAGAACTCCTTCAGTCTGCAGGTTGACTAAGATTTCATTCTTAGTATGAAAAACACTCAGGTGCCCATTTTCAGATTTAATTCAGTTGCAGTGGCAGAGAAGTAGTACAAAGCAGACAGATAACGCTGCCCATACATAGTCTGACTGGTAGTTAGTTCTCAATATGGGAGAAACACATAGGTGCCCATTCTTATGTCTAATGTAGTTCTAGTGCCCAGACTATTTGATGTAATAACAACTTGGAGATCCATGATGAGTACACTCTTAGAGAGAGTGTGATTTGCTGCAGAGACAACATTGATCATTGTGTAACAATGGAATAAAACCAAGGATTACAATGGAGCAATTGGAGGAAGCAACGTTGTTGTGAGAGTGTGAGGTGGATATATTTGTGTGAGTGATGCTGAAGAGAGGACAAGTGTGTTTATGCTGCAGAAAGAGGCCAAGAGTGGAGAGCTCAGTGTGAGAGTGTATGCTATTGCAGAGTTGACAGAGTGTTGCATAGGCCATGTGTGAAGTTTGTTGAGCAAAACAAAGGGTCAAAGACAAAGGAGAACAAAGAATTGATATCACACAGAGTGGCTGCCATGTATAGTGAACATTAATTTCCTTATTGAGTGTGGGTTGGAACCTACATACAAGAAGTTGGTGCTTCCATGTTAGTGGGTGTCTGAGGAAGGCTTAGGGGTTAGTGCCTCCTACAAGTTGGTGCTTGCATAATTTTGAGTTGCAAGTTGGTGCTTGCAACAAATTTGTGAAGTTGGTGCTTCTGGTAAGCTGATCAATTGTCTACAAAATGAGGGAGTTCGTGCCTCCTGTTAGTGGGTGCTAACAAACAATCAAAGGGACTTGGTGCTTTACGTGAGTGCTGGCTCACAAACAATTTGATGTAATAGAGTAGGTGCTCTTATTTACATCATAATAACAAACAAGCTTTTGTCGATTTTCTCTTAGAAGGGTTTCCACGTTAAACCTCAATGTTCATGTGTATGTTGCTCATGGTGTATGTGCTTATGTTGATTCATATAACTGTTGTTATGATTTGTTAATGATTTCTCTCATAGTGAATTCCAAGTTTGAATAAGTAAAGATAAATTGGCATAAAATTTTAAATTAGCCTTAATATTGATTCACCCCCCTTCATATAATGGTTGTTATGATTTGTTAATGATTGCTCTCATAGTGAATGCCAAGTTTGAATGAGTAACGATAAATTGGCATAAAATTTTAAATTAGCCTTAATATTGGTTCACCTCCCCTCCCCCCCCTCTCAGCACTAAAATTGTTTCCAACAATTGGTATCAAAGCCTAGTTTGTTTAGGAACAACTTAACCGTTCGAAGATAGATCAAAGAGAAACAATTGCTAATAAAATTTGGCTAACCACTGAAGGAGTTCCATTTTGAAATGGATCATACTATCAACTCTGGAATATTAGAATGGAAACATATTTGATGATAATCAATGAAGACATTTGGTTGTTTGTGATATATGGAGAGAGGAATGAGTTCAATATAGAAGCCAAGGAAATCATCATGAAAGGGTTGTCTAAGCCATATGTTGATAAAGTGAGGAATTGTGAGTCAATAAAGGAAATGATGGATAGATTGCAATGTTTATATGAAGGAGAGAGCTACGTAGCTCAAGATAATGTTGAAGAACCTTGTTTCTCAAGCAATGATCCTGAATCTGTGAAGGCTCCTGATAATGAAAAGAAGAAGAAGGCATCCCGGAGGAAAGATGCTCAAAGGATTGAAGATATTTCTTCCAGTGAGAAAGTTGTGTCTCATCACTCTCAGAGGATGGTCGAGATATAGAAGAAAGGTTGTGTTGCTTAGGAGGTATGTTATTGCTCTATAATAAATGTGAAGAAATAGGACAATCGTTATCTATATGTTCATGTGAATCACTTGAAGATAGTTATAACCATGCATCTAGTAGTAGTAATGAAGATAGACCTACATTTGTAGCAATAGAAAATAAGGGATCCTCTGAATAAGAAGAGAGTACATCCCTTGAAGAGAATAGGAGTATCCCTGGTAGTGATGAAGATGGGATATTTCTCAGGCCTGTGGAAGATTCCATGGACACAAAGAGGAATTCATATCTCTGCGATAGTTCAGCTAGCACCTCCATAAGTGAAGAAAAGTATCTAGATGAAAGGATCTAATTTAGAAAGAAGTTGATCTCCATTCTAAATGAGATCAAGGATCTGCTAGAGGCTAATCTCAAGCAGAAGGAGTAGTTGCAGGAACACGAGCTTTAAAATTATAGGTTGAGCAAAACAAAAGTCAATCTTAATGCTCAAAAAGAAGAGGCTAGCAAGATGAATGGCATGTTGACCAATCAACTAAATGAAGGAGAAGCTCACTGTGAGAGACTACAAGCTAAAGTAATCTCATATAGATAGGACTTAGAAAGGTCAAATAAAGAATTGTCTCAATATCAGAATGTTGAAGAAAGCAGGAAGGCCTTGGATGAAATGATTTCTAAGCAAAGATCGCCTCTCATTAGAGTCGGCTTGGGTTTTAAAGAAGAACTAAGCTCTGAGAAGGAAAAGGTTGATAGGTCAACCACCCATGTAAGGATAGTTTAAAATTACAACAACAATAAAGGAGAAGAAGTTGTTGGACAACGACATAAACAAAGGAAGAAGCAGCAACATAGAATTGCTCAGGGTAGAAACTCAAACAACCATGTAAGGCATATAAAGAACTAGTGAAAGTCCTTTACCTCTCAACGAAAAAGCCTTCAAAGAAAAAGTATCTTCTGTTATCAAAAGTCTTTTCATGGTTATTGTTTTTATTGCTGTTGGGTTGTGTTATATTCTTTCCACATAGTTAACATGGGGTTTGAAGGGCACACATAACCCCACTTTATGCTACCTCGGAAAATTTTGGTTTTGGACCCTATGTTAGGTTGGGCGGACCCACCTATGGTTTTGTGCATGATTTTCGCACATGTTTTTTTTTGGACGCGATGGTTTTTGGGTCCATGGTATTGGACACGATGGTTTTCGATCCATGGTATTGGATGCTTCGGCATGTATAAATATGTATTGTAACATTGAAAGGAACATAATGAAAAATCAAGCTGGTAGTCCCGGTTTTGGGATCCAGGGGAAATCTCTGTGTATATGTGTTATGCTCTCGCATTGTTTATTTTCTGTGTTTTAGAAGTCGTATGCAGGTAATTTCTATACGGGGTTAAAACCTACATTTGGTATCGGAGCAGTTTTGGCTTCAAGGGGATGCCTTTGTTGTTGAGGGGTTTTGCTCGGGCCTGTGGTAAACCCTGTTCAGTGGGAGATCGATTCTGGTGGTGAAAGAATATGGCGAGTAGTTGAAAGATAGAGATCGAGAAATTTAATGGTCAGAGTTTTGAGTTGTGGAAACTCAAGATGGAGGATCTATTGGTGGATAAAGATCAATGGATCGCGATAGATCTGGGTACTAAACCAATGGGAGTGTCCGATGAAGAATGGAAGAAGTTGGATCGAAAGGAAAATAACAAAATATGATTGTGTGTCTCAAATTCAGTATTGCTGAATGTATCAGGGGAAGCTACGACGAAGGCTTTGTGGGACAAGTTAGGGACTTTGTACCAATCTAAGTCTCTGGTGAATAAACTGTTCATGCGGAAAAAGCTATATAACCTGAGGATGAAGGATGGAGACTCGGTGACAAAGCATCTGAACGCATTTAATACTATGGTAAGTCAATTAGCATCTGTTGATATTAAAATTTCAGATGAAGATAAGTGCATCAGTTTGTTGTGTTCTCTACCAGATTAATGGGATAGTCTGGTTATTGCAATAGGTAGCAATGCAACTGCCTTGCAGTTTGATTAAATAGTCTCATCTTTACTGACAGAGGAGATGAGACGGAAAAATATGGAAAGCCAGGATGGTGATGCCTTGTCTGTACGAAGACGGTCCCAGAACAGAAACAAAAATAAGTCATCGAGTGGGAGATCTAAATCTAGAGGGAGATCTAAATCTCCAGGAAAACCTGTAAAGGTGGTGTGATGGAAATGTGGAAAGGAAGGCCACTTTAAAAGGGAATGTAAATCTAAAGTTCCTGACAAAGGAAAGGGATCTGATGATGTTCCTTCTGTAGAGGAGAAAACCACCTCAGATGAAGGTGGGGATGTGTACTTGGCTTCTTCAAGTACACATGTAGATCATGAGGCATGGTTGATTGACTCAGGTGCAGTCTTTCACTTCACTCCCCATAGAGAGTGGTTCTACGAGTATGAGAAATATAATGGTGGTGATGTCTTCTTAAGGATAACAGGAAGGCTACAATCATTGGTCACGGAAAAGTAAAGTTGAAGTTGCAAGGTGGAAGGGTTAGAACACTTCTGGGTGTTCTACATATTCCTGCATTGGCCAGAAATCTGATTTCTGTAAGCAAGCTGGATGATGCAGGTGTAAAAACAATGTTCGAGAAGGATACCTACAAGATGGTTCAGGGAGCACTGGTATTGATGCGGGGAGTTCAGATTGGAACTCTGTACAAGCTGCAAGGTAGCACTGTTATTGATGGGTGCAATAGTTCTATGGTTCCTGAAAGTGGAGCAGAAAATCTAGTGGTCTCTGGAGAGAAGACCATCCTGTGGCATCAAAGGCTTGGACATATTGGAGAAAAGGGCCTTCGAATACTTCATGGTAAATGTATGGTAGAAGGTATGAGTAATAACTCTCTGGATTTTGATTTCTGTGAAAATTGTGTATATGGGAAGCAGAATCGGGTGAGTTTCCCCTCTGGTGGTAAGAGGGCGAACCAAATATTAGAACTTGTGCATAGTGATGTGTTTGAACCTGTGAAGGTTCCATCACTGGGTAAGTCTGTGTACTATGTATCATTTATAGATGACTTCTCAAGGAATACATGGATATATTTCCTTAAGAAGAAATTTGAAGTCTTTGACAGGTTTAAAGATTTCAAGGTTCTGGTGGAAAACCAGACAGAGAAGAAGATAAAGTTGCCGAGGACAGATAATGGTGGAGAGTTTTGCAACAAGGAATTTGAAGAATTCTGTACGAAGTGTGGTATATCATAACAGAAGACTACTCCATATACACCTCAGCAAAATGGAGTTGCAGAAAGAATGAACAAGACATTGATGGAAAGGGCAAGAAGCATGCTCAGTGGTGTCGGGTTAGGACAAGAATTCTGGGCAGAGGCAGTGGATATTTCATGTTACTAGGTCAACAGGTCACCTTCATCAGCGTTGGAGGATAAGACTCCACAAGAGGTATGGACTGGTAAGAAACCCTCTCTTTCACATCTAAGGGTATTTGGATGTGATGCATATGTACATGTTCCAAAGGAGAAAAGAACCAAGTTGGATAGTAAATCTGAAAAGTGCATCTTTATTGGGTATAAGGATGGTTTAAAGGGTTATAAGCTTTGGAACCCAATAACAAGGAAGGTTGTGTACAGTCGAGATGTGGTGTTTAGAGAGGTGAAAGATGTTATTAAACATGAAGTCCAACCAAAGGAACCTGAGAAGATAGAGTTTGAGCTAAAGGAGGAAGAATCAGACTCTACAGCAGAGGAGGAATCAGAAGATGAAGAGCCACAAACTCCGGCTATGAGAAGATCAGTTCGAGAAAGAAGGCAGCCAAAAAGGTATAGTCCATCTGCTTTCTGTTCAAATTTTGTTTTGTCTATTACTGATGATGATCCCAAAACTGTGAAGGAAGCAGTGGATTCAGAGGATGGAAAACTCTGGAAAGAGGCCATGGTTGATGAAATGGCATCTTTGCACAAAAATGAGGCTTGGGATCTGGTGGAGTTGCTGGCTGGAAGGAAACCCATTAGCAGCAAATGGGTGTTCAAAAAGAAGACAAATGCAGAAGGAAAAGTGGAGAAATACAAAGCTCGGTTGGTAGCAAAAGGTTATTCCTAGGTGCCAGGAATTGGTTTTGGCAATATTTTTTCTCCTGTTGCGAAGGTAACTTCTATTAGATTACTTTTATCTGTTTTTGCTGCTTTTGATTTTGAGGTAGAATAGATGGATGTAAAGACAACATTTCTTCACGGGCATTTTGTAAAGAGGAAATCTACATGAAGCAACCTGAAGGCTTTGCGGTGAAGGGTAAGAAAGAACTGGTATGCAAGTTAAAGAAGTCTCTGTATGTTTAAAACAGTCACCAAGGATGTGGTATCAGAAATTTGATACATTTATACGGGGACTTGGCTTCACCAGAAGCAAAGCAGATCAATGTGTGTATTTTAAATTAATTGGTGACCGTATTATTTATCTGGTCTTGTATGTGGATGATATGTTGTTGGTTGGAAATGACAGAAATTATCCAGGATTTGAAGACCCAATTGTCCTCCAAATTCGACATGCAAGATCTTGGTGTTGCAAACTATATTTTGGGCATGGAAATTAAAAGAGATCGGGCAAAGAGGAAGCTCTGGTTAAACCAGAGGAAGTATGTCGAGACAATACTGCAGAGGTTTAATATGCAGGATAGTAAACCGGTGAAGGTTCCTATTCCTGTAGGTGTGAGGTTATCTGCTGAACAATGTCCCAAGACACAAGAAGAGGAAGAGGACATGTCCCATGTTCCATATGCAAGTGCAGTCGGTAGCCTGATGTATGCAATGGTCTGTACTAGACCAGACATTGCACATGCAATGGGAGTATTGAGCAGGTTTATGTCAAAACCAGGAAAGGAGCATTGGACAGCAGTGAAGCGAGTTTTCAGGTATTTGCGTGGCACTAGTGATTATGGTTTGTGATACCAAAGAAGACCAGGATTGGACAGAGTGTTGGATATTCGTGGCTTTGTTGATGCAGACTGGGCTGGAGATCTGGATCAGAGAAGATCTACAAGTGGGTATGTGTTTAACCTATTTGGAGGTGCAGTCAATTGGATGAGTAAGAAACAATCTATAATGGCACTATCAACTACAGAGGCAGAATACATGGCAGCCACTCATGCAAGCAACGAAGCAATTTGGTTGCAAAGATTGTGTTCAAGTATGGGGTTAGTACAGGAAGCTATAAGGATAGACTGTGATAGCCAAAGTGCAATTTTCTTGGCAAAGAATCCTGCATATCATTCAAAGACAAAGCACATTGATGTTCAGTATCACTTGGCGAGGGATATGATAGAAGACAAAAAGGTGTTACTGGTAAAGGTGGACACTTTGAAGAATACTGCAGATGCATTGACAAAATCTATGAGCTTTGAAAAGTTCTCTTGGTGTAGAGAGACAATGGTTATTTCAGGGTTGGGAAAATGACTAAGCTCTCTTGTGGCCCCCTGTGGAAAGAAAACAACAAGTGGGAGAATGTTGGGTTGTGTTATATTCTTTCCACATAGTTAACAGGAGGTTTGAAGGGCACCCGTAACCCCACTTTATGGGGTTAGGGGCAGCGCCCCGAAAATTTTGGTTTTGGACTCTATGTTAGGTTAGGCAGACCCACCTATGGTTTTGTTCATGATTTTCGCACATGTTTTTTTTTGGACGCGATGGTTTTTCGGTCCATGGTATTGGACGCGATGGTTTTCGGTCCATGGTATTGGATGCTTCGGCATGTATAAATATGTATTGTAACATTGAAAGGAACATAATGAAAAATCAAGCTGGTAGTCTCGGTTTTGGGATCTACGGGAAAATCTCTGTGTATATGTGTTTTATGTGTTATGCTCTCGCATTGTTTATTTTCTGTGTTTTAGAATTCGTATGCAGGTAATTTCTGTACGGGGTTAAAACCTACAATTGCAACAATTATGGGCATAGAGCCATAGATTGTAGATGGCATGCAAGAAAAAAACATGTGTTTGGTAGTAGAAATCCAACAATGTGCAAAGTGGTTAGGAGAAAGCATGTTGGTGGAAGTAGTGGCTTTAATAAGAATGTTGTCAGTTATGGAAATTCCTTTGCCCCATTCTTAAGTAAAGTCGAATGCTAAAACTGTGGTAATTTTTGACACAAAAGAGTAGGCTGCAGACATAAGAAGCCTAGGCATGCATTCCATATGATGCAGTGAAATGAAACAAGTCGTCCATTGAGGATGAGAAGAAATAAAAAAGTACAGGAAGTTGAGCATGTCTTCAATGCTCTCTGTAAAGAGGGCATGTTGAACAATGGAAGGAGAAATCATCACCGAAGAAAAAAAAAATCCCCTCTAAGTGTTAGCTATAATGAGTGCAACCTTCAGGTATATAAAGGGAGAAACAACCCAATTACCATTCTCCTGCAAACAGAGCAAAAGGGCAGCAAGAAGGTTTGGGTGAACAAAGAGGAGGTGAAGGAGAAGTGTCCCCCAACCATGCGCAGTAGAGAGAAAGCTCTAACATGGGAAAATAAGCAGCTTGAGGGTAATGCTTTTGTTTGGACTTAGCCAAAGAGAGTTTGGAAGAAGAAAGAAGACAATCTACTCAAGGGGAGCAGAACCTCTATTTCTCCTCAGTGAAGGAAGAGAATGGCCTCAAGGGAGGCTGAATAAGTCAAATATAGGAAGCTAGAAGGAATAGACAGAGAAGTGCATCTAGTCGTTGAAGGTATGGTTGAGTCCCTCTTGTTAATTACAATAATGAATTTGTTTATCTTATGTATCAACACTACAAGAAAAAGGATGACCTGCAACATAAATATGGAATGACAAAAGGCCAACCCACAGTTAAGTCAGGTCCACAGGATAAGTCCTCGTGTAGATGCGAAGAGATCAAAAAATGGAGAGAGCATTGTCTCAGGGGGGCTTCTCTAGTTGCAATAGCAAGAAACAATCATTTTTAGCCTTAGGAAGAAAGATTTTTGAACAAATTAAAGGTTTGCATCTTGGGTGAAATACCCTTATTTCATTTAAGTTGTGAATTTGATTATGCCTAGGAATATTGTGTTCATGAACACAATGGGTAGAAGCTTTGAATGTCCCTTAGTTTTCAATTGGTATGGCTATGTTAGTTGATAGCTTGGGTTCATATGGTGTTACCTTTCGTGCAAGTGGGCATTTCGTTCTGAAAAAGGAGCTATTAGAGTTTGCCTGTGACATTGTCCAATTTGTATCAAATTTTTGGTGCAATTGGTATCATCTAAGCATTAGTCCATATTTGAAGTAGCATGATCTCGGGGGGAATAGAGTTGATTAATGGAAATGCTCAAGTGAAGTGAGAAAAATCTCAATAGCAACAACAATAGTGAAAAACAAGTTCAATGCATCACTAATGGTTGGTATCTGCATGTAGCGTCAATACCATAAGAAGTGTTAATTAGTATTGGTTTCCTTTTTTAACGGGTACAAACGATTCATTGGCAGAGAGAGTACTCAACCAGCATCCATAAGGTGTCCAAAACTGGAGGATTATCAAATAAGAGGAAGAATATGTTTTGGGGGAGCATATTACATATGTTCAATTTATATAGTAGCAACAACTATCAGCCCTTAAAGAGAAGACTGCAGAGCAAAATGCACATCAACAATGAGACTCTCTATCATTGGCAGTCAGTGATTGCATATGGGAGAAAAATCAGCTTGTATCCCTTTGCGATTGATTTCAAATGGGGAGAGAAGCTTATTGGAGAAGTTGTGATAGCCCACACAAATGAGAGAAATTCATTGGTGGCTCATGTTAGGAGAAGTGTGGAATAAACATCAGGATTGGTCGTCAAAGTGGAGATATGATGAGGTGTTGCCATCAATGCCAAAGGGGGAGATTGTTGGATAGTTGGAATTGCTTGGATGGTTAGTGGCAGTGAGTGTGTTGGCATTGATGTCAACAACCATGGGAGAGATATGTTGGAAAGTTGGCAGTGTCTGACGGTTGGCAAGTATGTTGGAATTGATGTCAACCAGATTAGCATTGAGGTTGGTGGCAGCAGATGTTGGCATAAGATTAGGGGGGTTCCCATGGTTTTTGCAGTATTTTGTAAAGAATCATCATAGTAGTAGGCTTGTTGGAGAAGCCATAATATGATAACTATGGATGGGATTCCTAGGATTTGAAGGAAATTATGCCTCTATAGTTGAACTCAGATGTTCCTGGAAGTAGCGTAGTTGGATAGTGCCCAAAAATAGTTTTCCAACGATATGTGGAAGTTCGCAAATGGTCTCATGGATCACAACTTATTGCCAGTCAAATTTGAGGTTCCCCAAAGCAAGATGGCAGAGTTAAATGTGGACTTGGGTCAAATTGGTGACCAAGTTTAGCAATGGTCAGAGTTGGTGGAACTCCTAATGGAGTCGCTAAAGGAAAAGTTGGGCAAACATGGGCTAACAACAGAGCATTGAAAGCCTTTTTGATTGGCTCAGGTGGAGACACCCCGACGGATGTACTCTAACAATTTGCAAAGGACACCCAAGGTTAAGTGTTGGAATATAATTTATCAGACCATGGAGGAAAGCATGAACCAATAAGGATTTGAGTAGGAGGTCCCCACTCCAAAAAATCAGCCTACTAAGGGATAGCCTGGAGGATACGAAAGCATTATGCAAAGGAGAGTCATCCTAGAGGAAAGTTAAGCAGAACAACAACCAAAGGAGAACAGGAAGGGCTCCAAGTGCACCCACACTACACATCATCCCACAAGGCTCATCTCAGAGGATTGCAAAGGGGGTATAAAATGGAAGTGTTGGGATATAGGCGATGGGCCATGTGGCAACATTCCAACGGGCCTTAATATGGCAACCTTGTCAGGCTTGGAGGCCACAAGAGGTGGTTTCCCAAACTGCTGATTGCGTAGATCAACGACAACGAACCACTTCGGGACTGCTCCCCCTAATACCAAAAACCATAATGGAGTGGTCTCAAGGCTAGGTTCTTGTACCCGATGGTTTTTTATTAACAAAGGAAATTGCTCGCAAAACAAAGGTCTCAAGGACCCTTCACTCTCTCCTCGAAGCAAGCATGTGGCAACATTTGATTGACTCTCAAGAGATGATGGTGAGATGACGTCAGCATGATGTAACTGTACGAGGGACACATGGCAGGAAGTTTCAACATTTTTGGGTGGTCTAATGGGTCAAATATTGGTGACACGTGTCACCATGTAAGAGGCACTATGTGGGGTCGATGACATAAGCATGACATCATCCTGAAAGTGCTACCCTAGAAGGATTATAAAGGTGCACAGAGAGGATGCATTATGCAAGAGGCGTCGGGCAAACATGGTAGTTGACTCAACCCGATAGCATTTTAATTGGTGTGCAGGTGAAAAAGTGGTCCCACTGAGACACATCATCCCAAATATATGGAGCCGGGAAGTTTAATAAGGAAGCACAAAGGGAATGCATCGGGACACGTTAGTTAGACAACTCATCCCAACGGGGCCTTTCATTGGCCATTGAAAGCACAGGGTGGACCCCATGGGACAAAGGAGCCCAAAAGCTTACAAAGGAGGCACGAATGATATTATCAGGTTAGAGAGCTACAGGCTAATCATTGGAATATGGTTACATACAAAAAATGATACTAAGGGCGCAAATAAGTTAACAAAGGAAATAATCCCTCGAGGCTATAGCTCAAAAAGGGGCCTAGGTCTTGGTTTTGCAACGATTTCGCATGTTATTGAAACCATGGACAAAAAAAAACGCATTAGGAGGAGAATTCAAGAGGCTAAGTGCCATCATGAGAAGGGTTAAATCAATAAGGCCCATAGAGTTATATTCGACAATGTTTTGGAACCTTGAGCCAAGCTTGGCACTTATACCATATTTGGAGGACCTCTACAAGATGGTTAACGAGCATTGAATAAGTCGATAGTTGTGACTTGACAATTTGAGACAATGCAATTATTAAGAGCTCTGGTTCAAGGAAACAAGGACCACGATTAGTAGGATTTCTTAATGGCCATGGTTCCAAGAAAAAATCACCATACCTAAGTGTACCTCACAGGAGGAAGCATTAAATGAGAATCAAAATTGGAATGTAAAGCCATGTTACATATGCAGGCAAAATTTAATGGAAGAAGTCCTTGAGTCTACATGTTGACTAAGATTTAATTCTTAGTATGAAAAACACTCAAGTGCCCATTCTCATATTTAATTCAGCTGCAGTGGTCGAGAAGTAGTACTAAGTAGAGAGATAACGCTGCCTATACATAGTCTAATTGAGAGTTAATTCTCAGTATGGGAGAAACACACAGGTACCCATTCTTATGTTTAATGTAGCTGCAATGGCCGGGCTATTTGATGTAACAACAACATGGAGATCCATGATGAGTAGGCTCTTAAACAGAGTGTGATTGACTACGAAGACAACGTTGATCATTGTGTAACAATGGAACAAAACCATGGATTGAAATGGAGCAATTGGGGGAAGCATCATTGATGTGAGAGTGTGAGGTGGAGAGCTCTGTGTGAGCACTATTGAAGAGGGGCGAAGTGTGCATGTGTTGTAGAAAGAGGACAAGAGTGGAGAGCTTAGTGTGAGAGTGTATATTGCTGCAAAGTTGACACAGTGTTGCGTAGGCTGTGTATAAGTGAAGTTTGTTGAGCAGAACAATGGGGCAAAGACAAAGGAGAGCAAAGAACTGATATCAAGCAGAGTGTCTTCCATGTAAAATGAACATTAGTTTCCTTATTGAGTGTGGGTTGGAGCCTACATACAAGAAGTTGGTGCTTACATCTTAGTGGGTGTTTGAGAAAGGATTGGGGGTTGGTGCCTCCTGCAAGTTGGTGCTTACATAAATCCAAGGAGTTGCAAGTTGGTGCTTGAAACAAATCCGTTAATTTGGTGCTTCACCTAGTGCTTTTGGTAAGTTGATCAGGTGTCTACAAAAGGAGGGAGTTGGTTCTTCCTCCTAGTTGGTGCTAGCAAACAATCAAAGGGAGTTGGTTATTCCTGTGAGTGGTGGCTCACAAACAATTTGATGTAATAGAGTAAATACTCTTATTTACATCACAATAACAAAAAATATTTGGTAGTTTTTTTAGGAAGAAGCCTCAATGTTCATGTGTATGTTTCTGATGGTGTATGTGCTTGTGTGATTCATATAATTGTTGTTGTGATTTTTTAATGATTTATCTCACAGTGAATGCCAAGTTTGAATGAGTACAGATAAATTGGCACAAAAAATTAAATTAGCCATAATATTGATTTACCCCCCTCCCCCCCGGTCTCATAATTCACATTGTTTCCAACGATTGGTATCAGAGCCTTGTTCATTCAGAAACAACTTAACTGCTCGAAGGTAGATCAAAGAGAAACAATGGCTAATAAAATTTGGCTAGCAACAGAAGGAGTTCCATTTTTTAATGGATCGGACTATGAGATCAGGAAGATTAGAATGGAAGCCTATTTGAGGATAAGAAATGAATACATTTGGTTGTATGTGATATATGGAGAGAGGAATGAGTTCAATATAGAATCCAAGGAAATCACCATGAAAGGGTTGTCTAAGCCAAATGTTGATAAAGTGAGGCATTATGAGTCAGCAAAGGAAATGATGGATAGATTAAAAAGTCTATATGAAGGAGAGTGCTACCCATCTCAAGAGAAGGTTGAAGAATCTTGTTGCTCAAGCAATGAACATTAATTTGTGAAGGCTCCTGATAATGAAAATAAGAAAAGGCATCCCAAAGGAAAGATGCTCAAAGGATTGAAGATCTTTCTTCCAGTTAGCAAGTTGTTGCTCATCACTCTCAAGAGGATGGTGGAGACACAGAAGAAAGGTTGTGTCGCTAAGGAGGTATGCTATTGCTCTGTAAATGTAAATAAATAGGTCAATGATTATCTAGATGTTCATGTGAATCACTTGAAGATAAATATAGCCATAAATCTAGTAGTAGTAATGAAGATAGGACTACATTTGTAGGAATAGCAAATAAGGGATCTTCTGAAGAGGAAGAGAGTATATCCATTAAAGAGAATAGGAACATCCTTAGTAGTGATGAAGATGGGATACTTCTCAAGCCTATGGAACATTCCATGGAAACAGAGAAGAATTTAGATCTCTGTGGTAGTTCAGCTAACACCTCCGGCAGCGAAGAAAATTATCTAGATGAAAGGATCTACTTTAGAAAGAAGTTGATCTCTACTCTAAATGAGATCAAGGATATATCAGAGGCTAATCTCAAGCAGAAGGAGAAGTTGTGGGAATATGAGCTTGATAATGATAGGTTGAGCAAAACAATACTCAATCTGAATGTTCAAAAAGAAGAGGCTAGAAGGCTGAATGGAATGTTGACCAATTAGCTAAATGAAAGAGAAGCTCATTGTGAAAGACTACAAGTTGAAATAGTCTCATTGAGACAAGACTTAGAAAGGTCAAATAAAGAGTTTTCTCGATATCAAAAGCTTGAAGAAAGAAGGAAGGCCTTGGAGTAGATGCTCGCCAAGAAAATATCACCTCTCATAAGGGTTGGTTTGGGTTTCAAAGAAGAATTAAGCTCCAATAAGGAAAAGGATAAGATATCAACAACCCATGTAAGGACAGTTGAAAATTTCAACAACAACAAAGGAAAAGAAGTTGTTGGACAACACAAAAATAAAGGAAGAAGAAAAAACATAGAATTACTCAAGGTAGCAACTCAAACAAACATGGAACGTACATAAAGAACCAACAAAAGTGATATGATTAAGAATATTAGTTTGATGTGCTAAGATCCTCCTCAGATTAGAAACAAAATGGTTTTCATGTGCTTAAGGATTCATAAGTTTTGCAAGTGTAAAATGAGTTTTTATGTTAATTTTATGAGCAATTTTAACATAAATAAGAGACTGAAAAACAACATAAAAATGTACATAACATCACCAAAAACACATCATAACGAGAACATGATGAAGGATTTCACCCCTCCTGGGCTACTTCTCCTTGGTCCAGCTTCCAATTGCTTGGGCCTCTCTATTAAGGTCAAATGTGTCAAAATATGTGTTTAAAATGCTCAAAATTCTTAAACCTACTCCAATGAGTCCATAATGTATAAAAATGGCTACCTAGCCTCTTTCTACATCCAATTTGGTCGAAAACTAGAGAAGTTATGACCTCTCCTAGTTTTCCCATTATTCGCTCTACATTTTCCCCAAAATCCGTCATCATCCTACAATTTTGCCCACCAAGCACTCTAACAGAGCAACATTTTTGCCAAAAACTGGGTGAAATTTTTGGATCATTAAAACGTCCTCTAACACTTAAGTTCTAAAAATTCTGGCCACATGGGAGGGCCACGTGCCCAGGAGCTAAGGCCAAGGGCCCGCCCTCGCCGGCCAGACCCCCCACTCTACCTCGTGCATTTGTTATTGGTGGTGGTTAATGTTTGGGGCCATGGTTAGCCCCTAACCATGGTCCATGGACCGAGGTCGAGGGTTAACCACGGTCCCCATCCCCCAAATGGAAACCATATAAACTTAAATAGATGTGCCTCCCCTTATGGTTAAGAACCAACGGGTAGGCAAAGTGGTAAGGCTTTGGTTGTGTGTTGAGAGGTGCCAGTTTTGAAACTTGTGTCTTATGGCTCGGTCATTGAACCAACTTTTAGTGGCCTCCCAGGCTACCACGTGGCAGCCTCCGGCTGGGCCACGTGTCAGCGCGTGGTCGACCACTGTACTAACCAATAAAAACACCCCATTTCCAACCAATACCAAAGCACCACTTGGCATGATTTGATTCACTGAGAAAATATTGACCAGTCAACTACCACATAACCTACCCAGTCAACGCCACGTCAACAGTACAGACTGCTAACTGGCCTGTCTATTTTATTGAAATTTTGCATGTTTGACAAAGTGAATGGAATGCGTTTCTGGGAGCATACAACGTCCGTTTTGTGCAAAACGAGTTGCACCATATTCAGGATGACAAGCACTACACAGTTGTTCATGTTCCACACCATTTTGACGACTTTAATTTTTTAGCATGATTTTGAGCACCTGATCATTCCTCCCCACTGGAAGCCTTTTGGACCCCAAAAGATCACTTTCAATTGTCCAGCATGTGAGGGTACAGTTTCCTCACCTTTCCAATCTCTATCGATTTGGATTTTGAAGGATTTGTTCCCTTGAGCCCCACTCAAAGATAATTGACACTTCCCCTTTTCAATGTCCTTGTTCCTCTGTCAAGTATAGTGTCTTGCTGAAGCTCATCAAGGAATTCTGGAGAAAAGTCTTCAATAGATGGAATTTGAACATTCTCTCCTTGATATTCAATCAAGGGAGGCTCATACAACCTTAAATTCTCAACATTAACAACAACATAAATTTGAAATATGAAGGCAAATCCAACCTGAAGGCATTGTTACCAACCTTTTCCAAAATTATGAATGGACCATATCTAATTGGTTTTAGCTTTTTACCTTCTCCTTGGAGTCTCTCTTTGCTAATGTGAAGCCAAACTTCATCATCGAATTGGAACTTGTGATCTACATGATGCTTGTCGTGCCTTTATTTGTGCTTGCCTCGACTCTTTTCAAGTTGTTATTGAATTTTTTGGTGTACCAATTGGATTTGTTCAATGAACTTTCTTGCTTTTTCTATGTCGCTATGACCATCAATAGCAACATATTTTCCAAAAATTAAATCCAAAGGAGATTTAGGCAAGTATCCCAAACATGCCTCAAATGGTTATGTTTGAGTTGAAGAATGCTTGGCCTGGTTATAAGCATGCTAAATATAGTGAAAAAGTTCACCCCACAGCTTAGGATGCTTGCTGCAATACCCACGAAGAAGATGTATCATTGTTCTGTTCACCACCTCTGTTTGACCATCTGTTTGTGCATGAAAAGTTATACTCTTTTTAAATTTTGTGTCCATGAATCCCCACAATCTTGACCAAAAATTCCCAATAAAGCGAGAATCTTGATCACTAACAATGGATGTAGGCAATCCAAAATGCACCCATACATTCTGAAAGAATAACTGAGCAGTCTGTTCAACTGTATCTTGTTTTTTACATGGCATCAAAATCCACATTTTGCTAAACCTATCCACAACTACATACAAATAATCATGACCTCTTTTTTACAATGGAAGACCTCCTACAAAATCCATAGAAACACTCTCCCACGTCGTGAAGGAACCATAAGTGGTTTGTACAATCCTAACTTCCTATTGCTAGGCTTACTGATTACAAATAATGAACATCCTTTAATAAAATATGACACACTTTCAAGCATACGATGCCAATAACAGTACCTCTATAGATGTGCCAGTGTCTTACTTACACTAAAATGACCAGCAATAAGAGAAGTATGTGCCTCTCTTATGATGTTAACTCTTTCTCCCTGTGGAATACAAAGCTTGCCAAGATGGTACAACAAGTTATCATGCAAATGATAATCCAATTCCTCCACTTGGTTACCTTGACTCAAGCTTGCATATACATCTTGAAAGTCATTGTCTAATGCATATTGCTCAATATAACTTTCATGCAAAACAGAATTATGCTTGAGTAAAGTAGCTGCACTAACAATAGGCCTAGAAAGTGTATCATCAAATTTACTGTAGATACCTTTCTTATACCTAATTACCAAGTGGAATTGTTGAAGAAAACCCATCCATCGGAAGTGCCTTGATTGCTACAACTTTGATTGAGATTGCAAGTATTGCAATGGTTGATGATCAGTGTGAATGATTGTTTCCTTACTCATCAAGTAGTATTTCCACTTTTTCACATTTTGCACTAATTCATACAATTCCTTGTCATATGTAGGATAGTTAATCATTGCACCATTAACATTTTCCAAATTAAAACATATAGGCTTACCATGTTGCATGAGGACTGCACCCATGGCGTAGTCACTAGCATCGGTCTAAATCTCAAATGACTGTCTCAAGTTTGGAAGTGCAAGTACTAGAACTGAACTGATATTTTCCTTCAATGCATCAAAGGCCTTTTGTTGTTTGCCTCCCCACTGAAAAACCTTTTTCACACTTGTCAATGCAAGCAAAGGAGCTGCTATAGAAGAAACGTTAGCAATGAATTTCATCCAATATTGGGTTGCTCCAAAAAAACTTCTTACCTCAGTAACCTTCTTGCGACTTGGCCAATTCAAAATGACATCAACCTTGGAGGGATCTATTTTCAACTCACCTCCTCCAATAATATTACCCAAGTAAACTAAATAAGTTTTTCCAAACCCACACTTTGACATCTTAAGATACAATTGTTCTTTCTTCAAGACATTAAGTACTTTTCTTACATTCATGACATGTTCATCACGAGATTTAATGAAAATTATGATGTCATCTGAGTAGAATATAACAAACTCATCAAGAAATGGCCTCAACACCTCATTCATCACACACAAGAATGTAGCAGGAGCATTACATAAACCAAAAGGCATAACTAGCCATTCAAACAAACATTATTTTGTTTTGAATGTTGTATTCCAAATGTCTCCTTGAGCTATTCTAAGTTGATGGTAGCCACTCCTTAAGTCCAACTTAGTAAAATAATTTTCATCTTTCAATTGATCAAGTAACTCATTTATTCTAGGCAGTGGATAACGGTTCTTTACCATAATTTTGTTCAATGCGTGGAAGTCCACACACATGTGCCATGTTCCATCCTTATTTGGTACCAAGACAATAGGTGAACCACATGGCGAGGAAGATGGCCTGATGATCCCTTTATCCAACAACTCTTGAATTTGCTTCTTAATTTCTGCACTTTCCATCACTGACATCATGTACATGCCAATGTTAGGAAGAGGACAATCTTGTTGCAACTGTATCTCATGTTGGATTCCTTTCTTGGGAGGTAATCCCTTTAGTTCCTGAAACATATCATCATATTGGTTAACTACATCAACTAATTCAGATTTCAATTTTGAATCACAACCTTTAAAATCTTCATTATCAACATCATTCTTGGGTTTGATCATGAGAAGCAAAAATTCTTGATTGAATTCACTAGTCTTTCATCTGCCCCGCATTAACAAGTGAAAGATTTAGTTTCTTGCTATGAGCTCTCACAATATATTCTACTCCATATTTTAACAAATGGTATTTGTTTTCATGTCTATGGAAGATAGATATTCTGTCATAGAGGTACGGGTTACCCAAAACTATGCCACATATATCTAATGGCACAACATCAAGCTCCATTTCATCTATGAAATTTGCAGCAACAACGAATTTCAGTTTACACTTTCTAGTAACCCGCAATTGTGCATTGTCACACACCCATCAAAGTCGATATGGTTTATGGTGTGGAATGGTTTCCAAGTTTAAAATTTTGACAATGTTTCATAGATAAGATTGGCTTGAGAGCCACTGTCGAAAAGTGTATCAATCTTGCTATGTTTTGAGATCACCCTTATGTGAAAAAGTTATATCCTCCTCTTTTCATTTGGAGTTTCATTTTCTGAATTTGAAGAACTAGTTCTAGCAATAGATTCTTTTCCTTTTATACCCATGGCTGTAATTTTAGTTTCATCACCTGAATCGGATCCCAAATCATGTTGAGTGGTTGCACTTGTCTTTTGTTTTCCCTTGTTGTTGAATTTTTTTGGTTTCATTTTGGGATGAAGCTTCCAACAATGAGCTTCATCATGACCCTCTTTGGAACAATGTTTTCATGTTAATTTCTCTCCTTTTTTTTTGATAGATGCATTTTTCTTCCCCTTCCCTTTGAAACCCTTTTCTTTTCCTTTACTCTTAAATGGCTTTTTACTACCTTCTTTTGGAGTGTTTTTCCCTCTTACCTCAAGATGAGTGGCTTGCACACACATACAATCTAGATTATTGGGATTAAACATTAAGATAATATGCCTAAGGTAATTGTGTAAGCCCCTCATATACTTCAGCAATGTGTGTTGTGATTGCAAATCTACACCCAACATTAAAGACCTTTTTCTGAATTCTCAGGTGTAATCTTGCACATTTTGACCTTTAAGTTGTCTAAATTTCTCCCAATCCATGATTGATTTCTGCATATAAGCTAGAGGGTAGAATTGTCTTTTAATTACATCAATGAAATCAAATCAAGAAATTCAAATCTTACTGTGTTTTTTTTATTATCTCCTCTTGTGTCTTTGATTCCCACCATACTAGTGTTGCACCCTCCATTCTCAAGGAAGCTAACTGAATCTTTATGTCATTCTCTTGAAGGTTTTGAATTCTACAATATACCTCCAACTAACGAATCAAGTTATCAATCTTCTTTGCATTCCCTTCACCATTATACATGGGCAGCTAAAATTTGACATCAAGTTTTAAGAAGGGTGATTTACCAGTTCCTTTTGAGGTATGTTGATGAGTATGAGTAAGGGTTGTGTTAGTGGAAGAGGGTGAAGCTACTTATGAAGAATAAGATGGTGGAGAGGGTGGAGGTTTGTCTCAATTTCCATTACCTCATCCTGAAGAACCTTCTCCTTTGGGAGGTTTGGAACTTTCACCTTGCAGCCTGGTATTCCTCTCATCATAGAGGGCCTTCGCCATCTTTTTCATATCAAAGAAAACCTTTTTGAAGACCTTCTCATCTTCTGTCATGTTTGTAGGTTATCCTTCATGAAACATGCTCTCTAGAGTCCCAACTGCAGCTTGAGGATGAACTAGTGTTGGAGATTGTGGCAACCTTGCCCTCCTTCCCCTTGACCCAACCTCAAGGCTTCCAACCAGCTTCCCTTCTCCTCTTTTGAGTTTTAACCTTGTAAGTATGACATAAAATTACAAATAGTTAAATCCTTCTTACATAAAGTAAACCTAGTGATCTGATACCAAACTGATCTGATTAAGAATATTAGTTTGTTGTGCTAAGATCCTCCTCAGATTAGAAACAAAATGCTTTTCATGTGCTTAAGGATTCATGGGTTTTGCAAGTGTAAAATGAGTTTTTATGTTAATTTTATGAGCAAGTTTAACATAAATAATAGACTGAACAACAACATTAAAATGTACAAAACATCACCAAAAACACATCACAACATAAACATGTTGAAAGAGTTCAACCCTTATGGGCTACGTCTCCTTGATCCAGCTTCTAATGCCTTAGGCCTCTCTATTATGGCTCAAATGTGTCAAAATATATGTTTACAATGCTCAAATTATTCAGAAACCTACTCCACTGAGTCCAAAAGATCCAAAAATGGGTACCTAGCCTCTTTCTACACCCAATTTGGTCGAAAATTGGAGAAGTTGTGACCTCTCCTAGTTTTCCCAGTATTCGCTCTACATTTTCCCCAAAATCTGGCAACATCCTACAATTTCACCCGCCAAGCGCTCTAACAAAGAGATATTTTTGCCAAAAACTGGGTGAAAATGTCAGATCATTAAAACATCCTCTAACGCTTAAGTTTTGAAAATTCAGGCCACGTGGGGGGACCAACGGCCGATCCCCGCCGGCTAGGCCCCCCACTCCACCTCCTGCATTCTGGTTCACATGGGCGGTTAATGTTATTGACGGTGGTTAATGTTTAGGTTCATGGTTAGCCCCTAACCATGGTCCGTGGTTAGCCACTAACCATAGTCCGTGGATAGCCCCTAACCATGGTCCGTGGACTAGGGTCAAGGGTTAACCATGGTTCCATCCCCCAAATGGAAACCATATAAACATAAATAGATGTGCCTCCCCTTATGGTTTAGAACCACCAAGTAGGCGGAGTGGTAAGGCTCTGCGCTGTGTGTTGAGAGGTGTCATTTTTTATTCTTGTGGCCTTCGACTCGGTCATTGAACCAACTTTTAGTGGCCTCTCGGGCTGCCACGTGTTAGCTTGTGGTTGGCCACTATACCAACCAATAAAAACACCCCATTTCCAACCAATACCAAAGTGCCACATGGCATGATTTGATTCGTTGAGAAAATATTGACCAGACAACTACCACATAACCTACCCAGTCAGCGCCACGTTAGTAGTACGAATTGTTGACTTAGTTGTCCATTTTTTTTAAATTTGTCTGTTTGACAAAGTGAACAAAACGCGTTTCTGGGAGCATACGGTGTCCATTTCGCGCGAAACAAGTTGCACTGGATTCAAGATGACGAGCACTATGCAGTCATTCAAGATCCACACCATTATGATGACTTTGATTTTTGAGCATAATTTTTAGCACTTGATCAAAAAGTCCTTTCCCTCTTAAGGGAAAAGCCTTCAAAGAAAAGGTATATTCTATTATTAAAATCCTTTTAATGGTTATTATTTTTCTTGCAACAATTATGGGCATAAAACCATATATTGTAGATGGCATGCAAGAAAATGAGATGTGTTCAATAGAAGCAATCCAAAAATGCGCAAAGTGGCTAGGAGAAAGCATGTTGGTGTTAGTAATGGTTTTAATAATAATGTTGTTGGTTATGGAAATATCTTTGCCCCATTCTTAAATAAAGTCGAATGCTACAATTGTGGTGAGTTTGGACACAAAAGAGCAAGCTGCAAACATAAGAAGCCTATGCATGCATCCCATATGATGCGGTGAAATGAAGCAAGTCACCCATTGAGGATGAGATGAAATAGAAAAGCAGAGGAATTCGAGCTTGTCTTTAGTGCTCTATGTAAAGAGGGCATGTTGAACAATGGAAGGATAATTCATCAAAGAGTTCAATCCTCTTTAAAGAAAAATCTCAGAAAAATTAAGAAGGATGATTCTTAGTGTTTTGTTCTAAAATCCTTTCTCAGTGTCAACTATAATGAGTGCAAGCTTCAGGTAAAGAAGGGGACAATCAGTGCAAGCTTCAGGTATGGAGCTGGGAAGTTTAATAAGGAAGCACAAAGGGAATGTGTCAGGCAGTAAGTGTCGGGACATGTTGGTTAGACAACTCATCCCACCGGGGCCTTTGATTGGCCAGTGAAAGCACAGGGCGGACCCCACGGGACAGCGAAGCCCACAAAGAGGAGCCCAAAATTTTACAAAGGAGGCACGAATGATACCATTGGATTACATGAAAAAAATGATACTAAGGGCACAAATAAGTTAACGAAGCAAATAAACCTCCAGGGGTATATCTCAAAAAGGTGCCCAGGTCTTGTTTTGCAACGGTTTTGCATGTTATTGCGACCATGGGCCAAAAAAAACGTGTAAGGAGCAGTAGGCAGGAGGCTAAGTGCCAACATGAGAGGGGTTAAATCAATAAAGGTCATAGAGTTATAATTGACAATGATTTGGCACCTTGAGCCAAGCTTGGCACTTGTACCATATTTTGAGGACCTCTACAGGATGGTTAATGAGAATTGAACAGGTCGGCAGCTATGACTTGAGAATTAGAGTCAATGAAATTACTTAGAGATCTGGTTCAAGGAAACAAGGAACACAATTAGTAGTATTACTTAATGGCCATGGTTCCAAACAAAATTCACCATACCTAAGTGTCCCTCGTAGGAGGAAGAATTAAATGAGAATCAGAATTGGAATGTAAATCCATGTTTCATATGCAGACAAATTTTAATGGAAGAACTCCTTGAGTCTACAGGTTGACTAAGATTTAATTCTTAGTATGAAAAACACTCTAATCCCTATTCTAATATTTAATTCAGTTGCAGTGGTCGAGAAGTAGTACTAAGTAGAGAGATAACATGCCCATACATAGTCTGATTGAGAGTTAATTCTCAGTATGGGAGAAACACACATGTGCCCATTCTTATGTTTAATGCAGTTGCAGTGGCCATGCTATTTGATGTAACAAAAACATGGAGTTCCATGATGAGTACACTCTTAAACAAAGTGTGATTGATTACAAATACAACACTGATCATTGTGTAACAATGGAACAAAACCATGGATTGAAATGGAGCAATTGGGGGAAGCATCATTGTTATGAGAGTGTGAGGTGGAGAGCTATGTGTGAGCGCTACTGAAGAGAGGCCAAGTGTCCCTATGTTGTAGAAAGAGGCCGAGAGTGGAGAGCATAGTGTGAGAGTGTATGTTGTTGCAGAGTTGACAAAGTGTTGTGTAGGTTGTGTATAAATGAAATTTATTGAGTAGAATAGTGGGCCAAAGGCAGAGGAGAAAAAATAGCTGATATCAGGTAGAGTGGTTGCCATGTACAGTGAACATTAGTTTCCTTATTGAGTGTGGGTTGGAGCCTACATACAGGAAGTCGATGCTTACATATTAGTGGGTGTTTGAGGAAGGATTGGGGGTTGGTGCCTCCTGTAAGTTGGTGCTTACATAAATCCAAGGAGTTGCAAGTTGGTGCTTGCATAAATCCAAGGAGCTGCAAGTTGGTGCTTGAAACAAATTTTTTAAGTTGGTGCTTCACATGGTGCTTCTGGTAAGTTGATCAGGCGTCTACAAAAGGAGGGAGTTGGTGCTTCCTCCTAGTGGGTTCTAGTAAACAATCAAAGGGAGTTGGTGATTCTTGTGAGTGGTGGCTCACAAACAATTTCATGTAATAGAGTAAATGCTCTTATTTACATCATAATAACAAAAAATCTTTGGTGGTTTTTCTTGCGGAAGGGTTTCCATGTTAAACCTCAAAGTTCATGTGTATGTTTCTCATGGTGTGTGTGCTTGTGCTGATTCATATAATTGTTGTTGTGATTTGTTAATGGTTGCTCTCACAACGAATTCCAAGTTTGAATGAGTACAGATAATTTAGCATAAAATTTTTAGTTAGCCTTAATATTGATTTACGCGGCCCCCCCCCCCCCCCCCCCAACCTACCCTCTCAGTATAAACATTGTTTCCAACAAATGGTATGAGAGCCTGGTTCATTCAGGAACAAATTTAATGCTCGAAGGTAGATCAAAGAGAAACAATGGCTAATAAAATTTAGCTAGCAACAGAAGGAGTTCCATTTTTAAATGGATCAGACTATGAGCTCTGGAAGATTAGAATGAAAGCCTATTTGAGGATAATCAATGAAGACATTTGGTTGTCTGTGATATATGGAGAGAGGAATGAGTTCAATACAGAAGCTAAGGAAATCATCATGAAAGGGTTGTCTAATCCAAATGGTGATAAAGTGAGGCATTGTGAGTTAGCAAAGGAAATGATGGACATATTTAAAAGTGTATATGAAGGAGAGAGCTACCCAACTCAATAAAAGGTTGAAGAACCTTGTTGCTCAAGTAGTGAATCTTAATCTGTGCAGGCTATTGATAATGAAAATAAGAATAAGGCATCCCAAAGTAAAGATGCTCAAAGGATTGAAGATCTTTATTCCAGTGAGCAAGTTGTTGCTCATCACTTTCAAGAGGATGGTGGAGACACATAAGAAAGGTTGTGCTACTCAGGAGGTATGCTATTACTCTGTAATAAATGTAAAGAAATAGGTCAATCATTATCTAGATGTTCATGTGAATCACTTGAAGATAAAGATAGCCATGAATCCAGTAGTAGTAATGAAGATAGGCCTACATTTGTAGCAATAGAAAATAAGGGGTCCTCTTAAGAAGAAGAGAGTATATCCCTTGAAGAGAATAGGAGTATCCCTCGTAGTGATGAAGATGGGATACTTCTCAAGCCTGTGGAAGATTCCATGGACACATAAAAGAATTTAGATCTTTGTGGTAGTTCAATTAACACCTCTGACACCGAAGAAAATGATCTAGATGGAAGGATCTACTTTAGAAATAAGTTGATCTCTACTCTAAATGAGATCAAGGATATGTCACAAGCTAATCTCAAGCAGAATGAGAAGTTGCGGGAATATGAGCTTGATAATGATAGGTTGAGAAAAACAATACTCAATCTTAATGATCAGCAAGAAGAGGATAACAGGCTGAATGGAATGTTGACCAATTAGCTAAATGAAAGAGAAGCTCATTGTGAGAGACTACAAGCTGAAGTAATCTCAATGAGATAGGACTTAGAAACGTCAAATAAAGAGTTGTGTCGATATCAAAAGATTGAGGAAAGAACAAAGGTCTTGGATGAGATGCTCACTAAGTAAAGATCACCTCTCATCATGTTTGGTTTGGGTTTCAAAGAAGAACTAAGCTCCAAGAAGGAAAAGGATGAAAGATCAACAACCCAAGGAAAAGAAGTTGTTGGACAACAACAAAAACAAAGGAAGAAGCAACAACATAGAATTGCTCAGGGTAGCAACTCAAACAAACATGGAAGGCACATAAAGAGCCAGCAAAAGTCCTTTCCCTCTTAAGGACAAAGCCTTCAAAGAAAAGGTATCTTCTGTTATTAAAATAATTTTCATGGTTATTATTTTTCTTGCAACAATTATGAGCATAAAGCCATAGATTGTAGATGGCATGCAAGAAAACGAGATATGTTCGATAACAGTAATCCAACAATGTGAAAAGTGGCTAGGAGAAAGCATGTTGGTGGTAGTAGTGGCTTTAATAAGAATGGTGTCGGTTATGGAAATCTCTTTGCCCCATTCTTAAATAAAGTCGAATGCTACAATTCTGGTAAGTTTGGATACAAAAGAGCAGGCTACAGACATGTTGTGCTCCACAACAACCCCCCATTTCATAACATTTTATTTACAAAATTATTATATGAAATGGGTCCCTTTAGAAGTTAATTGGTATCAATACTTCATTATCTGAAAAAGGTCCGCAAACCAAATGAAGACATTATATAAAACCTTTTTAAAAACCCATTTTTATCAAATAAAACAATCTTTTATCATTGCGATAAAGCGATCGCAAGATCGCATATCGCAATGACATAGAAAAGATAAATAAGTGGCACATTGGTCTCCGCCGATGCGATATCGCTATCGGCTATCGGCAATACTCCATGCACATTTTAGAGCACCTCATGCCATTAGCCCCGACGCGATGCGCAATCGGCGATACTTTATATGTAGGATAAGCACCTTAAGTCATTCACCCCGGTCCGATGCCATTTCGCAATCGGCAATCGGCAATATTCCAAGTATAATAATAAGGCGCCCAGATTCTACCCCCGATGCGATGCGATTTCGCTATCGGCGGTCGAGGGTATGCTATCCGTATGTTTATATAACACCTATTCTCCCGATGCGATGCGATATCGCTATCGGCGATCGGCGTTTCAAAATTGTCAACATAAAGATTTAAAGTGTTCCCGATGCCCAATTGCGATATAGCACGGATTTCGAAAAAGCTGTTAAATGGAGGGATATTATGATACATTCGTATTTAAAGTTTGATCTCTTAAATAATCCATCACCTGCACTCAACTGCCAAAATATCCATAGCACGCTTAAGCGAGTCATTCAGCCGAATAATGGTGTAACGAGCATTTAAGGGGTGGCAGGCCTTAAACGACCATTTAATGTATCTGTAAGATCTTCCCATGGATTGGATCCGCAGCCATTTTTTAAGAGTTAATTTCTCAGCACGCTTTGATCGATATATCTTTCCATATTGGATTTTCACTAGCATATCTCTGTGTTACGTTTATTTTTGCCGCTGTGCAGAATTCATCCATAGAAGGAAGCTCAAACAAGATGGGGAAGAAATCTAAGAAGACCGCAGGCGCTTCCACTACACCAGCCGCGGGACAAACTCTCGTGGACAAGAAGAAGGGCTTAATATCTGATACTACATGCACGGGTCTCACCAGAGTTACTTGGCAAGGCACTTACAACCTAATTGAAGCCGAAGAACCAGAAAAGATAGTAACAGAAGCTACTGCGGATCCTACTCGGAAGTCTGAATGTACTCTCAATGATTTAGCCGACTCTTTCCTTCACAGAATAGCGGCCAGGGAGAAAATTCTCCCATACACAGACGTAGTGCGATGGGCGATTCAAGAAATCCCAATCTTGGATAGAACTTTCAGCACTAGAGATGGAAGAATCTTCGGATCGTTCAGGGCGAATGATCTAAGGCAAATGTATCATTTGCCCGAGCCGGAGAAGATATATAACAAAGCGTTCCTGGAGAAGTTTGCAAAAGAAAATGAAGTTGAATCCGAACCCATCCGAGATTGGAGACAAAATCCAGCCAAACACAAACACGAATCTTCCGGTAAGTACTCGGTTGATTCTCTGGCTTCTCCTTATTGCTATGCGGGAATAATGATGTGTAGATTATGGGGATTGCATGACTCTGCTAATTTTACCATAGAAATGGTTCCTCTAATGGAGGCAACAGTAAACAGTATAATTATGGATTGGGCCACCATCCTTTCTGACAAATTAGCACAAGCTGTGCTCGATTTTAGAAACCAGACTGTCGTCTCTGAAAGGAAAATTCCCCCATTCTATTACAGTGCATATATCCTAGATACATTATGTTTCAATTATGAATTTCCCGTGCTCGGCTGGAGGTGGACGCCACAAGATCCCACGGCTATCCACATATACCATCAGAAACTATGGAAGTCCTCTTACAAGCACCATCTGTACCAAATCTGCAATGGCTTTATGGTGCCTATTCATTATTCTATTTTTGATAAACCCATTCCCAAGATTTCCTATCAAGCTTCGTTTGATATAACAACGGTAGCGAGTTGGTTTGGAGAGGAGAGATTTACCTACATAAGAGTTTTCGGCAGCCAAGCCGACCCACATGTTCTCCCTTTGTATATACCAGATAAACTCCTAGCAAGAGAAATCGCTTATCAGATTATGGCTGAGAGTGTTACACAGACTCTCAAGAAAGAAAAGAAGATGGGCTGGCCCTCTTTTCCCTTGAGGTGTGGCGTCTATACTCTGCATGATCTCAAACATGCAGAAAAGGAAGCCACAAAGATTCAATCCTTAACTCTGGCGACTATCCCAAACAGGTCATATGATCCAAGCAAAGTTGCCTACAATGCACTAGAACAGGCCAAATTGACAAAATTTGAGCACAAAGAAGATATGTTTGACGACCTATTCGTTGCAGCCGAAACAATAGGTCAGGCTAAAGAACTCGCTCGAATGAAATATAATGATGAAGGGCTGACTGAGTTTAATAAGCTTAGAGAACAAAGGTTGCAAACTCTGCCTCTAGATTTACTAGCAACAACCCCGACGACATCATCAAGCGAGCCTGTTCGGCAACAGTCAAAGGAACCTCCGGTTGTAACAAAGGATCATAAAAAGGAATAGGAGGAAAGGCAAATAAAAGAAAAAGAAGAAAGGCAGAAGAGAGCACAGGAAGAGCAACAAAATAAAGAGCAAGAGGAAAGGCAGAGAAAAGAAAAAGAAGAAAGGCAGAAGAGAGCACAGGAAGAGCAACAAAAGAAAGAGCAAGAGGAAAGGCAAAAGAAAGAACAAGAGGAACAGCAAAAAAGAGAGCAGGAAAAAGTGCGGAAGGAGTCCCAAGTTGAAAAGGAAAAACAAACCACCACTGATGTCAATATAGATACTACTATTGACCCTAATTTGCTTCAAGAGTGGAAGCAATTTGACTCTATCATCAGTGGGTTAGAATGTTCCAAGGATACAGACACTTCCAAGACAAATGATATATAGGACATCACTTCACCCCAGGTTCTAAGTGGAACCAACGGCCCACCCATTTCCAAGGATGTTGAGATAATACCAAAAGACCCTTCCGACCAAATCATTCTCCAGGTAGAAGATATTCCTCCCCTGGATGTTTTCTACAGTCCGAGGCATAAGGCAGTGGTAAAAAGACAAAGGAAAAGGAGGAAGATTGATCAACCTCCCCTTTTTCCAGAACAAACTGTAATGGGCAGCGTGGTTTGGAAGGAGGAATTCGACCCCTCCGATGACCTAACAAAACTGTCACAGTATGCTGGAGCCTATTCGGAAGCGACAATCGACAAGGCATCGGAGGTAAGTCTTCTACTAAAGACTAAGGACCAACAAATTTTCGCATTACAAGCAGAGTTGGCTGAATCAAAGCAGAAGGCAGAGCAGGCGGAGCAGCAGTTGTCGACACAACAACAAGTGAACAATCAATTAACTCAGCAACTGCAGGCAGAAAAGCACAGGGTCGACCAAAGCGCGATCCAGAAACAGAAGGAATTATCGGAGGCATTGGCACAATTAAGGGCAGTAAACGAGAAAATGATGAAAACGAAAGATGAGCAAATCGCTCAATTGTCATCACAGCTCGAAAAGATAAAGGGCGCTCAACAAGTGGGTGAATTCAGGGCAGAAGCAGTGCAAATAAACACTGCATTAATATCCCAAATTAGGCTCTTGTGTCAACAAATCGCTCAGGCAGAGCCATTGTGTGAGCTAACGACATCAATAAATCAGCAGGTAGAGAAGGCCAGGAATGAGTTAGACCAAGCCGAAGAGATCATAACCGCATATCTTGACTGGCAAGATTCTGATCATGGGAAAGCAGCAAATTTGCCCAGAATCCTAGAAACACATAAAGATATACTCTTTACAGAATGGCACACTCAGGTGATGAAAGCAGAGAGAGCGGCTTCAAGATGTAAATCAACTTCCAGCAATCTAGTTGATCTAGTTAACAACACTCTCTATTTAGCAAATATGATTTCCCAATGTACACCAGGAAAGATGACAACAACAAACACATTGGAACAATCATGCTATCCTGATTTAGAGGAAAAAGGGAGATTAATCGCTGGGATTAATAGTTTAACTACGGAAGCATATTGGCTCTTCCTGGTAAAGCCGCATACACAGAGAGCCGCCCTTAAGTGCCTAACAGATGCGATCGGGTGTATAATTCCCAATATTCAGGATGCCACCTATGCCGCCCAGCTCAGTTCGCGCCTCAACAAACCTCCTGAAGTAGAGCCAATTCTTGCGATAAGTCAGCTCAGATTTAAAGGCAAGCAGCCTACCTGATGAATCATGCCGCCGATTGCCAGAACGCTGAGAAAAATAGGATCAAAATTTATTGATACCGATTTAATTGCATTTCAGTTTAATAGATATTTAGATTAATTTAGTATTTATAGACCCTTTCATTGTTTTGGAAAGGGTCGTAAAGTTTTCTACCAAACTTAAAGACTGAAGTTTGCACTATTGTGCTTCAGTGAATATTCTTTTATGAAACTGGACTAGTTTTTCTTAATTCAACAAAGAGGCTTTTTATGCAATTGTGCACTATTGTCGTTGTTGTGAATTTTTCTGCGTTGAAGAAAGAATTACAAGTAGCGATTGATATCGGGAGTGTCAAAGCGGCTCATATGGTATTTCTATCTATGTCTGAATTCATTCCTGTTATGTGAATTGTTATTTGATTATCCTTGCTATTGTTGATTATATGCGTGCGCTGTAACAGCAGATCTACATTCATACCACTATTGGATGTTTTATGATATGCTTTCCTTTTAATCATGTATATGTCAATAATATAAATGATGAGTGTGGTAATATCGCATTAATCGCTGGGCTTAACTATTTAGGCACAGTAATCTTGAATGAATTAATATCTATGTCTGATCGATGGAGTCATCTATATGCCTGTCTTTAGACACAGACCATTAAACGCTGCATTTTAAAAGCTCAATAGATTCCCGAGATAGGTCATAGTTCTTTTATTCTTGTCAATAGTTTTAGTTATTCGCCCATCGCTAGTTTAGTTTTATAAATCATTCATTCATCCCGTTTATCTACTTTTGGGAAACTGGTCCCATTATCCCCAGTCGGAGCCACTATTCCAAACGGAAAAGGAGCTGTACTAAGGTCCGGACCGGGTGGTTATCCCCGATGTTGTTGCAGCGATTTTCGAGGCATCAACATTTTTGGCGCTAGAAGGAGGGTCATCAACTGTGAATGGCACATAAGCCAAAACCTATAAGCCATTCTAAGAGTAATCCTCCCTCCGAATCTCCTCGGTCTTCCTATTTGCATACTGGTTCGCCAGTACCCAAACAAGAAGAAGAGGAATCAACTACCACTGCTCAAACCCATCATACTCCAGAACAATTAAGTCTTGAATCAACTGAAGTCCAGTCTCTTATCCACAAACTTCAGAGCTTCTCGATTTCACCACAGAAATCTGAGGTATCACAAAGCAGTGCGACTTCGCAGTTCAATTTACCTCACCCTCTCACCAGACTTCAGAGCGAAAAGCTCGGTATTGAACCCACTGAGTTCCCTTTACCCAAAAGGAAAAAGGCGAAGAAAAATACTGAAGGATCTGATAGTGAAGAGCTTTCATCCACATCCTCCATTGCATCTTCCCCTATGCAAAGTCAACCATCCACTCCCCCATTACATATTGTTGTTCACCAGGGATTAGAAGCTTCAACATCTCAACCTGCCCACTACTCAGTATTATTTCCTTCCCATACATCTGGAATTCCAACAGTAGTATCGACCACTGTTGCTATTACAATGGCAGATCCATGGACCAGACCTGGTGCAGTCAACATGCCTGCGCCATTGCATCCATTACCAGATTATCCTGAAAAATGGCTACCCAAGTTTAATCCAGATGATGGAACCCAAGTTGAAGAACACATCAATAATTTCATGTTAGCAGTCAACTTGAAAGGAGTAACAGAACAAGATGTTGTTGTTAGACTTTTCCCTTACACCTTACAAGGGTCAGCAGGATCCTGGTATTTCTCTTTACCCTCTGGTTCCATTACCAGTTGGAACACTTGCCAAGAGCAGTTTCTTACCAAATATGGAGATGATAGGTCTTTGGCAACTTTAATAAACGATCTCTCCAATCTGAGAATAGAACAAAGGGAACCAATTAAGGAATTTAATGCACGCTTCAATAAACTCCTAAATAAAATCCCTACAGCCTCCAAACCAAGCGAACAAATTCGGAGCGAATGGTATATAACAGCTCTGCCTGCCAATATAGCCATCTTTGTAGATAGAGCAGGGAAACCTACCTTAGCCGAAAATATGAAAGAAGCGCTTGCTGTGGAAAAACGCATCAATGCCCTGGAAAAGAAAGCTGCCCTGGAAGACAGAAAAGCCAAAAAAGTCTCTTTCAAAGATGACTCAAAGAAGAAGACCCCAAAAGACCCATACGACATGGAAGGTTTGCAAAAGGTCTTAAAAACGTTATCAAATGAAATGATCGAAATAAAGAAACAAGTGGCCGAAACCTCAACCAAAAGACCCTTTAGAACTTTTAAGAGAAATGAGTCAAAGCCCCCAAATGTCATATCTAACGCAGACTCAGAACAAGAAGAAGAAGAGGAAGAGGAAACAATCGCACCGACTGATGATGAAGAAGAAGTAGTAGAATGTCATGGAATGTGGGATTTTATACTCCCCAACTCCGATACTGATAATGAAGAAGAGGCCTTCCCAGTTACTACTAGGAGCAAAAGTACTTCTGAACCTGTTCAGGTATCATCAAAGAAGAGGAGTGCAGGTGCCACTACAATCAAAGAAAAAACACCTGCAAAGAAATCACCTACAGCAATTCCCCAAAACCAGCCTTCAACTTCTAATACTCCTTCAACATCCAAAACATTAGTCGTATTCGATTCAATGGAGTATAATATTGTTGATGACATGAAGAAAACTAAAGCAAACATCACTATGTTTGAGCTTAGTAAATTAAAGCATCAGCAGAAATTACTTCTTAAGGAACTGAATGTTGTTCCCTCTACACCACTTCCCAGTGCAAAAGCCGCTAACGATTCAGGCCAACCTCCTTCAGGTATGGTTGAAGCTACCGATTCAGTTCTAATTGGAGATAGATCAAACTCTCATACTCCACCCTTCCTGCTAACCTATGAGATTTACAACAGAAACCTGCACAACTGTTCAATTGACTCAGGGGCATCATCTAACATAATGCCAGCTTCAGTTTGCTCTAAACTGAACATTGAACCCCAGAAGTTTGCTATTCATATTGTACAGTTGGACAGGACCAAAGTGCAGGTTGTGGGAGAAATTAATTCCGTAACTATCAGGTTGTCTGCTGATCCCAGAGTAGTACAAAGGATTGACATCCTAATATCCGATATACCTGAATTTTACGGTTTAATTCTGAGTAGGGATTGGTCTGAAAAATTGCATGGGTACATTTCCACTGATTGGTCACATATGTGGCTTCCCTACAAGGGAAAGCCAAACCAAATAAGGATCGATCGAGAGAAACATATGACCCACACAGTTACTGAATTTGAGCAAGAAAACCAACCCGTAGCGTTCAACAACAACATTTTGGGGAATTATTCATCAGAGTCATTCTTTGGCAACTTTGTTGCCCAACCATCTCCTTTTTCAGTCAATCATTTTACATCTCAGATTGAGAATTTTTCACAAACTGATAGGTCTAGATGTTTCAATGATGCTGAGAAAACTGTAAATACATTTGTTAATACCTCTTTATTTTGGTCTTTATATTTTGATGGCTCTAAGTCCAGCGAGGGCTCAGGAGCAGGTTGCATTTTGGTTAGTCCACAAGGAGAAAAGACAATGCTGTCCTGTAGGCTTGAATTTGAATGCACTAACAATACAGCCGAATATGAAGCCTTAGTCCAGGGATTGTATAAAGCGATCGGTCTTAAAGTGCAATACTTGAAAGTATTTGGCGATTCTGAAATTATTGTTAAACAGGTGAGGAATGCAATTCATTGTCTTTCAAATCACCTCAAGCACTATCAATCGCTAGTACAAGAACTTACTTCGCACTTTTCCGCGTTCAACATTTCCTCCATCCCCAGGTCTCAAAACTCGGCAGCCGATCTCCTAGCCAATGTAGCTTCCAAGCTTCTACCTTCTGAAGACTACAGCCTAGATAGATTTTCCGTAGAATTGCTTTTTAGGCCTTCAATTCCCGATAATGTCACTAATTGGAGGGTATTCAACCATGATGAGGATCAATTTCTAACTTCTGAAAAGTCCTATGACAATCAAATTATTGAGGAAAATGACCATGATCTACAAATGAAAGAAACGCCTCAGGAAAACTCAATTCCTAAGCCAGTGGTAAAGCTCGAAGATCTTTATGATATCAAAGACAGGTTTAAACCTGTAATTAATGCAAAGCTCCAAATTTCTACCCTTAGGTTCGAATTGATAAATCTAGGTACTGAGCATGCTCCTCAAAATATTAATTTAGGATTAGGACTTTCCTTAGAAGAGAAGGAGGCATTCATCAAACTGTTAAGAAAAAATAAATAGGTTTTTGCTCGGAAATATGATGATTTGAAGACTTATGATACATCCATTATCCAGCATACCATTCCTATGCTTCCCGATCAGAAACCGATTCAGCAGAAGTTAAGAAAAATACATCCAAATTTGGAGAACCAGATAAAATCGGAACTTAACAAACTCTTGAAAGCCAAGATTATTTTTCTTGTCCGACACTCAAACTGGGTCTCTAATATGGTGCCAGTCAGAAAGAAAAATGGCGACATTCGAATTTGTATCGATTTCAGAAATTTGAACAAAGCAAGCTTGAAGGACAATTTCCCATTACCTACTATGGAGCAAATACTCCAATCAGTAGCAGGCTCTGAATTGATGTCCTTTCTTGATGGTTTTTCAGGATATAACTAAGTTCTGGTTCATCCTGATGACCAGCTTAAAACCACATTCAGAACAAAATGGGGAACGTATGCATATCAGAAAATGCCTTTCGGACTTATAAATGCAGGAGCGACATTCCAAAGAGCTATGGATATAGCTTTTAGAGGGTTAATTAATAGAACAGTAGTCGTCTATCTAGACGATATTACTGTATTCTCTAAGGAGAGGTATAATCATTTGCATGACCTAAATCAAATCTTTCAGCGTTGCAAAAGATATGGTATTTCTCTTAACCCTAAAAAGTCTTTCTTTGCTCTTGATCAAGGAAAACTCTTGGGTTTTATTGTCCAAAGATGGCATTTATATTGATCCTGATCGGATCAAAGAAATCTCTGAAATCCCTTTCCCACACAATAAAAAATCGATGCAGTCATTTTTAGGCCAGATCAATTTTGTTAAAAGATTTGTTCCAGATTTTTCTCAAATTATTTTGCCACTTCAAACAATGATCAAGAAGAATTCAGTCTTTAAGTGGGGATCAGCAGAAAAGGAAGCTTTTGATCTAATCAAGCAATCAATAATCAATGCCCCAGCCTTGAATACTCCAAATTTTTCTAATCATTTTACATTGTATACCATTGCATCCGACTTGTCTTATGCTGCAGTACTCACGCAACTAAATGATCACAATTTGGAAGCACCCATTTCATTTTTTAGCTCAAATCTTCAGGGTGCTGAATTGAATTACTCCGATGTAGAAAAACAAGCCTTTGCAGTATTTAAAGCAGTCAAGCATTATAGACCCTTCCTTTTGAAAACTCACACAAAAGTTATAGTTCCTTTCCCAGCAGTTAGGCAACTATTAATCCAAAAAGAACTAGGTGAAAAAAGGGCAAATTGGGTCACAGCGCTTCAAGAGTATGACTTAGAAATTAGACCAGCAAAGATTGTTAGGGGCCAAGGTTTTTGCAGGATATTGGTAGGAGCATCTAACATCCCAGAATCAAGCAATACAGAGCAAATCAATCAGATAAGTGTTTCTGATTCTGAATCTCAATATGCAGATTTAATCTTTTATTTAAAGAATGGATATGCACCTCCGAATCTATCTTACAAGAACAAAAGGGCCCTTAGGTTGAAAGCAAAGAATTTTACAATTATCGATGACGTGCTTTTTAAGCAGAATTATGATTCTATCTTGTTAAGATGCCTTGAGAAACCTGAAGCCCAAAAGGTTTTGCAGGAGTTACATGACAGACCAGCGGGAGGACATTTTGGAGCTGATACAACAGCTCACAAAATTATTCATGCTGGTTACTATTGGCCTACTCTATTTAAAGATGCCCACGAGTATGTAAGGAAATGCCTCAATTGCCAAACTTCTAGTGGAAGACAACGTAAATCAGCTTTCCCTCTGCAACCAGTCAACATTGAACAACCATTTGAGCAATGGGGATTGGACATCATTGGGGAGATTACTCCACCATCTTCCAAACAGCATAAGTATATCCTTACTGCTACCGATTATTTTACTAAGTGGGTTGAGGCAATCCCTTTAAAGACAGCAAATTCTGAAGCAATCATTGAATTCATAGATCAATTCATCATTACCAGGTTTGGTGTCCCAAATGCTCTTGTTTTTGATAATGCATCTTACTTTTCAGGCAATGCTATGTTTGATTTCGCTATCAAAAGAGGATTTAAATTAAAATATTCTGCTAATTACTATCCCCAGGGTAATGGCTTAGCAGAATCTACTAATAAGAATCTAATCAAAATTATTAAGCGAACTATAGAGCAAAATCATAAAAACTGGCACAAATCTTTAGTGTTTGCATTATGGGCTGATAGGATAACACATAAAGCTTCTATAGGATCTTCTCCGTTCAATCTTGTGTATGGAAAAGAAGCAGTACTACCCACAAATCTTGTTCTTCCTTCTTTAGCCCTAGTGCAGTTCATTGAGGAAATTCCTTCCTCTTCTATTCAGCTTAGACATGACCAAATTCTAAAATTAGAAGAGGAAAGAGAAAAAGCCAGGGTTATTCATGCCAAACATCAGCAAGTCATTAAGGCAGCTTTTGATTCAGTCTCATCTGGTTCAAAACAATTCCAAGTCGGTGATTTAGTTCTGAAATGGGACAAAGCCCATGAGGATAAGGGTAAACATACCAAGTTCCAGAAGATGTGGCTTGGACCGTTTCAGATCTGTGAAAAGATAGGCCATTCGACCTTTATATTGCAAGACTTATCAGGGTTGAGAGATTCTCTCCCTGTTAATGGCCTTATCTTGAAGAAATTCTTTAATTGAGGAGGTAACCCCTTCTCCTTCTAGTTTGATAGATTTTTGTAGTTTGTAGGATTTGCAGAAAATAATGTTGTAAGGTATCTACTTTTGACCTTTGCTGTGTTTAAAAATTTGATCTATAGGAGTGCAACGATATTTGCTTTTAAAATAATAGAACTCTTAACCAAAAGGGAGAATTTCTAGGAAATTAGGTATCATTGTATTCTGAAACTATAGTTCAAGTTTTGTGAACTCCTTTCAAAGTTTAAAAGTATTGTAAATCATTCTCTGTTTTCAAATTGGTCTCAAAAGGTTATCAATATCAAGATAGAAGCTAGTCCAATTTCAGCATCTTCAACTCTTAACCTGTCATCCATTTACTCTTAAGGAGAAAATTGT
This sequence comes from Pinus tabuliformis, assembly GCA_031772625.1. Lineage (NCBI taxonomy): Eukaryota > Viridiplantae > Streptophyta > Pinopsida > Pinales > Pinaceae > Pinus > Pinus tabuliformis. The sequence goes on from CM062805.1 coordinate 441,393,096, forward strand.
CCATCCCATTCACTAAAGTTTATGATTACTCAGAGTGTAATTCTAAAATATCTGATATTAAAGATAAGAGGTCTTATTGCAAGCCTGCTTACCATGTTCATAGGGAAATAGTTTAACTGACATTACCAATACTGCATACCAAAACAGGGTAATGGCTTGAAATTACAAGACAAGGGGTCTCATCACGAGCTAGCTTGTTCAGTTAGACTACTACCAGTGAATGGCATTGTCAACAGCTCACCACCAAACCAGGACAATGGCTTTTTATCTTATCAACAACAGAAAAGGAAATGAAATACAAAATATGAAAACATGTTTTGAATTCATTCTGTTAATCGCACTCTTAATTGAATGGAACAATGGACAATAACATGGCTAAAAGGTATCCCTGTCGAAACTATAAACGTTTGCTGGCAGCAGAGGCTCTACCTATGACAGAGGAGTTCACTTTAAAAGCTGATTTGGAGAAGTTTTATGATTTATCATTATAAACCCATAGAGGCTCATTTAAAACTTAGAATGTATCTATTTTCTTAAAAAAGAGAGGAAATTAGCAAAAATAGATTCATTTCACTTGGAATGCATATATACCTAGTTATATTAGAATTTTCCCTTTTGGTTAGAATTCTATTTTTGAAAAAGTTTAAGTATTTCTATACTTTTCAGAGATAATTGTTTCTTCCAGCGAATCGCCAATTGTTGTGCTCCACAACAACCCCCCATTTCATAACATTTTATTTACAAAATTATTATATGAAATGGGTCCCTTTAGAAGTTAATTGGTATCAATACTTCATTATCTGAAAAAGGTCCGCAAACCAAATGAAGACATTATATAAAACCTTTTTAAAAACCCATTTTTATCAAATAAAACAATCTTTTATCATTGCGATAAAGCGATCGCAAGATCGCATATCGCAATGACATAGAAAAGATAAATAAGTGGCACATTTGTCTCCGCCGATGCGATATCGCTATCGGCTATCGGCAATACTCCATGCACATTTTAGAGCACCTCATGCCATTAGCCCCGACGCGATGCGCAATCGGCGATAAGTTATCGGCGATACTTTATATGCAGGATAAGCACCAAAAGTCATTCACCCCGGTCCGATGCCATTTCGCAATCGGCAATCGGCAATATTCCAAGTATAATAATAAGGCGCCCAGATTCTACCCCTGATGCGATGCGATTTCGCTATCGGCGTCGGGGGTATGCTATCCGTATGTTTATATAACACCTATTCTCCCGATGCGATGCGATATCGCTATCGGCGATCGGCGTTTCAAAATTGTCAACATAAAGATTTAAAGTGTTCCCGATGCCCAATTGCGATATAGCACGGATTTCGAAAAAGCCGTTAAATGGAGGGATATTATGATACATTCGTATTTAAAGTTTGATCTCTTAAATAATCCATCACCTGCACTCAACTGCCAAAATATCCATAGCATGCTTAAGCGAGTCATTCAGCCGAATAATGGTGTAATGAGCATTTAAGGGGTGGCAGGCCTTAAACGGCCATTTAATGTATCTGTAAGATCTTCCCATGGATTAGATCCGCAACCATTTTTTAAGAGTTAATTTCTCAGCACGCTTTGATCGATATATCTTTCCATATTGGATTTTCACTAGCATATCTCTGTGTTACGTTTATTTTCGCCGCTGTGCAGAATTCATCCATAGAAGGAAGCTCAAACAAGATGGGGAAGAAATCTAAGAAGACCGCAGGCGCTTCCACTACACCAGCTGCAGGACAAACTCTCGTGGACAAGAAGAAGGGCTTAATATCTGATACTACATGCACGGGTCTCACCAGAGTTACTTGGCAAGGCACTTACAACCTAATTGAAGCCGAAGAACCAGAAAAGACAGTAACAGAAGCTACTGCGGATCCTACTCGGAAGTCTGAATGTACTCTCAAGGATTTAGCCGACTCTTTCCTTCACAGAATAGCGGCTAGGGAGCAAATTCTCCCATACACAGACGTAGTGCGATGGGCGATTCAAGAAATCCCAATCTTGGATAGAACTTTCAGCACTAGAGATGGAAGAATCTTCGGATCGTTCAGGGCGGATGATCTAAGGCAAATGTATCATTTGCCCGAGCCGGAGAAGATATATAACAAAGCGTTCCTGGAGAAGTTTGCAAAAGAAAATGAAGTTGAATCCGAACCCATCCGGGATTGGAGACAAAATCCAGCCAAACACAAACACGAATCTTCCGGTAAGTACTTGGTTGATTCTCTGGCTTCTCCTTATTGCTATGCGGGAAAAATGATGTGTAGATTATGGGGATTGCATGACTCTGCTAATTTTACCATAGAAATGGTTCCTCTAATGGAGGCAGCAGTAAACAGTATAATTATGGATTGGGCCACCATCCTTTCTGACAAATTAGCACAAGCTGTGCGCGATTTTAGAAACCAGACTGTCGTCTCTGAAAGGAAAATTCCCCCATTCTATTACAGTGCATATATCCTAGATACATTATGTTTCAATTCTGAATTTCCCGTGCTCGGCTGGAGGTGGACGCCACAAGATCCCACGGCTATCCACATATACCATCAGAAACTATGGAAGTCCTCTTACAAGCACCATTTGTACCAAATCTGCAATGGCTTTATGGTGCCTATTCATTATTCTATTTTTGATAAACCCATTCCCAAGATTTCCTATCAAGCTTCGTTTGATATAACAGCAGTAGTGAGTTGGTTTGGAGAGGAGAGATTTACCTACATAAGATTTTTCGGCAGCCAAGCCGACCCACATGTTCTCCCTTTGTATATACCAGATAAACTGCTAGCAAGAGAAATCGCTTATCAAATTATGGCTGAGAGTGTTACACAGACTCTCAAGAAAGAAAAGAAGAGGGGCTGGCCCTCTTTTCCCTTGAGGTGTGGCGTCTATACTCTGCATGATCTCAAACATGCAGAAAAGGAAGCCACAAAGATTCAATCCTTAACTCTGGCGACTATCCCAAACAGGCCATATGATCCAAGCAAAGTTGCCTACAATGCACTAGAACAGGCCAAATTGACAAAATTTGAGCACAAAGAAGATATGTTTGACGACCTATTCGTTGCAGCTGAAACAATAGGTCAGGCTAAAGAACTCGCTCGAATGAAATATAATGATGAAGGGCTGACTGAGTTTAATAAGCTTAGAGAACAGAGGTTGCAAACTCTGCCTCTAGATTTACTAGCAACAACCCCGGCGACATCATCAAGCGAGCCTGTTCGGCAACAGTCAAAGGAACCTCCGGTTGTAACAAAGGATCATAAAAAGGAACAGGAGGAAAGGCAGAGAAAAGAAAAAGAAGAAAGGCAGAAGAGAGCACAGGAAGAGCAACAAAAGAAAGAGCAAGAGGAAAGGCAGAGAAAAGAAAAAGAAGAAAGGCAGAAGAGAGCACAGGAACAGCAACAAAAGAAAGAGCAAGAGGAAAGGCAAAAGAAAGAACAAGAGGAACAGCAGAAAAGAGAGCAGGAAAAAGTGCGGAAGGAGTCCCAAGCTTAAAAGGAAAAACGAACCACCACTGATGTCAATATAGATACTACTATTGACCCTAATTTGCTTCAAGAGTGGAAGCAATTTGACTCTATCATCAGTGGGTTAGAATGTTCCAAGGATACAGACACTTCCAAGACAAATGATATACAGGACATCACTTCACCCCAGGTTCTAAGTGGAACCAGCGACCCACCCATTTCCAAGGATGTTGAGATAATACCAAAAGACCCTTCCGACCAAATCATTCTCCAGGTAGAAGATATTCCTCCCCTGGATGTTTTCTACAGTCCGAGGCATAAGGCAGTGGTAAAAAGACAAAGGAAAAGGAGGAAGATTGATCAACCTCCCCTTTTTCCAGAACAAACTGTAACGGGCAGCGTGGTTTGGAAGGAGGAATTTGACCCCTCCGATGACCTAACAAAATTGTCACAGTATGCTGGAGCCTATTCGGCAGCGACAATCGACAAGGCATCGAAGGTAAGTCTTCTACTAAAGACTAAGGACCAACAAATTTTCGCATTACAAGCAGAGTTGGTTGAATCAAAGCAGAAGGCAGAGCAGGCGGAGCAGCAGTTGTCGACACAAAAACAAGTGAACAGTCAATTAACTCAGCAACTGCAGGCAGAAAAGCAGAGGGTCGACCAAAGCGCGATCCAGAAACAGAAGGAATTATCGGAGGCATTGGCACAATTGAGGGCAGCAAACGAGCAAATGATGAAAATGAAAGATGAGCAAATCGCTCAATTGTCATCACAGCTCGAAAATATAAAGGGCGCTCAACAAGTGTGTGAATTCAGGGCAGAAGCAGTGCAAATAAACACTGCATTAATATCCCAAATTAGGCTCCTGTGTCAACAAATCGCTCAGGCAGAGCCATTGTGTGAGCTAACGACATCAATAAATCAGCAGGTAGAGAAGGCTAGGAATGAGTTAGACCAAGCCGAAGAGATCATAACCGCATATCTTGACTGGCAAGATTCTGATCATGGGAAAGCAGCAAATTTTCCCAAAATCCTAGAAACACATAAAGATATACTCTTTACAGAATGGCACACTCAGGTGATGAAAGCAGAGAGAGCGGCTTCAAGATGTAAATCAACTTCCAGCAATCTAGTTGATCTAGTTAACAACACTCTCTATTTAGCAAATATGATTTCCCAATGTACACCAGGAAAGATGACAACAACAAACACATTGGAACAATCATGCTATCCTGATTTAGAGGAAAAAGGGAGATTAATCGCTGGGATTAATAGTTTAACTACGGAAGCATATTGGCTCTTCCTGGTAAAGCCGCATACACAGAGAGCCGCCCTTAAGTGCCTAACAGATGCGATCGGGTGTATAATTCCCGATATTCAGGATGCCACCTATGCCGCCCAGCTCAGTTCGCGCCTCAACAAACCTCCTGAAGTAGAGCCAATGCTTGCGATAAGTCAGCTCAGATTTAAAGGCAAGCAGCCTACCTGATGAATCATGCCGCCGATTGCCAAATCGCTGAGAAAAATAGGATCAAAATTTATTGATACCGATTTAATTGCATTTCAGTTTAATAGATATTTAGATTAATTTAGTATTTATAGACCCTTTCATTGTTTTGGAAATGGTCGTAAAGTTTTGTACCAGACTTAAAGACTGAAGTTTGCACTATTGTGCTTCAGTCAATATTCTTTTATGAAACTGGACCAGTTTTTCTTAATTCAACAAAGAGGCTTTTTATGCAATTGTGCACTATTGTCGTTGTTGTGAATTTTTCTGCGTTGAAGAAAGAATTACAAGTAGCGATTGATATCGGGAGTGTCAAAGCGGCTCCTATGGTATTTCTATCTATGTCTGAATTCATTCCTGTTATGTGAATTGTTATTTGATTATCCTTGCTATTGTTGATTATATGTGTGCGCTGTAACAGCAGATCTACATTCATACCACTATTGGATGTTTTATGATATGCTTTCCTTTTAATCATGTATATGTCAATAATATAAATGATGAGTGTGGTAATATCGCATTAATCGTTGGGCTTAACTATTTAGGCACAATAATCTTAAATGAATTAATATCTATGTCTGATCGATGGAGTCATCTATATGCCTGTCTTTAGACACAGACCATTAAACGCTGCACTTTAAAGCTCAATAGATTCCCGGGATAGGTCATAGTTCTTTTATTCTTGTCAATAGTTTTAGTTATTCGCCCATCGCTAGTTTAGTTTTATAAATCATTCATTCATCCCGTTTATCTACTTTTGGGAAACTGGTCCCATTATCCCCAGTCAGAGCCACTATTCCAAACGGAAAAGGAGTTGTACTAAGGTCCGGACCGGGTGGTTATCCCCGATGTTGTTGCAGCGATTTTCGAGGCATCAACAAGACACAAGAAGCCTATGCATGCATCCCATATGATGCGGCGAAATGAAGCAAGTCACCCATTGAGGATGAGAAGAAATAGAAAAGCAGAGGAATTCAAGCTTGTCTTCAATGCTATGTGTAAATAGGGCATGTTGAAGAATGGAAGGAGAATTCGTCAAAGAGTTCAATCCTCTTTGAAGAAAAATCTGAGAAAAATTAAGAAGGATGATTCTCAGTGTTTTGTGGTAAAATCCTCTTTAAGTGTCAACTATAATAAGTGCAAGCTTCAAGTAAAGAAGGGGACAATGAGTGCAAGCTTTAGGTAAAGAAGGGGACTCGACCAAAGAAGGGTTGGGAGAAGAAAGAGTACAATATGCTCAATGGGAGAAAAACCTCTATTTCTCTTCAGTGAAGGAAGAGAATGGTCTCAAGGGAGGTTGAATAAGTCAGATGCGGGAAGCTAGAAGGAATAGAAAGAGAAATTCATCTAATTGTTGAAGGTATGGTTGAGTCCCTCTTTCTGATTACAATAATGAATTTGTTTATCTTATGTATCAGCATTACAAGAAAAAGGATGATTTGCAACACAAATATTGAACGACAAAAGGCTAGCCTACGGTTAAGTCAAGTCCATATGATTAGGGTCCATGTAGATGTGAAAAGATAAGAAAAAGGAGAGAGCATTGTCTTAGGGTGAGTTGTTCTATTTGCAGTAGCAAACAATGATAATTTTCAACCTCGGCAAGAAAGATCGTTGAACAAATGAAAGCTTTGCATCTTGGGTGAAATACCCTTATTTCATTTAAGTTGTGAATTTGATTATGCCTAGGAATATTGTGTTCATGAAAACAATGGGTACAAGCTTTGAGAGTGTGAGGTGGAGAGCTTTGTGTGAGCGTTAATAAAGAGATGCCAAGTGTGCCTGTGTTGCAGAAAGAGGTCGAGAATGGAGAGCTCAGTGTGAGATTGTATGCTACTGCAAAGTTGACAAAGTGTTGCGTAGGTTGTGTGCAAGTGAAGTTTACGGAGCAAAATAGAGGGCCAAAGACAGAGGAGAACATAGAACTGATATCAAGCAGAGTGACTTCCATGTACAGTGAACATTAGTTTCATTCTTGAGTGTGGGTTGGAGCCTATATACAAGAAGTTGGTGCTTCCATCTTAGTGGGTGTCTGAGGAATGCTTGGGGGTTGGTTCCTCCTACAAGTTGCTGCTTGCAACAAATCCGTGAAGTTAGTGCTTCACATTGTGCTTCTGGTAAGTTGATCAGGTGTCTACAAAAGGAGGGAGTTGGTGCTTCTTGCTAGTGGGTGCTAGAAAACATTCAAAGGCAGTTGGTGCTTCTTGTGAGTGGTGACTCACAAACAATTTGATGTAATAGAGTAGGTGCTTTTATTTATATCATAATAACAAACAAGCTTTGGTGGTTTTTCTCACATAAGGGTTTCCATGTTAAACCTTGGTGTTCATGTGTATGTTTCTCATGGTATATGTGCTTGTGTTGATTCATATAACTATTGTTATGATTTGCTAATGATTGTTGTCATAGTGAATTCCAAGTTTGAATGAGTAAAGATAAATTGGCATAAAAATTTAAAATAGCCTTTAATACCGATTCACCCCACCCCCCTCTCAGTATTAACATTATTTCCAACATAATGTGTATCTTAGATGATGTTTATCTTTTTTAGATGGTTATCATCATGATGTTTATTTTTATGAAATAATATTTATTATAGACTATGTATTGGTGAATTTATATCAAAATTTTATATATTAAATTGCCTGGGAAACGACATACTTTAAAAAATATACAAAGATACTTTTATAAATTACAAAGTGTAGTATGGTTGAAACTATGATTGTAAAATTGCGATAAATATTTTTCTATTGCTTAGATAGTTCATCCATATTCATTCTAACCTAATTAGTAAAGTTTAGTATGGTTGGTAAATTGCCAGATTATTTTACAAATAATGGTTTAATGTAGCTTTTGGGTGCTCCAATCTTAAAAAATGGGCACAATCAACCAACATTTTTCCTTGTACTTTCATGGACCTGCAAAAAAATAGCAAGCAAAGCAAAATGAAAGATGCCCAAGATCACTTTGGAACACCCGCAATATTAGTACAAAATTTGCCCAAAAATTTCTAAGTAAAATCTAGATAAGTAAGGGAAAATTCCCAACTCTAAAACATCCAAGAAGAGTCGAGTTTAATGAGATTTTCTTGGTTGATTTGTTGTTGTTAGGACAACAGCAAATATGAGCCTTTAAACTTGCTAGATTCAACGATAATGTCTCGTAAATCAAACCAAGAATGAGAGAGATTTCTTTAGAGTTTCATGAGAGGCGAAGGAGAGAAACTCGGAGAAATCTTCGAGGATTGGAGGTGATCTTGATGCAAGGTGGGAATAAACTTATTTTATTCTTGAAGATGGCTACTCTAATCAAGGAGGATTCCAAATCTTCAAACTTTGAGGCACCCGTAAGCTTAAGATCTTTGCCAAAACAAATTATTAGTAGATAGGTCTATCTACACAAGAGATCTAAAAGAAATGCAAGTCAACCAAGATGAACATATGATATAAAATCTCAAAGTGTAAGCAAGCAAATAGAGTAGCAAATAAGCAAATTTGTAAGTCTATTCCTCATTGGTGACAACACCCCTTCAAAGGAATATTACAACAATAATCTAAAGCAAATCAATTAAAACAATTATACCTTTGTTAAGACTCGAGTAACCACCCAAGAGTCAAAGCACCATGAGCCTCCAAATCCTTCTTTTATTAATGATAGAACAATTGTACATGTTAGCAGAGGTTCCCCAAGTTTCAAAGCTTCAATCATGCCAATAATGAGAAATGGGAGTACAATTTATATAATTATGGGAGACAATCCAAAGAAGAAGAGATGTAACAAGTGTCATGGTGCCCATCACAAAGCACAAATGAATTGTACCAAGTGTCCCAACAGTTGTCCCAAGTGCCTGCGTACTAGATGTGTATGACTATCAAGTGGTTGCGTGAATCTCAAGAGATGTTGTGTACTTCCTGTAGTGGACTTGTGCTGATACAAGTGTGCAATTAGGAGCAACAAGGAAAGATTAATCCCCATCAAACTAGTGGATGTCCCAAGTTACTTCAACCATCATCCAAATGTGTTAACACATTTCCCAAATCAGGTTGCATGTGATCTCCCAAATCTGTTGTGTATTTGCCCAAGAAGGAGTGTGTATCACATATGGGATGTGGCTTGTTCCAAAATGTGAGTTCCCTGCCATGTGTTCTATCCAACTCATGGTTTACTTCCATTCATAACTTGGCCCTTCCAAGTGGGTAACTCGTTCTATAGATAAGGAGGAACTCGTCCCCCAAAATTGGTTGCGAAATTATTATGTGGCCAACAATTCGTGGTTCTGAGGTGGCAACCATGTCATCCATTAGACTTGGATTTGAATGCCAAGTCATCCATTTTAAATGTTGGTGCATTCATTTGACCGAGGACATGCTTTTAATCTGTCCTAGTTTATTTATTCTCCAATTTTCCTTCTCTTTTTTCCTCACTTTTGAATAAAAGTGGATTTTGGTGAGGAAATATTTATTTTTTGGACTCCAAAATGAGTACTAGGATAATGTTGGTGCTCTGAGCATGAATTTTGAGCACTCACATGCCACTGACATTTCCTAACACCAATTTTTACATTATTACATAGAAAATTAATTAAAATACTTGTCATGTAAGAATTTTTAATTATTTAAAAATACCTAGTCAGATTTTGTAAGAATGTGAGAAATGCCTAGCACGGTAATATACATTTACCTTAGACATTATAACATACTCAAGGCCCAAATATTAAGTCAAAATTTGGTTTTGGAAATATATGAGCGAAAAAAACTTGACCAGTTATTTATGGCTAAAAAGCGAAAATAATTAGTCAATTGAAAAAAACACTCTAAAGTGGACTAACTTAGCAACCAGGTCACAAGTTGTCTAATTCTGTTACACAAGTTCATCATGTTAGTATCATTCATTACAACTCTCCAAAAGGGGTACAAAATTTGAGAGAAGATAGAGAGAGAAAAGGGGCAAGATGTCATGTTGGACTTTTGATCTTCGAAAAAAAAGATAGGTTCCTTGTACATAGGCCATGGGGTCTTCATATCTTATTAGGTACAACTTAGCAAGTAACAAGACCTAACTATGAGCAGCCCCGAGAATGGCATTCTCTGATCTTCGATTTGATTGTATGGTGAAACACAAACGTGACTCTTGGTTGAAGCTCTCTACTAAAATGGTCCAACCCTCGTCCGAATGATCTACATACAACAAAGAAATAAAGTGAACTAGCGGCCTAGTTTATTTCATCCTCGTGACTATGTAGCCCTTCAATGGATTGATCCTCCAATTGTTGTGTAATATTACCTTCATGAAAGTTATTTGAGATTTACACGGTTACCACAATTAGCCAATAAAAAACAAGATAGTAAAATCCAACCCACACAATGTAAAATAAATATATAGGTTTGCAAAATGAGTTCTTTAATTAATGGCGTTGATCTCACAATACAAAAACTTTACTAGACGATAAGAAAACTTCTTAATAATCTTATGCCAATGGCTAGATAATGGCTAGTTGGACTCCTCCTCTATAAAATAATATTTACTAGTCATCGTCATATTAGAGACTTGGTTAATTTTAGTAAAATATTACATTACATTTTTTAATTTTCCCACTGAGACATTGAATTGACTCAACGATTCCATTAGAATCTCACACCCCCTTTGTGGTTTGAAAGTTGATGTTTGGTCCAAGAAAGTTGTAATGACTAGCTTGAAAGGTCCAATGTTTATGCAACAGATAGATAATAGTTCGATATGCTTGATTAAATGCTTAATTTGGCTGAAAATTACCTTTCCTTGACTTGCAATGGCAAGTAAATTGTCCACTCATCAACTTCTTATTTTTATCAATGAATAGCACAAACTTGATTTCACCACATTTCTGCTTGATCTCCAATGCCTTGGTGAAATTGATGATTTTTCTACTTGGGTTTGTACCCTGCCTTCATTTCACTTGGGTCTTGGTCTAGTTTTTCATATCATGGCTTGGATTGCCACATCACTGCATCTGCCATGTCATCATGCCACTGTGCTAAATCTATAATGCCTTAAGAAGTATGAAGAATGAGACATGGGTTTTTTCCTCTCTTCCTGTAGGCCACTTTGACGTGATGCATGTCAAAAACTACACAATGATGTGTCTATTTTCCCACCTAGAAATTATAGTACATGATGACCAAATTTGACTAGCTATAACTTGACAATGCCTTCACTATTTGGAAAATTTCAATGTGGCATGTCATCCTCTCATCAAATTGAACAATTTGAGACCAAGTTGACTTTTTTACTTTTGGGACCACTTGCATTGGGAAACATTAATTGCCTCGGAAACTGTGAAAAGATGACTTTATGAGACTCCCATTTATGAGAACTATCTAAGGGATATTAAACCTCCTTGGCCACATATAGATTCAATATACACAACCATGCAATAACTTATAGGTGCACCTCGATGCACACTGGACTGACCCATACACTAGTGATCACCCCTAAATAAGCAGGGTTCCTTAAAACCATGAGTCCTCAAGGAAGCCCATCCAAGGCCCTCCAACACTGTTCATGAGGAAAGGATCCATAGATGAACCCAAATGGAATATCCATGGTCTAACCAAACACAAGGTCTAGGTACCTAAAATAGGGTGTCACATGGTAGTTACAAGGCTTTAACTTGTGACCTTGGGCTTACAATGGTGTGAAACTCTACAAAAATATATTTGTACTCTTGTTGACATGAGGGTAACATGACTGATGATACAAGACATGCTAGCTATGCCATCTCTAAGAGATTGAGTAAGGAGAATTTTGTCTTTTATTGCCCCATTTGATATGAGAGCCAATGGGAGATTTCATTGTTTGTTTAGGGCTATCCAGACCCTTTCCAGTTTCTTTTGATACTCAAACCGTAGATGTCTAGCCATTTACATGTAGAAGGACCACATACTTCATGCCCACATTCTCTCGGCTCCTTCTCGACTAGATCATGTTCAATAGATTATGTCCTCCTATTAGCTAGGGGCACCAAGAGACAAACTGACAACAACATTGCCTTGGACTCCAAATTAGTGTGGGCTTAAGGGACAATTCCCCTTCCTTAGAGACCTCAATGATTTGCTAGTCCAAATCTCTTACTAGTAGGTAGCTAGGCAGCTGAGATCACCTAAACACCAATGGCACTTCCTCTTGGCAATGGCACAATAGAAGGTTCGGATCTTCCCCCGGCTACCACCTAGGGCACCATTCTATTTTGAGTTTTCTTTAGTCGGCCTCGAGTGTTAGGAGAAAGAGATCCATATTTAGTGGGATCATGAGCTAGTCCTTGACTCCTTTTTGCGACCGCCCGTACTTGGAGTCGAGATTTTTTCCATGTTTTAGTGTATTGACATTATGTTTCCTCTTTATTTATTGTTCTTTATATAGGAGACCATTCGGTACTTCTACTCGCATTTACGTCATTGTACTCAATGGTCCCAATGACATACTTTTGTGGTCATTTGTTGGACATTAATATAGTTCTCTTCTCTTCTCTTATCTAATTTTCATCTACCAATCCTCTTCCATACAAGCCAAAATTCTTTGTGTTTTCCTTTCCAACTCCTTTTTAGTTTTAGTCCCTCTTCCTCATTGAAAATGATACATTGTAGACACATGCCTTGCAAATAGGACCCCCCAATCCATCTCTACTATCTTCAAGGCCTCACTTCTTCTCTTTTTTTAGAAACCATTCAATAGTTTCCTTTTTCAAATTTTTTAGAATAGAGATGAATTTAAAGTAAGTTGACTCTTTAGGATTTGGATCAAATCTGTTCTACTCATTTACAACTAGATTCTTGAAGTCTTCTTCAAGGCATAATCAATTAAATTTGAATAAACTATGTGGTTTGTCATTTGGCTTGTACACTTGTAGAAAAATTGTAGTATGATTAGAGAAGCCAACAGGGACCACTCATGATTTGATTTGGTTGACCTTGTTCATAATGATATTTGAGACTAAAATTTTATCTAGTCTATTGGCTACCCCTTTTGTTCCCCCTTGTTATTTATCCAAGTGTGAGCCATTTTAGAGGTTCAACTTAACAACGTTGCATATATCATTAATATATTGTTGGTGTCACGATATATCCTGCAATTTTTCGAAAGTTGATATTATCAATGTTGTTTTCTTCCAATGAAATATCATGACATTTTCAATATATATTGTGAGTTCAATTCCCACAAGTGACATGACGAACTTTGATGTAATAAACAGAATATGTATATTCCTCATGTTAAATATATAGGAATGTATCTGTGATTTTTTTTTGTGAACTAAACGAAAATATCTCCTTGTTGATGCCAGTAATACTATATAACCTGATTTTTTGGTCTTTTTACCCTCATGTAGAAAAATAGACACATGAGATTCAGGTTTGAGGAATTTTTTTTTTTTTTTTTATCTTGGTAGTCATTGGTAATATTAAATTCTTTAAGTAAAAATTGACATTATCCTTTACAATTCATTTTATATCATTTTACTTAAATATTTAACAATACCATTAGTTGTTTCATGATGTTTGAGAGTGTTTCCAGCCTCAAAATTTGATGGAGATAATAGAATTAGTTGTTTTTAGGATTGGTAGGAATGCAACATTCCATTTTATCAAGAGCACTAAGATGTCTATGCACCTTGATTTTGGTGGTGTTGATTGTTTAACTCCTCTATCATGACCATAATAAATATTAGAACTATACCCTTCACTCACACAAAATCAATGGTTAAGCAAGTTAAGTTTTTCCTGCCTTATTTTAATGCTTGGATTAGGGAGTTTCATCAAAATTGGAGGGTGTTGACTGATGTCCCTGGAGTATTGAGGTAAAGGAAACGACTAAAAGAGGGGGTAGACGGTGCTATTGATGATGAGGACCTGAATATAAGTGATGATTTTGATGATATGTAGTTATTTGTTGTAGCATGATGTTTTTTGGATTGTAGAGGACTTTTGGGCCTTCAATGTCTATGTATTTTGTTTTGGATATGTATTATAATTTGGACTTAGTGCCATTTTTCTATATTCACTCTGACATGCTATATGACTTGATGGCATTATTGTGTGATGTTTCACTTGATGAAAACTTATACATCTTATTTATCAATTTTATTTTCATATTTATGTGGCACTGTGTTTCTTTGGTGTTGTTATTGCTTTAAAACTTTTGTATTTTTTAAGTTTGATATTTTCCAATATTTTGAGTAAGTTGTATTCTAGAGCCTTGGTCATTTCTTCCCTATCATGATAAATGTAGCTTTGTTTCAACATCAATGCATCTTGATTCTTCTATTATGTTTTTAAAGTATGCATCAACCTCATCCAATATAGCATTAAAACAACAATCCTTAGCTTTGGAATTAGGGATGTTCAAATCTCCACTTGTGATATTCTTCTTCATTTTTGCTCATTGAGGATCAAAAAAGGAATCTTAGAAAATTTTCCTGTCTTTGTAAGGACCATAACAATTCATTATTGAGAAGGTGTGGCCCAAATCCTTGATTATGAACTTGGTCTAAATACTGAATCAACAACAATGGGATTTGATAGAGTGATAGATTTTCTACACCGCGTTAAAACACCTCTAAATATCCCAACAACATATAATACCATGAAATCCCAATCTTTCAACAATTTGTCTAATTCCTTAACTAATTTGCTATGTTGCGAGGAAATGTGGTTGCGAGGACGGGTACGGGTACATGGATGGGCGTGTCATTTTTTGAAACAGGGTAGGTTGGTTCCTCGGGGATGTATTATAATTTATATATATTTTATATTTTATAAATTATAAATTATAAATTATAATACATATGAATTTTGAAATCTTCCAACTAACAACAAGAAAAATAAATCATTTAAATACTTAAACATGAATATTCATTTTGAAATTTCAAATTTGATATCAAGTGGAAATTGCAATTTTGAATTTACGTATTGATGTGAATCATGATAATAGATATTAGAATCATAAGTATGTGTCCATTGTCATGCTACATTCAAAATTTGCCCTAAGGCATTTCCATGATGGCAACCAGGTGTTAGATGATGTGTAGGAAAATAACATGTTGCAAAACAATATTAGTAAGGTTCTTTCAAAGTAAATAAGAAGTCGTCCTTTATTTACATTGACATAACAAAGAATTACCAAAAACATAACATTGACCATTCTTCCATAAAGTTAGGTGAAGAATGTTGCATTTGAAGTGCACATTCTCAAATTGATGTATTGGCAAGGTTCTTGGTGGTGATTAAGTGCAACATTCTGATCCTCGGGACTTACCCAACAAATGGAAAAGAATACTAAACTACAACAACATAAATTAAACCCATTCCAACTCTGTGTGAACTAGGATATGGCATTGTATGTTGCATGGCATAAAAAGGAGTCCACAAATCAACAAGGTAGACAGTAATCAACATAAACACACATATTCTTAGTATTAGAGTAATCGACATAACTATTAAAATTTACTTTTGTTTTATGATTTTTTTCCTTTGCCACATGCCACTCAAGAACCCCTCACGCACCCATTTTCTGGGTTCATGCACCTAATTTCGAGGTTTGGCAAACTCGTTTATGCAAAATAACAAAGCTCGAAGCTACTGAGTACCGGTTTCTTATGGGAAGTATCAGGTTTGTTTGGGTTCATCCGGGTTGTACCCGCTCTAGCACCGGGATCGTGGGGACGAGAACCAGAGACAGGTTCGCGAACCCCACCCCCGGGTTCGTGAACCCATGCTACATAGCTAATTTGTGACCTTCTCCTATTGTTTCTTATATTATTATAACATCTCACTCAGAGATGTCAACCAATAATAAGAGGGATAGTCTTTTTAAGGGGCTTCCTACACCTTGTATGTTTAAGGAAAGTATAATCATTTAAGGGCCCCTTAAGAGATTTTTGTGTTTCTTTTTTTTTTTTTTTAGGGCTTTGCCTTATGTAGGAATCAAATATGATTTTCTACCTCTAGAGTTGGTGCTTGAGTCAATGATTGCTTGTTTACCTAAACCCTTAGGCATGTCGAATCCTTGAATATGAACTTGGTCTAAGTAATTGAATCAACAACAATAGGATTTAATAGAGTGATACGTTAGTTTCTTTGAACCTAGATTTAGATTTAGTGCCCAATAAAATATGCTCAAAATAGAAAATGGAATTGAGATTTGATCTTTTATTTTATACACCAAACATATTGGGTTCCTAACTTAACACGCACAACAAAAGCAAAAACAACAATGAAACCAAACACATAAACAATATGACACAATTTTACCTTGGAAACCCCAATGTGGGGAAAACCAACAAATGTGGGCTCTATCCAGTTTCTAAAAAATGGTGATTACAACAAAGTGAATTTTTACAAAAAATTACAACGGCGCAAATCTCAGCCTTTTTCATGTACGACCTTGCCCAAAACAACTTGTGTGACCCAAAGAAATCGTTGTGTGGCCTAGTTGTATGACCTAACAAATTTAGCCTGTTTGGCCCTGCAAATTCATGGTTGTACGACTTTATATTTTTCCTTGTTAGCTACTCTTAAAGTCAATTTATATGTTATTCCTCTCTTTTACTGTCAATTTAACCCTCTAATTCTTAGCTAAATGCCCAGTCTCTCTCGTGCTAAGTCGAATACACCCTCAACAACTTGATTTTCTCTTCATATAGAAGCTAACCTAATCTCCAAAGAGATGGAGGGTTGAGATTGATTTTTCACCCTTAAGATCAATGGTCATGACATAATCTCTCCTTAACCTTTTTCACTTTATAAAAAGTTGGCTAATAAAGTCAATAATTAAATTATTCACTTTAGCCTAAGGTTCAAACTTAGGAAATATTTAAATTTAGTTGTAGAAGTGAATTTAGGTGATAGACTACATTTCATGGTACTTGACCAATGCATAATCACCTTCCAAGCTACGGTTTCAACACTCCCTCTTTGCGACACTCCCTCTTTGCGAGGAAGGTGTTCTACACAACACCCGACTTATTCCTAAAGAATACAAACTTACTCTTCATCAAGGCCTTGATCAAGATGTCTGCTACCTGCTCCTTTGTAGGTATGTACTACAATGTCATAGTCATCTTTTGGACATAATCTATGATGAAGTGGTACTTGGTTTGAATGTGTTTTGACTTGTCTGAAACACCATATTTTTAGAAAAAGCTTGATGTAACTTTGATTGTCATGGCAAAGGACAGTTGTTGAGTATGTTGTCGTTGATGTCAAGCAACAAATGCAACAAGAGCAACAAGTGAAGAATGAGATGCAAAACCCTTGGTGCATATGATTATGATGAATTTTGATGTACATAGGGATTGTGTTCCTTGGATTATAAGGATAACCCATAATTATTGGAGTTTTTGAGGTAGCAGATCATGGAATTTGGCTTTGAACCCTTTGCAGTTGGATTCTACTCACCTTGTTGATTTTGGTGGTATGTGGAGCATTTCATGGGCCCTTAAAGTTTGTGAGATATTCTCGGTCAAAGTCAAAGCCCCAATTTAGTGTTCAAAACCCCAAGGGTTGACAATATTGCAAAAAGTGTGATGACGAGGGATCAAGTGTTGATGTGGCAATCTCGTTGGCATAAGGATGATGTGACATTGAATAGTTTATTGTCCTAGCATATTGACCACTAAGAAATCAGATTCGTGCCTAGGCCCCCTCGTGTCCCGAATTGGGGGACTCAGACACGATTTAGTGGGACACGTGTCCTCTGGATTGTGTCCGATTGTGTCCCATCAGGACATGATCATGTCCCAATTCTGGGACACATGTCCCGATTTTTGGACTGTTGTGTGGCCATAAAAGGCAGATTTGCGCCATTCTAACGTCACATTTCTCATTTTTCTCTTGCTGTGGGTGTGTAAGAGTGAAGAGAAAAGGGCACGGGAGAATTTTGGAGGTGATTAAAGCAACAAATAATTGCATTTTGTGTCTATTTTTTTGCATTTTTATTACAACAGTTTGCATGTGCATTTTTTTTACAAATTTGTGCATTCTTTCTTTATTTTTTTACAACATGCATGGCTCAGTCAAGGGCAACAGGGAAGGGGAAGAATGTCCCCATCGGAGTTGCCCCTCATGTTCCAATTTCATCAGGGTATGCAATTGTTCCCTCTATTGGAAGTGGGGTTGCATCAACAACTTGAAATGTTGAAGGAAGACATCAACCTCAAGATAACAAATATCCCTTGTGGAAATATGTCACAAGAGAGAAATGGTCAGGAAGGAAGATGAAGGGAGGAGGCAATGTTGCTTGGAAATGAAACTATTGCAACAATCATTTCATGAGCACATATTATCATGTTAAATCTCATTTGTTGGCTTTGCCAAGTTGTGGAATTGCAACATGTACACAAGTGTCTTTAGCCAAGAGGAAAGAAATGGAAAAAGAGGCCAATGTTGGTATGGAAAAGGTGGCTGCAACATATAAAAAAACAAGAATGATGATCCCCTTCCGTTCTTGAGGAAAAGCAACAACAAATTTCGATTTAAGAGTTTTGGTGAGGGGCAAGCAGCAAAAAGAAAGGCAGTGGCACTTGGTCCAATGGACAAGATTTTTCAGAAATAGAAACAAGAAGAGCTTGATCTGACCATTGCATTTTTTTTCTATCAGAACTTCATATCCTTTAATGTTGCATGCTCACCTTTATTTATTGATATGTGTTGAGCTCTAACTCAAGGGGCTCCATTAGGGTATGTGCCTCCTGGCTCAGAGAAGCTTAGCACCACATTGTTGACGAAGGCAAAGAAAGAGGTGGACAAAATGCTTGAGCCTATTAAATTAGCATGGACAACATCTGGGGCAAGGGGAAGAATGTCCCCATCGGAGTTTCCCCTCATGTTCCAATTTCATCAGGGTATGAAAGTGTTCCCTCTATTGGAAGTGGGGTTGCATCAACAACTTCAAATGTTGAAGGAAGACATCAGCTCAAGATAACAAATATCCCTTGTGGAAATATGTCACAAGAGAGAAATGGTCAGGAAAGAAGATGAAGGGAGGAGGCAATGTTGCTTGGAAATGAAACTATTGCAACAATCATTTCATGAGCACATATTATCATGCTAAATCTCATTTGTTGGCTTTGCCAAGTTGTGGAATTGCAACATGTACACAAGTGTCTTTAGCCAAGAGGGAAGAAATGGAAAAAGAGGCCAATGTTGGAATGGAAAAGGTGGCTGCAACATCTAAAAAAACAAGAATGATGATCCCCTTCCATTCTTGAGGAAAAGCAACAACAAATTTCAATTTAAGAGTTTTGGTGAGGGGCAAGCAGCAAAAAGAAAGGTAGTGGCACTTGGTCCAATGGAGAAGATTTTTCAGAAAGAGAAACAAGAAGAGCTTGATCTGACCATTGCATTTTTTTCTATCAGAACTTCATATCCTTTAATGTTGCATGCTCACCTTTATTTATTGATATGTGCCGAGCTCTAACTCAAGGGGCTCCATTAGGGTATGTGCCTTCTGGCTTAGAGAAGCTTAGCACCACATTGTTGACGAAGGCAAAGAAAGAGGTGGACAAAATGCTTGAGCCTATTAAATCAACATGGCCAACATCTGGGGAAAGGGGAAGAATGTCCCCATCGGAGTTGCCCCTCATGTTCCAATTTCATCGGGTATGCAAGTGTTCCCTCTATTGGAAGTGGGGTTGCATCAACAACTTCAAATGTTGAAGGAAGACATCAGCCTCAAGATAACAAATATCCCTTGTGGAAATATGTCACAAGAGAGAAATGGTCAGGAGAGAAGATGAAGGGAGGAGGCAATGTTGCTTGGAAATGAAACTATTGCAAAAATCATTTCAGAGCACATATTATCGTGTTAAATCTCATTTGTTGGCTTTGCCAAGTTGTGGAATTGCAACATGTACACAAGTGTCTTTAGCCAAGAGGAAAGAAATGGAAAAAGAGGCCAATGTTGGTATGGAAAAGGTGGCTGCAACATCTAAAAAAACAAGAATGATGATCCCCTTCCGTTCTTGAGGATAAGCAACAACAAATTTCAATTTAAGAGTTTTGGTGAGGGGCAAGCAGCAAAAAGAAAGGCAGTGGCACTTGGTCTAATGGACAAGATTTTTCAGAAAGAGAAACAAGAAGAGCTTGATCTGACCATTGCATTTTTTTTCTATCAGAACTTCATATCCTTTAATGTTGCATGCTCACCTTTATTTATTGATATGTGTCGAGCTCTAACTCAAGGGGATCCATTAGGGTATGTGCCTCTTGGCTCAGAGAAGCTTAGCACCACATTGTTGACGAAGGCAAAGAAAGAGGTGGACAAAATGCTTGAGCCTATTAAATCGGCATGGCCAACATCTGGGGCTAGCATTGTTTCTGATGGATGGACAAATCCAGCATGACACCTGTGCATCAAATTCATGGTGTCTTCCTTGAATGGTCCATTTTTCTTGAAATCAGTGGATGCACTTGGACAATACAAGGATGCACAATATATGGGTGAGTTGTTTATTAAAGTTACTGAATATGTAGGTGTTGATTCTTGTGTGCAAATCATTACGCACAATGCACCTATTTTCAAGGTTGTTGGCATGATTGTGGAAGTTAAATATCCACAAGTATTTTGGACACCTTGCATTGTCCATTCTTTGAATTTAACACTTAAATCTATTGCTTCTCATGTGCTTCGGATTGGAAGAATTATTGGGGATGGAAGATATATTTGCAACTTTGTACAAAATCGTACAAATGCCCTCACTATCTACAAGGAGTACATCAACCTATCATTGTTGAAGATTATGGATACACGGTTTGCCTCTTCATTCGTCATGTTGAAGAGGTTGAGGGAGGTCAAGATAACTCTTGGGGCCATGGTTATTTTAGAGTTTTGGTCTTTTTGGAGAAAGACAGATCAAGTAGCCTCAAAAAGGGTGAAGGACACATTGTTAGATGATGCTTGGTGGGAGAGGGTAGATCTACTTTTTCAAATCATGGACCCTATCATTTCTTTGCTTCAATTTGCAGATACAGACCAACCCATCCTAGGAGAGGTTTATGAGGGATGGAATTCCATGATTGAGTCTGTGAGGAGCATTATTTTACAGAGTGAGTGCCTGTTTGGAGAATATGGTATGTATGGATAAATACTAATTCCCTAGATAAGTAGTTGTATCTAGAACAACAATTTGAAGTGTTTTAGACTTTTCCTATAAGCAATAGATAAGATGAGAAGATAAGAAGACCTACTTGTAGTTCCACTTTCCTCTCGTCTCCCTTGTATCGATCCTGTCACCCCTTCTCGTACTTAATATGCTTGAGAAGTACCCTGTAAACACAACAAAAAACAAAGAACTGATCAAAGCACACGATCTACTGAATATAAGTGAAAGGAATCAGATGTTATTCACACATATACGCATTATGAAACAATACAAACTTATGGGAGAAAGGTTCAAACTCTTTATTAGATAGAAGAAGGAATTACAACCATTGGTGTTTAATTCAAAGCCATTCCTCCAGCTTGGATTCCATCCACATCACATCAAAAGCATGACAAAATTGTAGCATTACAATACTTGCTTCAAGGCCAAATCTTATAGCAACATTATCTCGTTACAATTCAACATAATCCAGCCCGTGATCACTTAGATGAGTGGTCAATTTATAGGAAGATGAAGGAGGTTTTGTCATAAATGGTGGCATTGAATGGCTTTCCATACTTAGAATTAGTTCCATGGAGGAAGGAATGAGAGGATAGGATGCATCTTAACTCATTCCTCATCCATTTTCGAGCTCATAGGAGTTAATAAGTGAGGTAACCTTCTAGATGACTTCAAAAGATAAGAATATTCCCCAAACCCTATGTGAATTTCGCTCATTCTCGCCCAACGCAGGTGAAAGGAAGCCTAAGTGCTCTGCAGAGCACCCTGGCAGTGAAATCAACTTCTCTGCAGTGCACCTTAACAAGGGCTTACCTGCGCTGGTCCCTCTAGAGGCTATTTCTGGATGTCTTCAAGTCATGAAACTGTCTGGGAAGGAGGCATTCAAAGGGGTGACTTGTTTAGGGCATGTAGCAATTGAAATTAGGGTTTGATGAGCCCTAAAACACTGATCTAGATGATGGGATTGATGTGCCCAAATGGATCTATAACAGCTGCCCCCTAAAGCATGAAGTCGGAAAAATGCCAATGTCGAATGAAATGCTTTACGATGTGATGAGGAGGTATCGAAGTGGAAGGTGACCTGCATCAATTACAATACATATATCATGATATTTGATTTTACATGAATTTCTGAGGGAAGGCATACCCATGCTCAGCTTATAAACTTTCATTACATGTACATAAATAGTCGTCTACAGATATAGACCCATGATCGGAATTACCTTAATGTAAAGCCATTTTACATATGATTTAGTACTCCTGAAATCGCAGCTCGAATGGATGAAACTAGATCCAGGGTCTTCTATCTCGTTTAATTGTTCGCTCAAGTACGAGTCTAACCATGTGAATATGTGATCTGAAGTCGAACATGGGAAGAAACCATCTGATTACTAGCCAATGATGTAAGTCGTTAACAGATGCGAGAGAAATCACCGATAATGATAATGATTCTCAAGGTACTGCAGTATATTCTGCATGGTGTGAATGGATGATTTATGTCGAACACCATACAAAGTCTTTCGGTCGAAGGCCATTGACGCTAACCTATTTCCGGAAGCGAGAAACCTACCATTGATTCATGCAAGCCTCAAGGTACTGGAAGAGTGTTTCTAAGTCAACTTCTTGGATAATGTGCTAATGTCGACAAGAAGCGACTTCTTGGATACGTGATGTATGTTTGAAATTCCTAAAATGCAACTAATATGACAAGCATTAGTTTCATTCAATTGAACAATTAAAACCTTAGCTAGTAGGGATATAGCAATCAGATCTTTGACAAAGAGAAAAGAGAACATCTAATGCAATTTTCCTAGCTATTCCTTTCAAACATTCACAAACTACAATATGAAGGATGCAAGTTTTTCTTTTAGAATCCCTTAATGTTATGATGAACAAAAAGGAAATTAATGCACATACAATCAATGAATCTTTTTATAAGAACGAAGACTTTTACGACAGTTCCGTTTCGAAGGAAAATAAGACTTTACGACACTTTCTTTCGAACAAGGATTAATCAACTATATTCTAACTTTGACTATAGACTGATAATGACAAAGAAAACATTTAAGAAACATTAATAAATCGAGTCAAAGTAGGGCTAGACGAGGAGATAGAAACTTGTTCTCTAAGACATAACATTTATTGATCAATCAACAAACAAACAAACAGAGAAAAGTTGGCAAAAATACATTCCAAAGGTGAAAATTTTCCCTAAGGTGGATCAGTGCAGGTCAAAAGGGGTCTAACTGTGTTATGGAGCACTGTCTCTCACTCAAGGGTGCTCTGCAGAGCACTGTCCCCTGACCAAGCCTGCGCTGATTCCTCAGAGGCCACTCAAGAGTCATCTAACCTCAATTTATGACCAAAATCCAATGCAAAAGAGTTGAAATACAGTCAATGAACACAAGTAGGGTCTACAATAATGTCCTAGGAGGTGGATAAGCTACTAGGAAAGGTGATAGTTCCCCAGTGGAGTCGCCAATTTCTTTTGGAGAATTTGGTATCTACGGATAAATACTAATTCCCTATATAAGTAGTTGTATCTAGAACAACAATTTAAAGTGTTTTAGACTTTTCCTATAAGCAATAGATAAGATGAGAAGATAAGAAGACCTACTTGTAGTTCCGCTTTCCTCTCGTCTCCCTTGTATCGATCTTGTCGCTCCTTCCCATACTTAATACGCTTGAGAAGTACCCTATAAACACAATGAGAAACAAAAAATCGATCAAAAAACATGATCTATTGAATATAAGTGAAAGGAATCAGATACTATTCGCACATATAAGCATTATGAGACAATACAAACATATGGGAGAAAGGTTCAAACACTTTATTAGATAGACGAAGGAATTACAACCATTGGTGTTTGATTCAAAGCCATTCCTCCAGCTTGGATCCCATCCACATCACATCAAACACATGACAAAATTTTAGCATTACAATACTTTCTTCAAAGCCAAATCTTATAGCAGCATTATCTGCTTACAATTCAACATAATCCAACCCCTGATCACTTAGATGAGTGGTCAATTTATAGGAAGATGAAGGAGGTTTTGTCATAAATGGTGGCATTGAATGGCCTTCCATACTTAGAATTAGTTCCATGGAGGAAGGGATGAGAGGATAGGATGCACCTTAACTCATTCCTCATCCATTTTCAAGCTCATGGGAGTTGATAAGTGAGGGAACCTTCTAGATGACTCCAAAAGATAAGAATATTCCCCAAACCTTATGTGAATTTCGCTCATTCTCGCCCAGTGTAGGTGAAAGGAAGCCTAAGTGCTCTGCAAAGCACCCTGGCAGTGGACTCAACTGCTCTGCAGCGCACTTTAACAAGTGCTTACATGCGCTGGTCCCTTTAGAGGCTATTTCTGGATGTCTTCAAGTCATGAAACTGTCTGGGAAGGAGGCATTCAAAGGGGTGACTTGTTTAGGGCATGTAGCAATTGAAATTAGGGTTTGATGAGCCCTAAAACACTGATCTGGATGATGGGATTGATGTGCCCAAATGGATCTATAACAGTGCCCCAAGTACGAGACATCATCAATGGCCTTATTCACCACCATACAGGGTATTCTTGTGAGTAGATGGGACAAGAATTGCACACTTTTACATTGTTTGGCTTACTCATTGAACTCAAAATACTACAACCACGAGTATTTGAATGGTGGAACTTCCCACAGATTCCCTCCTCACATGGTTGGTGAAATTTCACAGGGGAGGAAATATGCATTGAGGCAAAATTTTCAGGATAGAGAATCCCTTGATTAGGTGGAGGTTGCCTTTGCAGAGTTTTCCACTAGCACTGGTCGATTTGCAGGATATGATGTGATTAGAGACAAGGGGGATAATAAGCCCTATTCTTGGTGGGAAACTCATGGGGCAACAAGCATCCTCTATAATAGTTAGCCATGAGGCTCTTCTCTCAAGTGACTTCATCCTCTTGTTGCGAGAGGAATTGGAGCACATATGGGAATTTGTATAGTGTCAAGAAGAGCAGGCTTGAGAAGTCCAAGGCATAGACAATGGTGTATGTGCACACTAAACTTCGTCCTATTTACAGGCAGAGGGATGAGTGGTTGAAGGGAGAGACAAATATGTGGGATGTCTTTCCTGATGATATGGGTTTAGATAACAATTTTGATTTGGCATTAGCCAACTTGGATCTTAATGAGCCAGTGCTAGAGGTTGTCACTTTTGATGATGGTGATACTATAGAGGGGTCATCCTCCACACTAATAGTTGCAAATATGATATTGGATACAAAGGAGGAGGATGCAGCAGAGGAGAGCAGTGATGACCATGATGATGAGTACAGTGATGTTGATTTTGATGATGAGGATTGATGACTCAAGAGCTACCATTGCTACTACCTATGTAATACATTTTGATGACTTAATGAGAAAACTACAATATCTTGTCTTTCTCCTATTGGATCATTGATGAATATGTATTATGTCACAATTGTATTTGTGTAAGATATATATATATATATATATATATATATATAAAACGTGTCCCGTTCTTGTGGGTCAACATGTCAAGTGTCTGACACTCGAATCCTTGTGTCCTTCTTATCCAATGTCCCTGTGTCAGGTGACTTAGATTGACAATGTGGCATCTATTATTCTGGAAGGCCATAACAGTAATACAACTAAGGGTTTTGAATTAAATTCAAAATTCAAATTTTGGAGGGAGCATTTTGGCTCTAATAAGTTTTCAAAAATTAAAATCATGTTGGTTGGCCCTTTCTAGTTATTCACCAAAACTATATGGGATACTTCTCAAGCTTGGTAGTGATGAAGATGGGATACTTCTCAACTCTGTGGAAGATTCCATGGACACACTGAAGAATTTTAGATCTTTGTAGTAGTTTAGATAACACCTTCGACAATGAAGAAAATGATCTAGATGAAAGGATCTACTTTAGAAAGAAGTTGATCTCTACTCTAAATGAGATCAAGGATATGTCAAAGGCTAATATAGAGCAGAAGGAAAAGTTGTGGGAATATGAGCTTGATAATGATAGGTTGAGAAAAACAATACTCAATCTTAATTCTCAACAAGAAGAGGCTAGCTGGATGAATGTCATGTTGACCAATTAGCTAAATGAAAGAGAAGCTCATTATGAGAGACTATAAGCTGAAGTAGTCTCATTGAGATAGGACTTAGAAAGGTCAAATAAAGAGTTGTCTCGATATCAAAAGCTTGAGGAAAGCGGCAAGGCCTTGGATGAGATTCTCGCTAAGCAAAGATCGCCTCTCATCAGGGTTGGTTTGGGTTTCAAAGAAGAACTAATCTCCAAGAAGGAAAAGGATGAAAGATCAACAACCCATGTAAGGACAATTGAAAATTTCAACAACAACGAAGGAAAAGAAGTTGTTGGACAACAATAGAAACAAAGGAAGAAGCAACAACATAGATTTGCTTAGGATAGTAACTCAAACAAACTTGGAAGGTACATAAAGAACCAACAAAAGTCCTTTCCCTCCTAACGACAAACACTTCTTTTTTTTTTTTTTGTAAGTAAGCTTTATATTAACAAAAATATAGTACAAAATTCTGCAGAAGCAGATTACTGGCCGCTGAACTGCAGGCCTTGCCCCATGATATCAGAAGAGTCTAAAATGACAGAGGACTGGAAAAAACTATATAACTGAAGACTGAGAGCATGCACACCACGCAGGGCGGCAGTAAGCACGAGTGGACAGTAGACAAAGACAAAAGAAACCTGGAACGAAGACATAGAACCCGCCGAGAAGAGAAGAGCAGGGGAGGCCAGAAGGACTGCCGAATCAGAGGCGTTTGAACATTTCCAGAGCCGGGTTGGGTTTTGCCATGTAGCTTTGCCCAGGCCTGGAAGAGGCACCCTGCTGGTCACCTGAAGGTTCAGTCTTCTGCTCGTCGGCTGGCTTGTTGTCTTTCCCAATGAATTGCTGCAGAATCTTGATCAGCACAGTGAGTTTCTTCGTCATGGTGTCGACTTGTTGTTGGATTGCACTCAGTTTGAACTCGCTGCTTTCCACCACTGCCATGTGATCATGCGCAATAGTTTCAGCAAACTGCTTGAGTTTACGCAGCTGATCCGCGTGCTCCCCTTGGACGTCCATGGCTTTCGCAAGGAGGGTCTTCATTCGCCAAGCTTCTGCCTGAGTTCTTACGAACTGAGTGGCCCGGGTGCTGGGAGTTCCCGAGTCCTGGATCCAATCGACCTCGTTTTCGATTTTCTGATCAGAGAGTTTGATTTCCTCATCCTTGACCGTGGCCTCTAAATTAATAATTCTGCGCTTGTTTCGCTGCGAGGTTCGCCTCTTGAACATTTGCCTGGCCTGCTGCAAATCTTTGTTGGCAGATTGATTGCGGCTAGTCTCCCCAGCCATAGTGCTGCTTTCTTTCCTAGCAGAATCTCGATCGTTAATTGCAGAAAGAGGAGGGTCGAGAATGCTATCCACAGAAACAATGTCTGTCATTGGGTAATTGAGAGTGATTATATAATCAAAATCGGGGAGGTTTCCGGCGAGTGATCGGATAAATTTGTGCAACTTGCACGTCTGATCACCATTATTGCGACGTGAAGGATTTTTGTTTGGGATTTGGGATAATTGAGCCCTCCTATAGTCGCCGCGCCCTGCATGCCCCAAAATGTGCCATGTTTCCCTGTTCGTTGTAATGATTCGGCGGCTCATATCACCCTAGATTATGGCCCTGCCCAAATCTTTGTCACCTGTTGCTTTCATGGTTGCCCTCATCCTGTATGTCCTTCGCATGCTGCTTGGAATAAATGGTATACGCCTAGTCAGCCTGTTCATGCCATTATGGAGAAGGTCTATTCGACCCTCCAGACGGGCTCCACTGTCGTCACCATATCCAATTGTGAGAGCTGGATGCACTTGCTCTTTAACTGCGGGTTGTCGACCTGCTGCCAACAGCTGTCCCAAATTTCGTTGGGGTGTTCAATCCCATGATTAGCCAAGTGGTCAGCGACCGCATTGGCATTACGCCTTACTGCATGAAAGATGAGTCCTTTCATTGCCCCGATCATTTTGGCAATGTTGTCTGTGACTTTGGATAGTCGCCAAATGTTTGGTTACTTTGCTAGCCGGCGTTCCTCCCTGGATTCTCCTGGCTACATTAATGGCCACCTCTGAGTCTCCTTCAATTACTGCCTTGCCTGTTTGATTAGTTTGGAGGATCCTCAACCCTTTTTCCAGCACTGCAAACTCCATTTCATTATTGGTGCCTTCCCCCAGATCTTTGCTGTAAATGTAGAGTATTTCTCCTTCATGATTTCTGATGACTCCTCCAATCCCTGCTTGGCCGGGATTGCCTCTCGAGGCACCATCAAAGTTTAGTTTTAAAAACCCTTCTGGTGGTGGCCTCCAGCTCTTTGGTTCTGTGTTGAAGTGTTGCTGTTGTCCGGATGAACCCGGTTGAGGAGCATTGAGCAGGTTGAAGGCTTCCAGTATTCGTTGGTCCTCGGCCGAAGGATGATTGTCCGGATCTGCCTTGCATTTCACTAGGATTAGTTGGCTCATGTTTTGGATTAAGATGCTATGCAGGTATTCTATGCTTCTATGCTCATCCTGAAAAATTCTGCGATTTCTTTCTTTCCAGAGGGTCCAAGTGATGAAGCCTGGTAGAATTTTCCATATGTTGTTGATTCTTGTGTTGTTGGAGTAATTGGTAGGCCAGCGCATGATGGTATTGTGTATGGATTCCCTGTCTCTGTTTGTTTGCTTCAATGTAGTTTCCATTCTTTGCCATAATTGATCGGCCCAGTTGCAGGAGTTGAAAAGGTGGTTCATGGTTTCTTCTGCCTGTTTGCACATGGGGCAAATGGAGGGGCCTTCGAAACCTTTTTTGCGCAAATTCTCCCACGTGAGGGTTTTCCTGCTCATGAGGAGCCATAAGAAGGTTTTTATTTTAGGCCAAAATGTGGCGTCCCAAACCTTGCTGCTCCACTGAGTCGCCTCCAGTTGCTCCGAGAGTTCAAGTTGCTCTCTGGCTTCTTTGAGAGTGAAGTTCCCGCTGCCTTTCATACCCCATCTCAGGATGTCATTTTCTGTGGTCTTCCTGATAGTGAGGTTATTTAGGCCTTTCAGGAGGTTTTTTGTGCTGTTATTTTCTTCAATTGGGTTCTCCTCATCCTGGACAGCCCATTCCCTCCATTCCTGGTCGCAGCTGTTACGGTTCCAGTAGTGGTGGACCGTGAATTTTCCCCTGTTCTGGCAATCTGTTTTGAACTCTTCTAGCTCTGGTTGTTCCAGTTTTGGAAGCTGCTGCCAAGCATCTTCCCAAAAGAGGGCAGTTTCTCCGTTGCGGATCTCCCAAAAGCTATGGTCCTGAATTAAGTTATGGTTTCTTCTGGCTAAGTTCCATATTGGAGAGCCCTCCAGAGTTTCTTGTATCCTGATTAGGTCTTGATTGTTGTAGTGGGGAGTGTATTTCTCCTTCCAGTGTCTGGCCCTCGGTAGGTTGATTTCCTTCAGCCAACGCCACCATAACTTGGCTCCACATGTCTCGTTGACGATATGGGGGTCAATTAAGTTTAAACCTCCAGCTGCTTTCGAGGTGCAGAGCTTGCTCTAGGCCACTAGTGCCCATTTTCTTTTTTCCGCATTACCACTCCATAGAAAGGATCGTTGGATGTTTCTAATCTTCTGCATGATGCCGCTAGGGGCCAGCATGATGGAAAGCAAATACTGCGGAATGGCCTGCAGAACAGCTTTGGTTAGGACAAGTCTCCCTGCTAGGTTAAGAGCCATGTGAGTCCAATGCTTGCACTTTTTCTCCAGTTTTGCTAAGATGTTTTCCCAGTGAATTTTTTGCCAAGGCTTGGTGGTGAGAGGGGCTCCCAGATACTTAGAAGGGAGAGAGATTTTTCGAAACCCCAGGATATTAGAAAGATGGATATGGATGGCAGGATGAGTGTTGAAGAAGAATATAGTCGATTTGGCCTGTTTTATCTCCATACCTGAAGCTTTACTAAAGAGATGGAGGATACTTTTGAGGGCCGTAGCCTCTTTGACAGTAGGAGAGCCATGTAACAATGTGTCGTCAACAAATTGCTGGTGCGTAGTGGCAGGAATGGAGGGGAAAGGGCGTAGGCCAGAAAGCTTTCTCTCCTTTCTTGCTTTGTGAATGAGCCTACTGAGCCCTTCCATGAGGATTACAAAAAGGAAGGGGGAGAGAGGGTCTCCTTGACGAATACCATGGGAGGGGGAGAATGGAGCAGAGGGGGATCCGTTTACAAGGATGGAAAAGTTGGAAGACTTGATTAGAGCGAGGATCCATTTGATCCATTGTG
The DNA here is from genome assembly GCA_031772625.1 of Pinus tabuliformis. Taxonomy (NCBI): domain Eukaryota; kingdom Viridiplantae; phylum Streptophyta; class Pinopsida; order Pinales; family Pinaceae; genus Pinus; species Pinus tabuliformis. The sequence continues at coordinate 441,423,535 of CM062805.1, forward strand.
AGTCAAAGCCGAAGGCCTTTAGAATGGCCTCCAAGTAATTCCAGTTTACTTTGTCAAATGCTTTTGAGAGGTCTAGTTGCATTAGCATACCTGGAAGTTTCCTTGTCTGGAGGGTGTGAATCATCTCCTGAGCTAAGAGGATATTGTCTAGAATCTGCCTGCCTTCCACATACCCTGATTGTTCTTCTGAGATAAGGTTAGGAAGAACAGGCTTAAGTCTATTTGCAATGACTTTAGAAATGATTTTGTATATCACATTGCAGAGGGCTATAGGCCGAAACTTGTTAGGGGAATTGGCTTCTTCTTCCTTGGGGATAAGCACTATGAAAGTGGCGTTCAGGGATTTGAGTATAGAACCTGAGCGTCTTGAGTCTTCGACAATTTCCCAAACCTCTGTTTTGATGGTTGACCAGCAAGCTTTGTAGAAGTTGATTGTAAAGCCATCCGGTCCCGGTGCTTTATCCATTGGCATGCTTTTGACCGCTTCCTCCACTTCCTCCATTGAAACTTTTCTGAGTAGTGCAGAGTTTTTCTCTGAGGTTATGGTGCGTGGTATTGCTTTAGTTAGTTCCTCTATGGCCTCGGATCTATCTTCTTGCATTTCCTTAGCTATGTGTTGAAAGTGCCTGGTGAGCAGCGTTGATATGTCCTTGTGGTTTTGAAGGATTTCCCCTGTTTCATTTTTGAGCCTAAGGATTTTGTTTGCTCCCCTGTAGTCCATAGTTGATCTGTGGAAGAATTTTGTATTTTGCTCTCCCTCCTTCAGCTAATGGATCCTTGATTTTTGTTTCCACAAAGTTTCTTCCTGTTGGCAGCGAAGTTGCCATTGCTGCATCAGAACCTTCTCCTGTTCTTTTGAGTCTTATTTGTAGGTCTCGGAAGCCCATTCTGTGTGAATTTGATTTAACTTTCCTTCAATAATGTTCTTTTCCTGGAAGATGTTTCCAAACTTTTCAGTGTTCCATTCTTTGATTATGTGTTTGATGTGTTTTAGCTTGTTTTGAAACTTGAACATTTTGGTACCTGTTAGATCCAATGGTTCGTGCCACCATTCCTTCAGCAGATTTGGGAAGTCGAGATGAGTTAACCAAAACTTTTCAAATCGGAATGGCTTGTTTCTGGGGGTGCCTAGGATGGTTGCTTCCAAAGCTATGGGCCAGTGATCCGATCCTCCACTGGGGAGGATATCAGAATCCACAGTGGCTCCTCCGAGTAGGATACTTTTCGAAATCAGAAATCGATCCAGCCGGGAGGCGATCCTATTGTCTCCTCCTCTTCTATTGTTCCATGTGTAGGAACCATTTTTGGGGAGGATGTCTACGAGCTTTGCAGCTTCTATAAAATCAACAAATAGCTCTGAATCTTTGTTGAGATTTCTGAGACCTCCCTTCTTCTCCAGCAGGGATGTTATCATGTTAAAGTCTCCCCCCATGATGATCTTAGAGGTTGGGTATCTTAGCTTTAAATTCATAAGAGAATTAAGAAAAGAAAATTTGTCCTCTAGTCTTTGCGGGCCATAGACATTAATGCATAGGTAGGTATCAGAGTTACCTGTTATTTGAACTTCAGTGGCAATAAACGAGCGTGCAACCTCCATTGAGATGATGTTTATTGCTCGGGTGTCCCAAAATGTAGCTATGCCTCCTTCCCATCCGTGACTGGCTACCTCTATATATTTGATTGGTTTACCAAGTCTCTTGTTGATGATCTCTATTTGGTTGGTGGCGCATTTGGTCTCCTGGATGAACATGATATCTGGCTTTTCCTGTTGGAACTTTCTCTTGAGTAGTCTCTGCTTAGCTTGGCTATTTAGCCCTCTTGCATTCCATGAGATGACCTTCATTGGTAACTAAAAGACTCATTGGTAGGTCTGGAAGGCATGAAGAGCCTTCATTTTCCTAGAATTAATGATTAGAACCCCTAGGTCATGCAAAACCTCTCCGCTGGTTCTTCTGCCTCTTCTTTTATTTGGCTTTCGGCCTGTAGGGTTGAGAGCTATGAGTTTTGATTGCTTACTTGTACCTTTTGCGATGCCTAATCTTCTGTTTTGCCTTTCAATTTCCACTTTTTGTCTTTCTATGAAGAGATCACTGATTTTCCTGATTTCTTCTTCAGGTATGTTGTCTAGCCCTTGGGTTTTCTAGCTTTTTTCCAGAGCTGGTAGGTTGACTCCTTCTTTTTCTAGGATTGCATTGAGCTCTAGATCCTCGCTTCCCCCATTGCTGGTTAACATATCAGTGTCTTCATCATGTACCTCTTTGTGCTCTTGCATTTGCACTTCTGTTCTGAGTGTATTTTCCTCCCCATCTTGAATAGTATGTTCTATCTTGTTGTCTGGTGCTTCAATGCGTTTTGTGTCTCTGTTAGTGCCTTCTGAGTCTGTGTCCGTTTCCAGGATGTTGAAGGTGTTAGTGATGATACCATGTCCTGTCTCTACTCTGTTTGTACGTTTCCTGTTGGCTCTCTGTCGTAGTTTTAGCCTTGTGAAAGCCTCTTTATTCTTTGTTGCTTGTTCTTGTTTGTGTTCTTCCCCTGTTTTGTTGAGAGGGCACTCTCTAACTAGGTGTCTGTGCTCATGGCACTTTCTGCAACGGAAGGGGATCTATTCATAGTCGATGGCCTGATAGTAGTCTTCATCTCTGAATTCCAGCCACAGACCTTCATGCAGGGCCCCCGAGACGTCCATCTCAACACAAATGCGCGCACAGGAGGTATATCTTCGTTGCACTGTGGCTTCAGAAGCCTTGATGAAGGTTCCGAGCCGGTCTCCAATCTGCTTGAGCGTTGCCAGTCCCCAATAGTCTATGGGTAGTGAAAATAGCCTGATCCACACTGGAACTTGTGTGAATGTCTCTTGTCCAGGTACAAAGTTTGTCTTCCATGGCCTCATATAGAGTCCAGCGGAGGCAAAGAAGTAAGGGCCGCCGTCGAAGATTCTGTCCTTGTCTTCTAGGTTTGTGAAGACAACCGTGAAGAAGCCTTTGGCTCCAAGGTGGAGTTTAACATCCCCTTTTGGCTTCCAGTGCTATTTGGTAGAGAGTGTGTTCTGTTGGCCATAGTCCCATAAATTTGCAGATAACTGCATGCTCCATCATGTGGTCTCTGTAGGCCTGAATATCTGGATCTGAGAATACTACTCGGAGGGTTTCCTTTTTCTTTGGTTTGCAAGCCCCTTGAGTTGGCTGTTTGGAGCCGGGGTTGTCTGTCTTTGCTAGCTCCTCTTCCGCTTGTGTTTGCGGCTCTTTACCATTTTCTTTCCCGCCTTCATTGTGGGCTGTTATTGGTACTGTGTTCCTTTGTTCTGCTTCCGGTCTTTTACCCTCTGTCTCCTGTTCATTATTGGCTTTGCCCTTCATCGGGGGGTTTTTTCTTGTCTCTTTCTGCAGCGGCTGTGTCCTTTCTCCTCTGCTGTCGCTGCCATCCTTACGGTCTCCAGAGCCATTGATTTTAAACCCTTCTAACGTTTTCTGCTTTTGCATGATGACCTGCTTGAAGGTTGGGGTCCCAGTGGACCCCTCGTTTACCATTTGTCGGGTCAGTCCTCGACCTCTGTGGAGTAAATATGCTAATCTGTCCCTTTGTGCTGCCAGAACTGTTGCTGAGGTTGCAGGTTGCAGCTGCAAACCCTAGGTTGCTCCCGCCATTATCGCTTGTAATAGTTAACTAAGTTAATTTGACTTAGTTTAACGACAAACACTTCAAAGAAAAGGTATCTTATGTTATTAAAATCCTTTTCATGGTTATTATTTTTCTTGCAATAATTATGGGCATAAAGCCATAGATTATAGATGGCATGCAATAAAATGAGATGTGTTCGATAGCAGAAATCCAACAATGCACAAAGTGGCTAGGAGAAAGCATGTTGGTGGTAGTAGTGGCTTTAATAAGAATGTTATTGGTTGTGGAAATATCTCTGCCCCATTCTTAAATAAAGTTGAAAGCTATAATTGTGGTAAGTTTGGACACAAAAGAGCAAGCTGTAGACATAAGAAGCCTATGCATACATCCCATATGATGTGACGAAATGAAGCAAGTCACCCATTGAGGATGAGATAAAATATAAAAGCAGAGGAAGTTGAGCTTGTCTTCAAAGCTCTGTGTAAAGAGGGAATGTTTAACAATGGAAGTGGAATTCATCAAAGAGTTCAATCCTCTCTGAAGAAAAATCTGAGAAAAATTAAGAAGGATGATTCTCAGTCTTCTGTGGTAAAATCCTCTCTAAGTGTCAACTATAATGAGTGCAAACTTCAGGTAAAGAAGGGGAGCAGCAACCCAATTACCATTCTCCTACAAACAAAGGAAAAGGGCAGCAAGAAGGTTTGGGTGAAGAAAGACGAGGTGAAGGAGAAGTGTACTCCAACCATGCGCAGTTGAGAAAAAGCTAAAACATGGGTAAAGAAGCAGCTTGAGAGTAATGCTTTTGTTTGGACTTGGCCAAAGAAGGTTTGGAAAAAATAAAGAGGACAATATGCTCAAGGTGAGAAAAACCTCTATTTCTCTCCAATGAAGGAAGAGAATGGCCTCAAGGGAGGCCGAATAAGTCAGATTCAGGAAGCTAGAATGAATAGAAAGAGAAGTGCATCTAATTGTTGAAGGTATGGTTGAGTCCCTCTTGCTTATTACAATAGCGAATTTATTTATCTTATGTATCAACATTACAAGAAAAAGGATGACCTGCAACAAAAATGTGGAATGACAAAAGGCCAGACCACAGTTAAGTCAGGTCCACAGGATCAGTGCCCATATTGATGCGAAAAGGGAGAGAGCATTGTCTTAGGGGGGAGCTTCTCTAGTTGTAGTAGTAGGCAATGATCATTTTCAGCCTAGGAAGAAAGATTGTTGAACAAATGAAAGGTTTTCATCTTGGGTGAAATACCCTTATTTCATTTAAGTTGTGAATTTTATTATTGTTACAGATCCATTTGGGCACATCAACCCCAACTTACAAATCAGTACTATTACGGCCCATCAAACCCTAATTCAGTTGTTACATGCCCTAAATGAAGTCAACCATCAGAATGCCTCCTTCCTAAGAGATTCCATGACTGAAACTATCCAAACATTGCCTCTTAGAAGATCAGCACAGGCAGGCCTTCATTAGGGTGCACTGCAGTGCAGTCCAATACACTATTTGGGTGCTATGCAACGCACTTGAGCCCTCTTTGGCCTGCATTGGGCGAATTTGAGCGAAATTTCATTGGGGTTTGGGAATATTCTTATCCATTGGGTGCATCTAGAAGCTTCCCAAGTTTATCTACTCCTTTGAGCTCGAATTTGGATGAGGTAGGGAGTTAAGGAACATCAATCCCTTTATCCCTTCCTCCATGGAACTAAATTATAAGTTTGAGAGGGCATTCATTATCACCATTTATGGCATAACTTCCTTCATTCACCTATAAAAAGACCACTCATCTAAGTGATCAGGGGCTGGAAATCATTGAATTATAGGGAGATGCTGTTAGTATGAGACTTGAGTTGCTTTCAAGTATTGTAATGATGTCAAAATGTCTTGCTTGTTATGAGGAGAGGATGGGATTGAACTGGAGGAGTGATACTGAATCAAGCAAATTGGGTTGTAACTCTTCCTTTTACTAATAAAGTGTTCAAAGCTTTTTCCATATGTTTGTATTGTCCATTGATGCTTTCATATGTGTATTATGAACTTGATTCCATTCTATGTTTAATCAATAGATCATTATCATATGATTTGATCGGTTTTTGTCTTATGTCTGTGTATAGGTACTTTTCAAGCGGATTAAGTACGGAAAGGAGCAACAGAATTGGTCAAGGGAGATAAGGAATAAGCGAAAGCTACAGCTAGGCTTCTTTACTGTCTTATTTAATCTATTGATTATAGAAAAGGTAGAGAATGCTTTACACTGTTGTTCTAGACTTAGCTACTAGTCTATGGGTTTAAGCGTTTATCCGTAGACACTAAAACTTCCCAAAACAATTATGCTTAGCAATCTTGTGTTCATAAACACAATGGGTACAAGATTTTAATGTCCCTTAGTTTTCAATTGGTATCATTATGTTAGTTGATAGTTTGGGTTCATATGGATTTACCTTTTGTGCAAGTTGGCATTTCTTTTTGAAAAAAGGAGCTATAAGAGTTTGCCTATGACATTGTCTAATTTGTATCAACTTTTTGGTGCAATTGATATCATCTAAGTAGGAGTCCATATTTGAAGTAGCATGATCTTAGGGGGAGTAGAGTTGGTTAATGGATATGCTTAAGTGAAGTGAGAAGAGTCTCAATAGTAGCAACAACAATGAAAAGTGAGCTCAATGCATCACTAATGGTTGGTATTTGCATGCAACCACAATACCACGAGCAGTGTTAATTAGTATTAGTTTCCTTTTTTCTAACTCATACAAAAGATGCATTGGCAAAGAGAGTACTCGACCAACGTCCATAATGTCTTTAGAATTGGAGGATTATCAAGAAGGAGGAAGAATATGTTTAGGGGGAGCATATCACATATGTCCAGTTTATAAAGTGAGAACAACTATCAGCCCTTGAAGAGAAGTTTGTAGAGGAGAATGCACATCAGCAGCGAAACCCTCTGTCATTGAGAGTCAATGATTGCAGGGGGGGGAATCGGCTTGTAACCCTTTGTCATTGATGTCAAAGTGGGAGAGAAGCTTATTGGAGAAGTTGTGATGGCCCATGCAGAGGAGAGAAATCCATTGGTGGCTCATGCTAGGAGAAGTGTGGAAGCATCATACGGATTGGCCTTCAAAGTGGAGATGTGATGAGGTGTTTCCATCAATGCCAAATGGGGATATTGTTGGATATTTGGCATTTCTTGGATGGTTAGTGGCAGTGAGTGTGTTGCCATATGTCAACAACCATGTTGGACAATTGGCATTGTCTGAAAGTTGGCAAGTGTGTTGGCATTGGTGTCAACCAGATTAACATTAAGGTTGGTGGTAGAAGATGTTGCCATAAGCTCAGGGGGAATCCCATTGTTGTTGCAGTATTTTGTATAGAATCATCATAGTACTAGGCTTGTTGGAGAAGTCATAATATGATAAATATGGTTGGAAGTACCAGGATTTGAAGTCAATTCTGCCTCTGAACTTGAACTCAGATGCTCCTGGAAGTGGCCTAGTTGGATAGTGCTAATAAAGAGCTTTCTAATCGTATGTGGAAGTTCGCAAATGGTCTCCTGGATCATAACTTATTGCCAGTCAAAATTGAGGTGCCCCAAATAAGATGGAAGAGTTAAATGTGGCCTTGGGTCAAAGAGGTGACCAAGTTTGGCAGTGGCCATATTGCGTTATTGCGACCATGGGCCTTCACACCAAATACAAAAAAGGGGTGCCAAGAGGAGTAGGCAAGAGGCTAAGCGCCATCATGAGAGGGGCTATAATAAATAAGGGTCGCAAAGTTATATTCAACAGTGTTTTGGCACCTTTAGCCAAGCTTGGCACTTGTGCCATATTTGGAGGACCTCTATACGATGGTTAACTGGCATTGAACATGTCAAAAGTTGTGACTTGAGAATTTGAGTCAACGCAATTGCTGAGAGCTCCAGTTCAAGGAAGCAAGGACCACAGTTAGAAACATTGCTTAATGGCCCTAGTTCCAAGAAAAATTTACCATACCTGAGTGTCCCTCGCGCGAGGTAGAATTAAATGAGAATCATAAATTGAATGTAGAGCCATGTTACGTATGCAGGCATAATTTAATGGAATAACTCCTTAAGTCTACAGGTTGACTAAGATTTAATTTTTAGTATGAAAAACGCTCAGGTGCCCATTCTCATATTTAATTCAGTTGTAGTGGCCAAGAAGTAGTACAAAGCATAGAGATAACGTTGCCCATACATAGTCTGACTGAGAGTTAATTCTCAGTATGGGAGAAACACACATGTGCCAATTCTTATGTTTAATGTATTTGTAGTGGTCAAATTATTTGATGTAACAGCAACATGGAGAGCCATGATGAGTACTCTCTTAGACAGAGTGTGATTGACTGCAGAGACAACATCGATCACTGTGTAACAATGGAACAAAACCAAAGATTCCAATGGAGCAATTGGTGGAAGTAACATTATTGTGAGAGTGTGAGGTGGAGAGCTCTGTGTGAGCATTGTTGAAGAGAGGCCAAGTGTGCCTGTGCTGAAGAAAGACGCCGAGAGTGGAGAGCTTAGTGTGAGAGTGTATGTTGTTGCAAAGTTGAAAGAGTGTTGTGTAGGCTTTGTGCGAGTGAAGTTTGTGGAGCAAAACAGAGGGCAAAAGAAAGAGGAGAACATAGAATTGATATCAGACAGCGGGACTGCCATGTACATTGAACATCAGTTTCCTTCTTGAGTGTGGGTTGGAGCCTACATACAGGAAATTGGTGCTTCCATCTTAGTGGGTGTCTGAGGAATGCTTGGGGGATGGTGCCTCCTACAAGTTGGTGCTTGCAACAAATTCATGAAGTTGGTGCTTCACATGGTGCTTTTGGTAAGTTGATCATATGTCCACAAAAGGAGGGAGTTGGTGCTTCCTACTAGTGGGTGCTAGAAAACATTCAAAGGCAGTTGGTGCTTTCTATGAGTGGTGGCTCACAAACAATTTGATGTAATAGAGTAGTCATAATAACAAACAAGCTTTGCTGGTTTTTCTCACCGAAGGGTTTCCACGTTAAACCTTGGTGTTCATGTGTATGTTGCTCATGTTGTATGTGCTTGTGTTGATTCATATAACTGTTGTTATGATTTGTTAATGATTGCTCTCACAGTGAATGCCAAGTTTGAATGAGTAAAGATAAATTGGCATAAAAATTTAAATTAGCCTTAATATTGATTCACCCCCCCTTAGTATTAACATTATTTCCAACAGAATGTGTATCTTAAATGATGTTTATGTTTGTTAGATGATTATCATTATGATGTTTATTGTTATGAAATAATATTTATTATAGATTATGTATTGGTGAACTTATATCAAAATTTTATATATTAAATTGCATTCGAAACTACTTACTTTAAAAAAAAATGCAAAGTTATTTTTATAGATTGCAAAGTTTAGTATGGTTGAAACTATGATTATAAAGTTACGATAAATATTTTTCTATTTCTTAGATAGTTCATTCATATTCATTCTAACCTAATTAGTAAAATATAATAGTACTCACAAGGAAAAAAAATTATAGGTAAAATAATTTAGTTAGTTCTTAATAAGACGGAAATGTGCAACTCTTTCAAATTTTAATATAAAATATTAATAATAATAAATTATTCAAAACTACAATTTACCAATGAAAAATTACACTACAGTCGATCTATATATAGAGTTAGAAAACCAATACTATAGATCCATTTTAATCATAGATTTATCAATCACTGAAGGGGATTAAATATTTTGACATGTACATATTTTTTCAAGTTTTACATTCTAAAAAGAAATTTTCATATAATTAGATTCAATCGTTCTCGGCTCTTGGTAGATCCGTTGTTAAGATGGATATTTATTGGTTTATAAATTCAATCTATTGTTAAATCTTAAAAACTTAAGTTATATTAAATTTTATAATTAACTTAGATTTAATATAACTTTAGAAGAAGAAAAAAAAAAACAAACAAAATTTTTTTTTTAATAAAATTTTTTTTTTCATTAAAGTTATGAGATTTTCAAGCAATTTAAAATTAATATTTATAGCAACTCTTACCAATTTAAATTAAAAAATTCTCTCTCTAAAGATGGGGATGAAGAAATGTAAAATAAGGCTTGTGAAGTTACTTGTAGTTGGGGATTTGCTCTATTGGAAATTCTCCCTTAAAGAGGTAAGTGATATTTTTCTAGTAATAAAGATATAACATTTTGGTGCTATTTTGGTTATTTATTTACTATCGTAATGGCTTAAATTTAACTTTTTAAATAATAAATATGAGTTAAATAATACAAAAATCATACTATATTAGATTTAAACTTGTCACAAATAATATATTTGATTATTTCTTAATGAACAATTGAAATATTATTTTTTCCATATACTTATCACGAGATAGTCACTAAAATTCATATTTAAACATTTCTCCTAACTAATATTACATCATGTTCACAATGATAAAGACATGTCGACTTTAAATAAATTACTTATAAGTACATAAAAATAGATATTTATTTTACATAATCTAAGTAGGAAAGAAAAATACGTCACGAAGTCTATTAAAAAGTCAAATAAATGTCTCTTAATCACCATCACATTATTTATCATTTAATTCTTAGCAAAAAAATATTTATTAATTCAACTTTTATTTATAATTACCATTGAAAAGAAAAGTCAAAATTGTCCCATTATCCATGAAGAAAAAATTAAAACCTCTTATGCATCTATATAAGTCCATTTGTTTTTCTTATGGTCCATAAAAAGATGTAATCAACATTTTATACATGCATAAGACCTCGTTTTAGTATACATAATGTTGCAAGAACTCGAATTTAAATATAGTAAACATGACTTTACCTCTCATGTCAAGATTTTTATTTTTTATATTTTATTTTATTTTTAACAAGAATGGTTAATTTATTTATTGCCAAAAGTGGAGCATGCTCCTATTACAATTGACAATAGCTTTAAGAAACTAAGCAATGAGAAAGCGCTGATGACGTAGTCCCTTCTCCTATGCTTATATTAAAAAATTTAGTGATCTTTTTGGTTATTTTTGTTTTTTGTCTTACATATTATCTCTCGAAGAGAAATTTCTGTGACCTTTTCCTTGTGTTTTTCTTTTTGTTGTTCCTTAAATTGTCGTTCCTTCTGCTATTATTCATTTTGCTTGTTGTTCCTTCAGCCTGTTGTTCCTTTGGCCTGTTGTTCCTTCGAATGTTGTTCCTTCAGTCTGTTGTTCCTTCAGCCTGTTGTTCCTTCGGATGCTGTTGCTTCTGTTTTTGTTCCTTTGATCTGTTGTTCCTTCGGATGTTGTTCCTTCTGCTTGTTGTTCCTTCTAGTGTTGTTCCTTCTGGTTGATATGCTTTCTGCTATTGTTCCTTAATATGCTTGTTGTTCCTTCTGTTGTTGTTGTTCCTTCGACCTGCTGTTCCTTCCGATGTTGTTCCTTCTTATGTTGTTCCTTTTGCTTGTTGTTCCTTATGTTGCTGTTCCTTCTGGTTATAGTTCATTCTGCGGCTGTTCCTTCTGCCATCTGCTGGTGTACATTCTGGTGTTGTTCCTTCTGCTTGATAATCCTTATGCTTGTGTTCCACCTGCTTGCTGCTTGGCGATCCTGAATGTGACTTTCAAGGTTCCAATTACCACACTCACTCTGTATATTGGGGCCAGTGAGTGCAAACCTGATTTCTGTAGATTTTCTAAGGCAAAGGATGAATCGAGCAGGGTCCTCCATTAAGGCTAAGATTACCTTGAAACAACAGGCAGCATTTATTTGCCAACGAGTCTACTTCCTTGTTTAAATCCCGTAGAATATGATATGAGTCAACTGTGTCGAAGTCTTTCAATGTGTTTCGCATTCTCTGTAAGGTTTTGTTTAAAGTTGGGTTAGTAAAATAATCTTCAGAGTTTAAGAGCTTAATCAGAAGCTCTAAGTCTCCGAATATTTGGATTATTTTATATCCTAACTCCTTCGCAATCTGGCAAGATTTTAGGAGGTTGTAACTCTCTGCTTGATTGTTTGAACTTATGCCTAGGCCCCAGTTGTAGCTGATTTTATTCGATCTGTCTGGGGAAAGAATCAATCCCCTTGCGCCTGTAGTGCCTCGATTACCCTTGGACGCTCCATCAAAGAAGATAGTGGCTTTTGGGGTTCCCTGCCACCACGTAAGAAAATCACCTATAGAGAGACACAGGCTCCAAGTAGGAGCTTTCATCAGTTTGTTGATTGAATCTTTCCTTTCTCTTGTCACGCAGGGTCCTATCCACGTAGAGACTTCTGCAGATAAAATAAAGGCAAAAGTTGATTTGTCTATTATTTCCAACAAGAGACCTTTTACTTTGGCAGCCACTTCTAATGATTTCTGGATCCTGTTGTTGAAAACACACTCATTTCGAGTCAAGCACACATTCCACCAAAGGCATTTTGGAATAGCTTGCCAAATATTTTTCCAGCCTGCGTTTTTAGATTTTTTATCTGGGTTTTGATCTGCCCAGGAGGTGTATAGAGAAATGAATGAAAGCTGGGAGGGGGTGGGTGTGCTAAGTTCGTGGAGGACCATCTTCCAGACTTCTTATGTGAAAACGCAGTCAACCAATAAATGGTCAGAGGTTTCAATAGCAGAAGTGCATAGGCAGCATCTAAAGGGGCCGTGGAAGCCTCTTTTGTTCAGATTTTCTCCTGTTAGTGCATTTTTATGCATGAGTAACCAAGTGAAGAAGTTCACTTCTGGTAGGCAAAAGGGAGACCAAACAGATTTCCAGAGCTTCGATGTTAGCAAAGATGCGTGTGTGACTTGTAGAGAGGAGAATCCTTGAGCTGCTGTATAAATTTCGGTTTTTCCCCACCCCCATTTATCTTTGGTTGTACGATGGACAGGGATGAGGCCAGAGAGTGCTACACAAAGCAAGTTTTTTTGTGCTTTCAGAGGGTCAGGAATCCCTGGAAAAGTCCTTCCTGCCCAATTCCCTTTGTTGTCCCAAGAACATATGTCTGCAACTTGGAGGAGTCCTTTGTTCACTGGCCAGATCTTTAAATCGTTACAGGAATTTAGGGTGGCCAATGGGGCATTCCCTTGAATGGTGTCCTCCCACAGTGATATTCTCTGTCCATTACCCGGTATTTTGTATAAATGCTGCTGAATATGGTCGATACTTCTTCTGACTAAATTCCATATTGTTGTTCCTGTTGGAGTCGAAGCAGTTGTGAGGTTTCTCAGGGAGCCTCCCTCCTTTAGGTATTTCTTCCAAAGGATCTTGCTGACAAGACGATTTTTATCTGCATACAATTGCCATATGATTTTTCCACTGAGAGCCAAATTTGCTAAGCCTGGGTCCCGTATCTGTAACCCACCTTGCTGGAGTGGTCTATTCAGGATATCCCATCTTACCAGATGTAACTTTCTTTGATTGCCCTTGGCCCCATTCCATAGGAAGTCCTGGAGGAGTTTGGAAATCTGTTTCGTGGTAGACTTAGGAGCTAGCAGGAGGGAAGACTCGAAGATGGGAAGGGCGCAGAGGACTGCCTTTAGCAAAACTAACTTTCCAGCCTTTGTTAGCCATTGGCCTCCCCAGTAAGCTATTTTTGCTTCTATCTTGCTAATTACTTCAATCCATATGGAGGGAGGGCTTGGTCCCAAGGTTAAGGCAAGGCCTAGATATTTGATCTTTTCCCACTTGTCATACCCAGGGAATCCGAATATGCAAGCAATTCGAAGAATAGTTGGGTGATCTACATTCCAGCCATAAACCACACTTTTTCTTTTATTGATCAAGGCTTCTGTGATTAGACAGAAGTGTTGAATGATTTCTTTGAATGCCTTTGCTATCTTTATCGAGGCCCCTTCCAAAAGGAGAGAGTCATCCGCAAAGGGTGTGTGGTTTATAGGATCCACCCCTCTTGCTGCCTTGATACCTGGAATAGTGCCAACTTCCATTTCTACTGTCAACTTTCTACTTAAGGATTCTGCCAACAAGATGTAAAGAAAGGGTGACAATGGGCATCCTTGACGGAGCCCTCTTGAAGTTTGGAAGAAGTCAAAAGGTCTGCCATTGACCAGGGGGGCTATCCAAGGTCTCAGTGTGCAGGCTTTTATCAAGTTGACAAATTCAATACTAAAACCGAAGGAGAGGAGGATTTTATAGAGAAATGAAAGTTTAACTCAGTCAAAAGCATTTGACATATCCAACATGATGAGCATGCCTTTTTGCTTCCGAGAGTGGCTAGAGTGGAGGGCTTCTTGCACTTGGATCACATTGTCTATGAGGTGCCTTCCTTTGAAGAAACCGCCCTGTAGAGGGGAGATCAGGTTTCCTAACAGAGGCTTGAGTCTATTGGCTAACAGTCGAGCCTGCTTACGCATCCTTATGGTCGAGCACCTAAAGGTCCTTATCAGTCGAGTCACTAACGTACCTCTCCCATAGGTCGAGTCACTAACGTACCTCACCCTGCCGGGGGCATGATGGCGGCCTTAACAGTCGAGCATGCTTACGCATCCTACTAATTTGGCCATTTTAGCTTGGCGGAGGTTTGCTTTGCTCCACACCTCCACCGGGGGCATAAGCAGAGTGAGCTAGTCATCGAATTGAATACCTTCCCTCTATTGTATCATGCCATTATTGAGATGCAGGTGGATGGGTAAAAAGTAACTCATTCTGCCAAGAACCATTTTATTGGGTCTCCAATAACTAGAGATTGGTTTTCCCTAGCTATGGGGGTTGGTTTCGCAGCCCTTTCATCCGACTAAGCCGGCTCATAAAAAGGCTCTGTCAAGTAGACCAGAGGAGATAGGTCCTATTGCTGCCGAATAAGTTGTTTCCTTGCTCTTATTGAATACTCATTTGCTTCTGCGCGCAAGAGTTTGGCAAGGATCTTGTAGGAGGCATTACAAAGAGAGATTTGCCGAAACCTGTCGAAAGATTCAGGGTTAACTTCTTTCAGGATAAGGGCAAGGAAGGTGGAGTTTCCCACTTTGGATTTCTTTTGGAAGGCTTTTACCATTCCAGCAAGCTTTGTAGAAATGAACGGTGAAGTCATCCGCCCCAGGTGCTTTTTCCGGTTGCATTGACCAAATGACTTCAACTATCTCTTTTTAAGAAAAAGGCAACATTAACCCGGCGTTTATATCTGCAGTGATAAGAGAGGGGATGTTTGACAAAAAGTCGGCAGCCAGGTCGTCATCGGAGGAACCATCCTCCTGGAACAGGTGCTAAAAATGGGTTGTGGCTGCCTGTTTTATGAGAGACTGTCCTTTGATAACTTCCCCCTCCCTGTTGCATATTTCGGAAATGTGGTTCCGAAAGAGACAGGCTCTACGTTGCTATGAAAGAAAGCTATGTTTCTGTCTCCAGCTTGGAGCCAGAGGCTACGGGACTTAAGGCGCTAGTATTCCTCTTCTTGTCGAAAGGAAAGAAAGGAGATGAACTAGGCATTCTGTTCGATGAGCAGCTGAGCTTTGGTGATTTCAGATCCTTCCATGCCTAACTGAATCTCAGCTAAAGCCTAAACTGTCTTTTGTCTATGACTCGTTGGAGTTGAAAGGGGTTTTTTTTTGCCCGGGCTTTTAATGCATACTTAGTGTACTTGAGTTTCTATTCCCACACAAAGTTGGGGGATCCTTCAACTGTTTGTGACCAAACGTGAGCCACTATGTCCATAAAGCCCTCTCTCGATACCCAAAGAGGGTTGAAGATAAAGGGAATAGGGCCCAAGTCCTCCTCTTTCTCTATCAGTAGAAAGATGGGGTTATGATCAGATGTTATTTTGGGCAGAATTTTTGAATAGATTAAATGCTTCCCCTCCAGCAGAGTACTTTGAACTAGGAACTGGTCTAAACGGGCATCAATGTTGGCATTACCAACTCTATTGTTGGTCCAGGTATAATGACCTTTCTTAGGTTTGAGATCCAGAAGGTCCCATACGAGAATCAGTGACTCCACCGAGGCATGGAAGGGATCTCTACCCCATACTCCACCTTTTTTCTCGTTTGGGTCTAGAGTGATGTTGAGATCCCTCGCCAGAATGATGTTTGGGGGGGCATAGATTTCTAGGAAGTCTGAGAGAGAATTCCAGCAGTCCTTCTTTTCCAGGAAGTTAACAAGAACATAAAGATTGAAGAGAGTTAAAGAAATCTTACTTGGGAGGTGTAGAAGATCTGTATATATCCAGTGTTGGGTTGCAAAAGAGCTTTTAAGCTGGAACATATCCTCTGACCATAAGGTTGCAAGGCCCCCTGAAGTACCACAGGCGTTGACCGCTTTTCCTGAGTTCTTTTTCCATTTGGTTCGACTTAAGATAGAAGAGCATCCTCTTCTACCTTTGTCTCTTGGAGCAGGAGAATGTCTGAGCTTTCCATTCTTAATAGATCTTTTACTGCTTCAGCTTTTAGAGGATTTCCCAGACCCCTACAATTCCAAGAGACAATCTGCATTATTTACTAGAGAGGGGCGGTGCAGACCCACCCTTTGGGGGTCTGGTCCTTGTGTTTCTGCCTAGTGACATTTCGATAGTGGACTGACTGCCCTGCATCTTTAGTCGCTCCGCCTCTTCTTCTCTGATCTCCTTGCGAGACTTCCTTCCTGCCTTTTTGTTGGATTGCTCAAGAGGTTCATCTTCGAAAGAACCAAGACTGTCTATCAGCTTTTTCTTTTTGGTCATTTCTGCATAAGAGGGTGGGGAAGTGGCGCCTACTGGAGGGCCCTGATTTTCTTGTTGGATTGCATCTAGACAAGGGGTTTCTGCAATGGCTTCTGCAGTTTGTTCCTAAGATCCTGAGTTTATTTATGTGTCTGTTATCTGTTCCATATTTTGTTGCACCTATCCCTCTTCAAGTTCTGGTTGATCTTCTGGAGGATTTAGAGCAGCAAAAGGATTTGTTGAGATGGTGGCATTTGTTGTGGCTTGATCTACAGTTAAACGCTTCCTAGCAGAGGGTCCTTCGGTCTCTGGATTCCCCCCTTTCCTTTTCCCTCTGTTGGTTTGTTTGGTTGTGCCTGTTTTTCTGGCTTGTGTCCACTGTTTGCCCTTTTCTTTTTCGGATTCTTCCTCAATTTTCTTCTTGCAGTTTCGAGCGAAATGACCATAGCCGTGATAGTGTCGGCACTTGAAGGGGAGCTGTTCATAATCTAGTTCTTGGATGTGAGACCAGCCAACTATGGTCAACTTGATCGCCTCAGGCAATCCTATCTCTAGATCGACTTCAACACATATTTTGGCACACGAATATTGTTCTCTCCTTTCAGCCCTGTCAATGTATTTTCCTAATTTGTTCCCGATTGTTTCCATAGATTCTGAGTTCCAGCAATGAAGAGGAAGACGGGGTAACCTTACCCAGATAGGGACAACTGAAGGAGTGTCCTAGGAAGGATAAAAGTCTGGCGTCCATTTATTCAGATAGAGCCCTTAGGGGCCCATGAAATATGAACCATTTCGGAAAATGAGATCTCAATCTTCTAGTGATTCGAAAACAAAAACATAATAACCTCTGCCTACCATGTGGCTTTGTATTCCTTCAAAGACAAGGGGCCTCCAATTTCGTTGGATCCATCCATCAAAAGCTTTGGGAGAGGGCCAGAGGCCCGTGAATTGTCCAATGAGCCCTCATTCTGCCAAGTTCAGCGCAGTCCGGCACAGATGTTCCGCCGGCAGTTCTACCGAAGGGATGGCTTCGGATTTCTTAACAAATTTATGCTGGTTCGAGTTTGCTTTCCTCTTGCAACAGGAGGCTACCAATCGTTTGAAGGTAGTAATCTCAGGAGGGAGGGGAGGGGGGGCCCTTTGGCATCCATACTGGTTGGACTCAAGTTTTTAATAAAGAGTCTCACCGCGCAGAGCTATCCCACTCTTACTAGATGGTCTTAGCAGCATGAGGCTGCCGAGAGAGCTCTATAGGAGTAGCGGCGGCTGAGCGTGCTTCAGAGCCGAACCCTAACTCCCCTTTAGCAAAAAAATTGGAATCGACTTCCCTTTCTTGACACTTTTCTTTCTCTCATGTCAAGAATTTAATCTTACATTTTAATACACACTTTTTTCATTGTTAAAGTCCTTAAAGAGTTATCACTACATGATTTATATTGATTTTGAACTAAATAAGAAGAAAAAACATGTGAACTGATTAATAAACCAATAGTCTCTCATGTCAAGAATTTAATCTTACATTTTAATACACAATTTTTTCATTGTTAAAGTCCTCATAGAGTTATCACTACATGATTTATATTGATTTTGAACTAAATAAGAAGAAAAAACATGTGAACTGATTAATAAACCAATAGGTATCTAAATCGAGAGTAAATCTTCAATTGTTCCTAAATTCACTATTTTCTCATTTGGTCATATTCTTCTCATTTTCCTATTTGAGAAGGATCGCGACCTTGAATTCTTATTATCACAGATATTGTACACAATTCAAAATACTTCTTTTTAAGTGTAAAAATGTTTCCACTACAAAAAACGTGAAATTTTTTTGTGAATCTTACCGATTATATAAAATGCCAACAAGACAAATAGAAAACCAATATAATTAGTGAAATAAAGAAAATAAAAACATACAACAATAATATAAATGATGGAATAACACAACTACATATCACTCTCTGTTGTCATCACCCTGATTATTTTTCTCGCTTGGCATGATAACTCTATTGTTCTAAAAAATATGTTTTGATCTAGGGTCATGGCTTAATATGAACCACCAATCCTTATCCAACACATATGGGTAAAAAACACCTGGTTGCAATGTTTTGGGAAAACATAAGGCTCCCTAGCTTCATGCCACATCTTCCTACAGTTGATAGATATCAACCCCTGATCACGATCTTCCTTTACATTATTTCGATCAAAAGTGTGACCCCACCACTTGCACCTGAAAATAACACATTGGAATGAAGAGAAGTCCACTTGAATGATCTCTTGTATCTTTCCAATGTAACCTAACGTCCCCTGCATTAGGTTTTTATCGCGGTGGCCATCACAACTAGATTCGTCGAACTTGACTTTCACTCCACAATTTTTTGTCATGCATCCATCATCGACATCCTTTGTGAGAAAAATAATTTCCATATGCCCACATAGATGGGAACAAATGCACCTATAAAAAAGGTGAAAAAAAATCATAGTGTCATGTGTCTAATAACCCGAACATAATTAAAAATATAAAATATATATAGATGTTACAGTTCAAAGGCGCAGTATGAAGTTAAAAATATACAAAAAGAGATTATTACTGATTTATTGCACCCAAACCCTATGTTTAGCACACCCTCTTCAGCATGCGGGTATAAACCAAATGCACCATATTTCTCTTTGACTTGATCAACAACCCAACTGTAAGGACAAATCATTCACATATTTTCTTTTAAATTACCATGATAAATCACACTTCTACCATTCCACCGTTTGAACTCTTGCTCCTCTTTCGCTCGTACATTGCGACCCACGGTTGTGTCGCTTCCATATTGCAAATAATGAATTTGTTGATGGCTTCAATTTATGAATTCGTTGATGAAATCAAACCAACATATATAGTACATATGAAATCAATATATGCATTAATATGAAGTTCAGTGTAAATAGTTACTATGTAGAAATTTGAAAAATAATAAGACACTTACTCTTTATCATGTGCCTCTTTCCATTTGTTTCAAGAAGCTCCCATTCCCTTTTGTCTTCATCCCTTTCGTCGTCCCAAATCGCCACACCTAGTGTGTTGTTGATTTGCGTGATGTACTCACTAGCATAATAGGAAGACTCATATGATATATACCTATCTGCCATAGACCCCTCGGGTTTTGCCTTTGTCGAACAAAACCTTTCAATTTCTTCATGTACCTCTCTAAGAAGAACATCCAACAACAAGAAACCACCCCAACTAATTCAACCTCATCTACTAGGTTAATTAGATGATGAACCTGCAAGTCCATGAAACTCGTCGACGGTTCCTTTCCAAACAGACAAACAATCTCAGTTATCTCTTGACACCACGTGGAATGCCAACCATATGAATCTCCTTTGATGTGATCCAACATACACATGTAGATAATTTAGATATGGAACATCGTAGGTCTTGGGGGAAGTCATGGTTCCCACACCCACACACGAGCAGAGGATAATGGCACTACACAATAAATAGTACATTATACAAAAATTAATTATAAAACATCCCATTACATAATTATTATTTTTAAAATAATAATAAAATCATGTTTTTGACATACGTACTCTTAGAAGGTTCAAATCGTCATGCGATTTCAACCACGACAAATGGTCTTCCACAGTGAAGCAACACCATAGTGAAGATCCATATAAAGAAGGCACCCTCACATTTATTATAACTATCATTTTTCTTTGAAATCCAAGGGACATCACCTTCTTTGAAAGACCAAGAGGGACCAACTTCTCCTTTAGTTTATTATCTTCGCCAATGTTTCTTTTTAGTTTTTGAAGAAATAAGATCTCTCCTAACATCCATTGTGTCATTTTCTTTCGATGGTATGTGCCTCCATAAAGAAGAATAAGCATTTTTAAATATATGCATGGGATCTAGTAAGTGGAAAATATTAAGATGCTCCCAATACGGGAGCTCGTAAAAGACAGATTTCCTTTTTGTCCCAATGGGAAATTTCTCAACATAGGTGTCGAAGAATTCTAGATCATCAAACATAGGCTCCCCATTTGAATCGAACATTTCTACAAACTTCTTCTCCTTCTCTCTCTCTCATATTCTCTAAGCCATTCAGTTGGCGCCATTATTGCATGCCTTTGGGTTCTATTTGGTTTACCATTGAAAGTGGATGTTGCTCTTCTGTAAGGGTGTTCTTTTGGGAGGAATACCCTGGAGCAATCATACACTGACTTTCAAAGGTGGTCGGACCACCTAGCCTTCAGAGAAGGTCCACAACATTTACATCCATGATACCCTTTTGTTATAAGACCTGCAAAATTATTGTATATAGACTGACACGTTAGCAACCATGAAGATCAGAGAAATTGCGGCGAATTAAATTAATATGTGAAACAATATTGTTACGTATATAAACAAATCAATAAAAATGTAATTTACTAGAGTAAACTCCTAAGCTTGGATAATCATTTATGGTGTAAACACATATGCCATACGAAGTAAAACTCCTCTCTTTTGCGATGGGTCTCGAAACATCATACACATGTATCCCTTCCCATAATTCTTTCAATTCATCTATCAATGGTTGTAAGTAGACGTCCATATTATTCACTTGCCTTCTACGAGGGGCTATGAGAGCCAACATAGGTTGTTCATTCTTCAAGCACAACCATGGGGAGGTATTTGTATTAATCACTACTACAAGCCAAACATAATAGTTGGTGTTTTGGAGGGAAAATGGGTTGATGCCATCCATGGCTATGCTGAGTTGTAGACTTCGTACTTCATCCTTGAATTTTTTAGGCCATGTATCCTCTAGATGCTTCATGGCTATTAAATCTGTTGGGATTCGCATAACTCCTAGCTTTATTTTGTGTGAAGCATGCCATCCCTGCAACATAACTAATTCTTTGCAACGAAAAAGCCTTTTAATCCTTGGGATTATAGGCATGTGCCTCAATATCTTATGGGGAGGACTGTGTGATTTACCCATTTTTTATTTATTTACGGTACCTTTCGTGCCCACATCTCAGACATATCTCTTTGTCTGCATACTCTCCTCTATATAGAATACAATCATTCAGGCATGTATGATATGATATGTACTTAACACCCAACATTTTCAATAACTGCTTTGCCTATTTTTAGCTACTCGATAAGACATTCTCACTTGGAAGAACATTATCATTGAATAGCCTGCAGTTGGTGGGGAATATAATTGTATAATGTCAATATTTAACGTTCATAAAATACACTATTTTTAATGTTGATTGTGTGACAAGATTTCTCAAAATATAAGGGACTTGAGCGATCATGCAGGTACATTACCTCAATATTGCTGAGAAACATGCATTCAACATGCCAAAATTTGCTTTCAAGTTGTACAACAACATTCTTGTCCCTAGCTCAGTAGAATTTGACTTGTTGTCCGGTCCAAAGAGAGGGGTGGTGGAAGCAGATTTTAGGCTTTCAAATAAGGCTACAATGAGCTTCATCATGACCCTCTTTGGAACAATGTTTTCATGTTAATTTCTCTCCCTTTTTTTTTGATAGATGCATTTTTCTTTCCCTTCCCTTTGAAACCCTCTTCTTTTCCTTTACTCTTAAATGGCTTTTTACTACCTTCTTTTGGAGTGTTTTTCCCTCTTACCTCAAGATGAGTGGCTTGCACACACACATAATCTAGATTATTGGGATTAAACATTAAGATAATATGCCTAAGGTAATTGTGTAAACCCCTCATATACTTTAGCAACGTGTGTTGTGATTGCAAATCTACACCCAACATTAAAGACCTTTTTCTGAATTCTTAGGTGTAATCTTGCACATTTTGACCTTTAAGCTGTCTAAAGTTCTCCCAATCCATGATTGATTTCTGCATATAAGATAGAGGGTAGAATTTTCTTTTAATTACGTCAATGAAATCATATCAAGAAATTCAGATCTTATCGTGTTTTTTTAATCTCCTCTTGTGTCTTTGATTCCCACCATACTAGTGTTGCATCCTCCATTCTCAAGGAAGCTAACTGATTCTTTATGTCATTCTCTTGAAGGTTTTGAATGCTACAATAGACCTCCAACTGACAAATCCAATTATCAAGATTCTTTGCATTCCCTTCACCATTATACATGGGCAACTAAAATTTAACATCAAGTTTTAAGAAGGGTGATTTACCAGTTCCTTTTGAGGTATGTTGATGAGTATGAGTAAGGGTTGTGTTAGTGGAAGAGGGTGAAGCTGCTTGTGAAGAATAAGATGGTGGAGAGGGTGGAGGTTTCTCTCCATTTCCATTACCTCATCCTGAAGAACCTTCTCCTTTGGGAGGTTTGGAACTTTCACCTTGCAGCTTGGTATTCCTCTCATCATAGAGGGCCTTCACCATATTTTTCATATCAAAGAAAACATTTCTGAGACCTTCTCATCTTTTGTCATGTTTGTAGGTTATCCTTCATGAAACATGCTCTCTAGAGTCTCAACTACAGCTTGAGGATGAACTGGTGTTGGAGATTGTAGCAACCTTGCCCTCCTTCCCCTTGACCCAACCTCAGGGCTTCCAACTAGCTTCCCTTCTCCTCTTTTGAGTTTTAACCTTGTAAGTATGACATAAAATTGCAAACAGTTAAATCCTTCTTACACAAAGTAAACCTAGTGATCTGATACCAAAATGATCTGATTAAGAATATTAGTTTGTTGTGATAAGATCCTTCTTAGATTAGAAACAAAATGCTTTTCATGTGCTTAAGGATTCATGGGTTTTGCAAGTGTAAAATGAGTTTTTATGTTAATTTTATGAGTAAGTTTAACATAAATAATAGACTAAACAACAACATTAAAATGTACAAAACATCACCAAAAACACATCACAACAGAAACATGATGAAAGAGTTCAACCCTTCTGGGCTACGTCTCCTTGGTCCAGCTTCCAATGCCTTGGGCCTCTCTATTATGCTAAAATGTGTCAAAATATGTGTTTACAATGCTCAAATTATTCAGAAACCTACTCCAATGAGCCCAAAATATCCAAAAATGGGTACCTAGCCTCTTTCTGCACCCAATTTGGTCGAAAACTAGAGAATTTGTGACCTCTCCTAGTTTTCCCAGTATTCGCTCTACATTTTCCCCAAAATCTGGCAATCCTACAATTTCGCCCGCCAAGCGCTCTAACAAAGAGACATTTTCGCCAAAAACTGGGTGAAAATGTCAGATCATTAAAACATCCTCTAACGCTTAAGTTCTGAAAATTCAGGCCATGTGGGGAGGTCACGTGGGGGGGCCAACGGCCGATCCCCACCAGCCAGGCCCCCCACTCCACCTCCTGCATTCTGGTTCACATGGGCGGTTAATGTTATCGACGACGGTTAATGTTTAGGTTCGTGGTTAGCCTCTAACCATGGTCCATGGTTAGCCACTAACCATAGTCCGTGGATAGCCTGTAACCATGGTCCATGGACCAGGGTCGAGGGTTAACCACTGTTCCATCCCCCAAATGGAAACCATATAAACTTAAATAGATGTGCCTCACCTTATGGTTAAGAACCAACAGGTAGGCGAAGTGGTAAGGCTCTGCGCTATGTGTTGAGAGGTGTCATTTTCGATTCATGTGGCCTTCGACTCGGTCATTGAACCAACTTTTAGTGGCCTCCCGGGCTGCCACGTGTTAGCTTGTGGTTGGCCACTGTACCAACCAATAAAAACACCCCATTTCCAACCAATACCAAAGTGCCACTTGGCATGATTTGATTCGTTGAGAAAATATTGACCAGACAACTACCACATAACCTGCCCAGTCAGCGCCACGTTAGTAGTACGAACTGTAGACTCGGTTGTCCATTTTTTTTAAATTTGCCTGTTTGACAAAGTGAACAAAACACATTTCTGGGAGCATACGGTGTCCGTTTCGTGTGAAACGAGTTGCACTGGATACAAGATGACAAGCACTATGCAGTCATTCAAGGTCCACACCATTCTAATGACTTTAATTTTTGAGCATAATTTTGAGCGCCTGATCAAAAAGTCCTTTCCCTCTTAAGGGCAAAGCCTTCAAAGAAAAGGTATATTCTATTATTAAAATCCTTTTCATGGTTATTATTTTTCTTGCAACACTTATGGGCATAAAGCCATATATTGTAGATGGCATGCAAGAAAATGAGATGTGTTCAATAGAAGCAATCCAAAAATGCGCAAAGTGGCTAGGAGAAAGCATGTTGGTGTTAGTAGTGGTTTCAATAATAATGTTGTTGGTTATGGAAATCTCTTTGCCCCATTCTTAAATAAAGTCGAATGCTACAATTGTGGTGATTTTGGACACAAAAGAGCAAGCTGAAAACATAAGAAGCCTATGCATGCATACCATATGATGCAGTGAAATGAAGCAAGTCACCCATTGAGGATGAGATGAAATAGAAAAGTAGAGGAATTCGAGCTTGTCTTCAATGCTCTATGTAAAGAGGGCATGTTGAACAATGGAAGGATAATTCATTAAAGAGTTCAATCCTCTTTAAAGAAAAATCTCAGAAAAATTAAGAAGGATGATTCTTAGTGTTTTGTTCTAAAATCCTCTCTAAGTGTCAACTATAATGAGTGCGAGCTTCAGGTAAAGAAGGGGACAAATAGTGCAAGCTTCAGGTAAAGAAGGGGACAATCAATGCAAGATTCAGGTATGGAGATGGGAAGTTTAATAAGGAAGCATAAAGGGAATGCATCAGGCAGTAAGTGTCGGGACATGTTGGTTAGACAACTCATCCCAGCGGGGCCTTTGATTGGCCAGTGAAAGCACAGGGCGGACCCCACGGGACAGCTAAGCCCGCAAAGAGGAGCCAAAATTTTACAAAGGAGGCATGAATGATACCACCGGCTTACATGAAAAAAACAATACTAAGGGAACAAATAAGTTAATGAAGCAAATAAACCTCCAGGGCTATATCTCAAAAAGGTGCCCAGGTCTTGGTTTTGCAACGGTTTCGCATGTTATTGCGACCGTGGGCCAAAAAAAACGCATAAGGAGGAGTAGGCAAGAGGATAAGTGCCAACACGAGAGGGGTTAAATAAATAAAGGTCATAGAGTTATAATTGACAATGATTTGGCACCTTGAGCCAAGCTTGACACTTGTACCATATTTTGAGGACCTCTACAGGATGGTTAACAGGAATTGAACAGGTCGGCAGCTATGACTTGAGAATTGGAGTCAATGAAATTACTGAGAGATCTGGTTCAAGGAACACAATTAGCAGTATTACGTAATGGCCATGGTTCCAAACAAAATTCACCATACCTAAGTGTCCCTCGCAGGAGGAAGAATTAAATGAGAATCAGAATTGGAATGTAAATCCATGTTGCATATGCAGGAAAATTTTAATGGAAGAACTCCTTGAGTCTACAGGTTAACTAAGATCTAATTATTAGTATGAAAAACACTCTAATCCCTATTCTCAGATTTAATTCAGTTGCAGTGGTCGAGAAGTAGTACTAAGTAGAGAGATAACATGGCCATACATAGTCTGATTAAGAGTTAATTCTCAGTATGGGAGAAACACACATGTGCCCATTCTTATGTTTAATGCAGTTGCAGTGGCCATGCTATTTGATGTAACAAAAACATGGAGTTCGATGATGAGTACACTCTTAAACAAATTGTGATTGACTACAAAGATAGCGCTGATCATTGTGTAACAATGGAACAAAACCATGGATTGAAATGGAGCAATTGGGGGAAGCATCATTGTTGTGAGAGTGTGAGGTGGAGAGCTATCTGTGAGCGCTACTGAAGAGAGGCCAAGTGTCCCTGTGTTGTAGAAAGAGGCCGAGAGTGGAGAGCATAGTGTGAGAGTGTATGTTGTTGCAGAGTTGACAAAGTGTTGCGTAGGCTGTGTATAAGTGAAATTTATTGAGCAGAATAGTGGGCCAAAGGCAGAGGAGAACAAATAACTGATATCAGGTAGAGTGGCTGCCATGTATAGTGAACATTAGTTTCATTATTGAGTGTGGGTTGGAGCCTACATACAGGAAGTCAATGCTTACATATTAGTGGGTGTTTGAGGAAGGATTGGGGGTTGGTGCCTCCTGCAAGTTGGTGCTTACATAAATCCAAGGAGCTGCAAGTTGGTGCTTGCATAAGTCCAAGGAGCTGCAAGTTGGTGCTTGAAACAAATTTGTTAAGTTGGTGCTTCACATGGTGCTTCTGGTAAGTTGATAAGGTGTCTACAAAAGGAGGGATTTGGTGCTTCCTCCTAGTGGGTTCTAGTAAACAATCAAAGGGAGTTGGTGATTATTGTGAGTGGTGGCTCACAAACAATTTCATGTAATAGAGTAAATGCTCTTATTTACATCATAATAACAAAAAATCTTTGGTGGTTTTTCTCGCGGAAGGGTTTCCATGTTAAACCTCGGAATTCAAGTGTATGTTTCTCATGGTGCGTGTGCTTGTGTTGATTCATATAATTGTTGTTGTGATTTGTCAATGGTTGCTCTCACAATGAATTCCAAGTTTGAACGAGTACAGATAAATTGGCATAAATTTTTTAATTATCCTTAATATTGATTTAACCACCCCCCCCCCCACCTGCCCTCTCAATATAAACATTGTTTCCAACGAATGGTATGAGAGCCTGGTTCATTCAGGAACAACTTTAATGCTCGAAGGTAGATCAAAGAGCAACAATGGCTAATAAAATTTAGCTAGCAACAGAAGGAGTTCCATTTTTAAATGGATCAGATGATGAGCTCTGGAAGATTAGAATGGAAGCCTATTTGAGGATAATCAATGAAGACATTTGGTTGTCTATGATATATGGAGAGAGGAATGAGTTCAATACAGAAGCTAAGGAAATCATCATGAAAGCGTTGTCTAATCCAAATGGTGATAAAGTGAGGCATTGTGAGTCGGCAAAAGAAATGATGGACATATTGAAAAGTGTATATGAAGGAGAAAGCTACCCAATTCAATAAAAGGTTGAAGAACCTTGTTGCTCAAGTAGTGAACCTTAATCTGTGCAGGCTCCTAATAATGAAAATAAGAATAAGGCATCCCAAAGTAAAGATGCTCAAAGGATTGAAAATCTTTATTCCAGTGAGCAAGTTGTTGCTCATCACTTTCAAGAGGATGGTGGAGACACATAAGAAAGGTTGTGTTACTCAGGAGGTATGCTATTGCTCTGTAATAAATGTAAAGAAATAGGTCAATCATTATCTAGATGTTCATGTGAATCACTTGAAGATAAATATAGCCATGAATCTAGTAGTAGTAATGAAGATAGGCCTACATTTATAGCAATAGAAAATAAGGGATCCCCTTAAGAAGAAGAGAGTATATCCCTTGAAAAGAATAGGAGTATCCCTCGTAGTGATGAAGATGGGATACTTCTCAAGCCTCTGGAAGATTCCATGGACACATAAAAGAATTTAGATCTTTGTGGTAGTTCAGCTAACACCTCTGACACCGAAGAAAATGATCTAGATGGAAGGATCTACTTTAGAAATAAGTTGATCTCTACTCTAAATGAGATCAAGGATATGTCACAGGCTAATCTCAAGCGGAATGAGAAGTTGCGGGAATATGAGCTTGATAATGATAGGTTGAGCAAAACAATACTGAATCTTAACGATCAGCAAGAAGAGGATAACAGGTTGAATGGAATGTTGACTAATTAGCTAAATGAAAGAGAAGCTCATTGTGAGAGACTACAAGCTGAAATAGTCTCAATGAGATAGGACTTAGAAAGCTCAAATAAAGAGTTGTGTCGATATCAAAAGATTGAGGAAAGAACGAAGGCCTTGGATGAGATGCTCACTAAGTAAAGATTGCCTCTCATCATGGTTGGTTTGGGTTTCAAATAAGAACTAAGCTCCAAGAAGGAAAAGGATGAAAGATCAACAACCCAAGGAAAACAAGTTGTTGGACAACAACATAAACAAAGGAAGAAGCAACAACATAGAATTGCTCAGGGTAGTAACTCAAACAAACCTGGAAGGCACATAAAGAACCAGCAAAAGTCCTTTCCCTCTTAAGGACAAAGCCTTCAAAGAAAAGGTATCTTCTGTTATTAAAATCATTTTCATGGTTATTATTTTTCTTGCAACAATTATGAGCATAAAGCCATAGATTGTAGATGGCATGCAAGAAAACGAGATATGTTCAATAACAGTAATCCAACAATGTGCAAAGTGGCTAGGAGAAAGCATGGTGGTGGTAGTAGTGGCTTTGATAAGAATGTTGTCGGTTATGGAAATATCTTTGCCCCATTATTAAATAAAGTCGAATGCTACAATTCTAGTAAGTTTGGATACAAAAAAGCAGGCTGCAGACACAAGAAGCCTATGCATGCATCCCATATGATGCGGTGAAATGAAGCAAGTCACCCATTGAGGATGAGAAGAAATAGAAAAGCAGAGGAATTCAAGCTTGTCTTCAGTTCTCTGTGTAAAGAGAGCATGTTGAACAATGGAAGGAGAATTCATCAAAGAGTTCAATCCTCTTTGAAGAAAAATCTGAGAAAAATTAAGAAGGATGATTCTCAGTGTTTTGTGGTAAAATCCTCTTTAAGTGTCAACTATAATAAGTGCAAGCTTCAGGTAAAGAAGGGGACTCGACCAAAGAAGGGTTGGGAGAAGAAAGAGTACAGTATGCTCAATGGGATAAAAACCTCTATTTATCTTTAGTGAAGGAAGAGAATGGCCTCAAGGGAGGCCGAATAAGTCAGATGCAAGAAGCTAGAAGGAATAGAAAGAGAAATTCATCTAATTGTTGAAGGTATGGTTGAGTCCCTCTTTTAGATTACAATAATGAATTTGTTTATCTTATGTATCAGCATTACAAGAAAAAGGATGATTTGCAACACAAATATTGAACGACAAAAGGCTAGCCTACAGTTAAGTCAGGTCCATATGTTTAGGGTCCATGTAGATGTGAAGAGATAAGAAAAATGAGAGAGCATTGTCTTAGGCTGAGTTGTTCTATTTGCAGTAGCAAACAATGATAATTTTCAACCTCGGCAAGAAAGATCGTTGAACAAATGAAAGCTTTGCATCTTGGGGAAATACCCTTATTTCATTTAAGTTGCGAAATTGATTATGCCTATCAATCTTGTGTTCATAAACACAATGGGTACAAGCTTTGAATGTCCCTTAGTTTTCAATTGGTATCACTATGTTAGTTGATATTTTGGGTTCATATGGATTTACCTTTTTTGCAAGTTGGCATTTCTTTCTAAAAAAGGAGTTGTTAGAGTTTTCATGTGACATTGTCCAATTTGTATCAACGTTTTGATGCAATTGGTATCATCTAAGTAGAAGTTCATATTTGAAGTAACATGATCTTATGGGGAGCAAAGTTGGTTAATGGAGATGCTCAAGTGAAGTGATCACAGTCTCAACAGCAACAACAACAGTGAAAAATACCATGAGCAACCTTAGTTAGCATCAGTTTCTTTTTTTGTAAATGGTACAAAAGATGCAATGGCAAAGAAATTACTCGGCGAATGACCATAATGTGTCCAAAACTAGAGGATTATGAAGGAGGAGGAAGAATATGTTTAGGGGGAGAATATCACATATGTCCAATTTATAGAGAAACAACAACTATCAGCCCTTGAAGAGAAGTCTACAAAGGAGAATGCACATCAACAATGAGACCCTCTGTAATTGACTGTCAGTGATTGCATGGGGGAGAAAAAGTAGCTTGTAGCCCTTTGTCGTTGATGTCAAAGGAGGAGAGAAGCTTACTGGAGAAGTTGTGATGGCCCATGCAGAGGAGAGAAAGCCATTGGTGCCTCATGCTAGGAGAACTGTGGAAGCAACATAAGGATTGGCCTTCAAAGTGGAGATTGATGAGGTGTTGCCATCAATGCCAAAGGGGGAGATTGTTGGATAGTTGGAATTACTTGGATGGTTAGTGTCAGTGAGTGTGTGGCATTGATGTCAACAGCCATGGGAGAGAAATGTTGGACAATTGCCATTGTCTGATAGTTGGAAAGTGTGTTGGCATTGATGTTAACCAGATTAACAGTAAGGTTGGTGGTAGTAGATGTTGGCATAAGGTCACATGGAATCCCATTGTTGTTGCAGTATTATGTAGAGAATCATCATAGTAGTAGGCTTGTTGGAGAAGCCATAATATGATAACTATGGTTGGGAGACCAAGGATTTGAAGTAAATTTTGCCTCTAAACTTGAACTTAGATGCTCTTGGAAGTGGTGTAATTGGACAGTTCTCTAAAGTAGCTTTCTAACGGTATGTGGAAGTTTGCAAATGGCATCCTGGATGACAACATATTTGTAGTCAAAGTTGAGGTGCCCCAAAATAAGATGGTAGAGTTAAATGTGGCCTTGGGTCAAAGTGGTGACCAAGTTTGGCAGCGGCCAGAGTTACTGCGACTGTGGGCCTTCATGCCAAATACAAAAGAGGGGCGCCAAGAGGAGTAGGCAAGAGGTTAAGTGCCATCATGAGAGGGAGTATAATCGACAAGGGTCGCAAAGATATATTTGGCACTGTTTTGGCCCCTTTGGCCAAGATTGGCACTTGTGCCATGTTAGGAGGACCTCCATAGGATGGTTAACAGGAATTGAACAGGTCAAAAGTTATGAGTTGAGAATTGGAGTCAATGCAATTGCCGAGAGCTCTAGTTCAAGGCAGCAAGGACCACGATTAGTAGCATTTCTTAATGGCCCTGGTTCCAAGCAAATTTTACCATACCTGAGTGTCCCTCACGCGAGGTAGAATTAAACGAGAATCATAATTGGAATGTAGAGCCATGTTATGTATGTAGGCATAATTTAATGGAATAACTCCTTAAGTCTACAAGTTGACTAAAATTTAATTCTTAGTATGAAAAATACTCAGGTGCCTTTTCTCATATTTAATTCAGTTGTAGTGGCCAAGAAGTAGTACAAAGCATAGAGATAATGTCACCCATACATAGTCTAACTAAGAGTTAATTCTCAGTATCAGAGAAACACACAGGTGCCCATTCTTATGTTTAATGCAGTTGCAATGGCCAAGCTATTTGATGTAACAACATGATGGAGATCCATGATGAGTACGCTCTTAGATAGAGTGTGATTGACTGCAGAGACAACATCAATCGATGTGTAACAATGGAACAAAACCAAGGATTCCAATGGAGCAATTGGGGAAAGCAACATTGTTGTGAGAGTGTGAGGTGGAGAGCTTTGTGTGAACGTTACTAAAGAGATGCCAAGTGTGCCTGTGTTGCAGAAAGAGGTCGAGAATGGAGAGCTCAGTGTGAGAGTGTATGCTACTGCAGAGTTGACAAAGTGTTGCGTAGGTTGTGTGCAAGTGAAATTTATGGAGCAAAATAGAGGGCCAAAGATAGAGGAGAACATAGAACTGATATCAGGCAGAGTGACTTCCATGTACAGTGAAGATTAGTTTCATTCTTGAGTGTGGGTTGGAGCCTATATACAATAAGTTGGTGCTTCCATCTTAGTGGGTGTCTGAGGAATGCTTGGGGGTTGGCTCCTCCTACAAGTTGGTGCTTGCAACAAATCCGTGAAGTTAGTGCTTCACATGGTGCTTCTGATAAGTTGATCAGGTGTCTACAAAAGGAGGGAGTTGGTGCTTCCTGCTAGTGGGTGCTAGAAAACATTCAAAGGCAGATGGTGCTTCTTGTGAGTGGTGACTCACAAACAATCTGATGTAATAGAGTAGGTGCTCTTATTTACATCATGATAACAAACAAGCTTTGGTGGTTTTTCTCACATAAGGGTTCCCATGTTAAACCTTGGTGTTCATGTGTATATTGCTTATGGTATATGTGCTTGTGTTGATTCATATAACTACTGTTATGATTTGTTAATGATTTCTCTCATAGTAAATGCCAAGTTTGAATGAGTAAAGATAAACTGGCATAAAAATTTAAATTAGCCTTTCATACCGACTCACCCCTCCCCCCTCTCAGTATTAACATTATTTCCAACATAATGTGTATCTTAGATGATGTTTATGTCTTTTAGATGGTTATCATCATGATGTTTATTTTTATGAAATAATACTTATTATAGACTATGTATTGGTGAACGTATATCAAAATTTTATATATTAAATTGCATGGGAAACGACGTACTTTCAAAAAATACAAAGATAATTTTATAAATTACAAAGTTTAGTATGGTTGAAACTATGATTGTAAAATTGCGGTAAATATTTTTCTATTGCTTAGATAGTTCATCCATATTCATTCTAACCTAATTAGTAAAGTTTAGTATGGTTGGTAAATTGCCAGATTCTTTTACAAATAATGGTTTAATGTAGCTTTTGGGTGCTCCAATCTTAAAAAATGGGCACAATCAACCAACATTTTTCCTTGTACTTTCATGGACCTGCAAAAAAATAGCAAGAAAAGCAAAATGAAAGATGCCCAAGATCACTTTGGAACACCCGCAATATTAGTACAAAATGTGCCCAAAAATTTCTAAGTAAAATCTAGATAAGTAAGGGAAAATTCCCAACTCTAAAACATCCAAGAGTCGAGTTTAATGGGATTTTCTTGGCTGATTTGTTGTTGTTAGGACAACAACAAATATGAGCCTTTAAACTTGCTAGATTCAACGATAATGTCTCGTAAATAGAACCAAGAATGAGAGAGATGTCTTTAGAGTTTCATGAGAGGCGAAGGAGAGAAACTCGGAGAAATATTCGAGGATTGGAGGTGATCTTGATGCAAGGTGGGAATAAACTTATTTTATTCTTGAAGATGGCTACTCTAATCAAGGAGGATTCCAAATCTTCAAACTTTGAGGCACCCGTAAGCTTAAGATCTTTGCCAAAACAAATTATTAGTAGATAGGTCTATCTACACAAGAGATCTAAAAGAAATGTGAGTCAACCAAGATGAACATATGATATAAAATCTCAAAGTGTAAGCAAGCAAATAGAGTAGCAAATAAGAAAATTTGAAAGTCTATTCCTAATTGGTGACAACACCCCTTCAAAGGCATATTACAACAATAATCTAAAGCAAATCAATTAAAACAATTATACCTTTGTTAAGACTCAAGCAACCACCCAAGAGTCAAAGCACCATGAGCCACAAAATCCTTCTTTTATTAATGTTAGAACAATTATACATATTAGCAGAGGTTCCCCAAGATTCAAAGCTTCAATCATGCCAATAATGAGAAATGGGAGTACAATTTATATAATTATGGGAGACAATCCAAAGAAGAAGAGATGCAACAAGTGTCATGGTGCCCATCCCAAAGCACAAATGAATTGTACCAAGTGTCCCAACAGTTGTCCCAAGTGCCTGCGTACTAGATGTGTATGACTCTCAAGTGGTTGCGTGAATCTCAAGAGATGTTGTGTACTTCCTGTAGTGGACTTGTGCTGATACAAGTGTGTAATTAGGAGCAACAAGGAAAGACAAATCCCCATCAAACTAGTGGATGTCCCAAGTTACTTCAACCATCATCCAAATGTGTTAACACATTTCCCAAATCAGGTTGCATGTGATCTCCCAAATCTGTTGTGTATTTGCCCAAGGAGTGTGTATCACATATGGGCTGTGGCTTGTTCCAAACTATGAGTTCCCTGCCATGTGTTATATCCAACTCATGGTTTACTTCCATTCATAACTTGGCCCTTCCAAGTGGGTAACTCGTTCTATAGATAAGGAGGAACTCGTCCCCCAAAATTGGTAGCGAAATTATTATGTGGCCACCAATTCGTGGTTCTGAGGTGGCAACCATGTCATCCATTAGACTTGGATTTGAATGCCAAGTCATCCACTTTAAATGTTGGTGCATTCATTTGACCCGGGACGTGCTTTTAGTCTGTCCCAGTTTATTTATTCTCCAAATTTCCTTCTCTTTTTTCCTCACTTTTGAATAAAAGTGGATTTTGGTGAGGAAATATTTATTTTTTGGACTTCAAAACGAGTACTAGGATAATGTTGGTGCTCTGAGAATGAATTTTGAGCACTCACATGCCACTGACATTTACTAACACCACTTTTTACATTATTACATAGAAAATTAATTAAAATACTTGTCATGTAAGAATTTTTAATTATTTAAAAATACCTAGTCAGAATTTGTAAGAATGTGAGAAATGCCTAGCATGGTAATATAAATTTACCTTAGACATTAGAACATACTCAAGGCCCAACTATTAAGTCAAAATCTAGTTTTGGAAATATATGAGAGAAAAAAACTCGACCAATTATTTATGGCTAGAAAGCGAAAATAATTAGTCAATTGAAAAAAACACTCTAAAGTGGACTAACTTAGTAACCAGGTCACAAGTTGTCTAATTCTGTTGCATAAGTTCATCATGTTAGTATCATTCATTACAACTCTCCCAAAGGGGTACAAAATTTGAGAGAAGAAGAGAGAGAAGATAGAGAGAGAAAAGGGGCAAGATGTCATGTTGGACTTCTGATCTTCGAAAAAAAAGATAGGTTCCTTGTACATAGGCCATGGGGTCTTCATATCCTATTAGGTACAACTTAGCAGGTAACAAGATCTAACTATGAGCAGCTCCGAGCATGGCATTCTCTAATCTTCGATTTGATTGTCCGGTGAAACACAAACGTGACTCTTGGTTGAAGCTCTCTACTAAAATGGTCCAACCCTCGTCCGAATGATCTACATACAACAAAGAAATAAAGTGAACTAGCGGCCTAGTTTATGTCATCCTCGTAACTATCTAGCCCTTCAATGGATTGATCCTCCAATTGTTGTGTAATCTTACCTTCATGAAAGTTATTTGAGATTTACACGGTCACCACAATTAGCCAATAAAAAACAAGATAGTAAAATCCAACCCACACAATGTAAAATAAATATATAGGTTTGCAAAATGAGTTCTTTAATTAATGGCATTGATCTCACAAAACAAAAACTTTCCTAGGCGATAAGAAAACTTTTTAATAATCTTTTGCCAATGGCTAGATAATGGCTAGTTGGACTCCTCCTCTATAAAATAATATTTACTAGTCATCGTCATATTAGAGACTTGGTTAATTTTAGTAAAATATTACATTACATTTTGAATTTTCCCACTGAGACATTGAATGGACTCAACAATTCCATTAGAATCTCACACCCCCTTTGTGGTTTTAAAGTTGATGTTTGGTCCAAGAAAGTTGTAATGACTAGCTCGAAAGATCCAACGTTTATGCAATAGATAGATAATAGTTCGATTTGCTTGATTAAATGCTCAATTTGGTTGAAAATTACCTTTCCTTGACTTGCAATGGCAAGTAAATTGTCCACTCATCAACTTCTTAGTTTTATCAATGAATAACACAAACTTGATTTCACCACCTTTCTGCTTGATCTCCAATGCCTTGGTGAAATTGATGATTTTTCTACTTGGGTTTGTACCCTGCCTTCATTTCACTTGGGTCTTGCTCTAGTTTTTCATATCATGGCTTGGATTGCCACATCACTGCATCTGCCATGTCATCATGCCATTGTGCTAAATCTATAATGCCTTAAGAAGTATGAAGAATGAGACATGGGTTTTCTTCCTCTCTTCTTGTAGACCACTTTGACGTGATGCATGTCAAAAACTACACAATGATGTGGCTATTTTCCCACCTAGAAATATATAGTACATGTTGACCAAATTTGACTAGCTATAACTTAACAATGCCTTCACTATTTGGAAAATTTCAATGTGGCATGTCATCCTCTCATCAAATTGAACAATTTGAGACCAAGTTGACTTTTTTACTTTTGGGACCACTTGCATTGGGAAACATTAATTGCCTCGGGAACTGTGAAAAGATGACTTTATGAGACTCCCATTTATGAGAACTATCTGAGGGATATTAAACCTCCTTGGCCACATATAGATTCAATATACACAACCATGTGGTAACTTATAGGTGCACCTCGATGCACACTGGACTGACCCATACACTAGTGATCACCCCTAAATAAGCAGGGTTCCTTAAAACCATGAGTCCTCAAGGAAGCCCATCCAAGGCCCTCCAATCCTGTTCACGAGGAAAGGATCCATAGATGAACCCAAATGGAATAGCCATGGTCTAACCAAACACAAGGTCTAGGTACCTAAAATAGGGTGTCACATGGTAGTTACAAGGCTTTAACCTGTGACCTTGGGCTTACAATGGTGTGAAACACTGCAAAAATATATTTGTACTCTTGTTGACATGAGGGTAACATGACTGATGATACAAGACATGCTAGCTATGTCATCTCTAAGAGATTGAGTAAGGAGCATTTTGTCTTTTATTGCCCCATTTGATATGAGAGCCAATGGGAGATTTCATTGTTTGTTTAGGGCTATCCAGACCCTTTCCAGTTTCTTTCGATACTCAAACTGTAGATGTCTAGCCATTTACACGTAGAAGGACCACATACTTCATGCCCACATTCTCTCGGCTCCTTCTCGACTAGATCATGTTTAGTAGATTATGTCCTCTTATTAGCCAGGGGCACCAAGAGACAAACTGACAACAACATTGCCTTGGACTCCAAATTAGTGTGGGCTTAAGGGACAATTCCCCTTCCTTAGAGACCGCAATGATTTGCTAGTCCAAATCTCTTACTAGTAGGTAGCTAGGCAGCTGAGATCACCTAAACACCAATGACACTCCTCTTGGGAATGGCACAATAGAAGGTTCGAATCTTCCCCCAGCTACGAACTAGGGCACCATTCTATTTTGAGTTTTCTTTAGTCGGCCTTGAGTGTTAGGAGAAAGAGATCCATATTTAGTGGGATCATGAGCTAGTCCTTGACTCCTTTTTGCGACCACTTGTACTTGGAGTCGAGATTTTTTCCTTGTTTTAGCGTATTGACATTATGTTTCCTCTTTATTTATTGTTCTTTATATAGGAGACCTTTTGGTACTTGTTGAGTCCCAAACCTGCACTTCCCTAGATACCTTTTCAGCCTTCTTTTCCATTTACTTGATCCACCAAGCTGTCAAATCATTGCATATTAGTCTAAAAAGAGCTTATGAAATGGTTTCCTAACTATGTTTATGACTATTGTTTAATTTAGATTTTTATTCAAGCAGCTGCGGAAACTTGTTACTTTCCATAGCCAACTCAAGTTTCCGCAGCCATTTTGTTAAAGACTATGTTACAGGTGTCCAATGGAGAAACTTGCCACATGGGCAAGCTGCAAGTGACATGTACATGGAGCGTGTCCCCTCAGTTCAGCCAAATCACTCATAAACAGTCATGGTCAAAGATGGTCAAAGGAAGGGCCAAAGCAAGAGTTTTGCGGTGGCACAGCTCTTTTTTTCCCACGTGAAGGTTTGCGTGGCACGATCCTCAATTTCCAGAGGTATTGGCACACCTGTGGATCAACCTGTGAACTGAATTGAGCAGCCACCACTCCATGGATTTAACTGCCATGATTACCATATCGCTAGATCTCAGGCCGTGGAGATTTACGTGTCTATTTGGCAACGTAGAATCTAGGAATTAGTTGCAGCATTTTCACTTATAAATAACGCGTTGGTATACGCTGGATAGTTAGCTTTTCAGATGTAATTTTGACTATTGTTATAAGCCCACTGTACTGTGCTTTACTCTTGTCTTATTACTGCACTTTAATATATGAGAAGACAGCATTCCTGAATTCGATTTGTGACTGAGTACTGACTGGCTGAGGTTGCAGAGGGCCCCTGTACACCAAGGCTCTGTATAGTTTCTTACTTGCTTTCATTTACTGCTTTTATAATCATTAGTTTGTATATATTACGCTATTCTGATGTTCATGATTAACTGCTGTCCATATTTCCTTTTATGTTAACTGTTAGCTGATTAGTGCTTTACTTACAGGTTTTTGTAGGCAACCCAGGCAAATTTACATATTCTTAATGACTACTGACATGAGATCATCTTGTCCTTTTTGCTGATTTTCATTTACTGAGTTTTAATTCCAGCATTGTCATTTCTTTCAGTTTTGCTTTGCTTATTTACTTTTCTGCCACTTAGATATCATATTACTCATCTGTTTATGATTTCCTTTCTATAGCCAAGCGACTCAATTAGTGAGGAATCAGAATATTATTTGATGTAGTATGATTTAGTTTGCTTTCCTGCAAGTTAGAGATTAAATTACTTATGTCATTTTCAAGAATTGAAATATGAATGAGTAGTTAAATCTTAGTTTCATTTTATGCAATTTGATTTCCTGCAATTTAGATATCATATTACTCAGCTTGTTTATGATTACTTCCTATAGCCAGAGTGAGTTGAAAGGTGATGGGTCAGAATGTGGGTTGAAGTAGTGTGATTTAGTTTGCTTTACTTTCAGTCTTTGAGTTGCTTTGAGTTCAGTTTTTATTTTCTTTTTCACACAGCAGTAAGGATACTGGGCCATTGTCACTAGTTCACTGTTTTGGTACATTTATTTCCTTTTGAGAATTGATTTCATCACAGTCAGTTTGAAACCTTCTTTTTGAGAACTTTAAAGTTTGGAAAATCATTGTAGAAATCACTATTACCATCCATACTTGAATCATTGTAGAAATCACCGTTACCATCCATACTTGACTTTCAATTTTGCCATCTCACACTAGGGAATCCACAAAAGATAAACCCAAAAACAAACTAAAAAACTCAAAAACGACAAAAGACTAAGAAATCGGTTATCTTGCATATACAGTGCACTTCACTTCAACAGTTTACGACTCCCGGATTGACATTTTAAATAGCAATTTAGGATACACTAAATTGACCAAACATTTTGGCGCAGTTGCCGGGGAAGTTAAACTAGGTAGCCAATTTCTTAAAAAACAAGAAAATTTCAAGGAAGGAAAATTGATAACCTCTCAAAGTATGCTCTCCTCTTGCACTTAGTGTGAACTGGAGGATCAGAAAAGAGAAAGTTATTGGTTTAATAATTTCTTGAGTATGCTCTCTTCTTGCACCTAGAGTGACCTGGAAGATCAGAAAGAGAATTATTAGCCCGACTTGAAGAAAAATAAAAAAAATGGCATGCATAGAGCAAGAGATTCTAGGGGAAGGTTTTTAGCTAGGGCCAAAAGTTTGATTTTTACAACCCCATCTACTTCAAGGAATAGACAAGAGACACCTCCATCATCTCCAACTCACAATCCTAGCCTTAGGATTCCTGGAATTCAAGAGGCAGTAGTTGAATTAGGAGACTCTCCCACACCATCCATCGAATCTGAATTATGAAAAGATCCTTTCTTTCCTTCTATAGGGAGACACATTGTAATTGAAGAAGTAGAATCACCTGAGGAAGAAGAGGGAGAAATTCCTCCTCGTTCGCCATTAGTAGAGGAACCAGAGGACTCTGAAGTCTCTGAGGAAACTATCATGACAGAGGAAGTAGTAAACGGATTTGGTAGAGGTAGAGGTAGAGGAGGAGGAGGAGGAAATAATGGAGGAGGTAGAGGTAACAATGGGGGAAATAGGGATGGAGATAATTCATTCGGATTTCCTATAGTTGATGAGGATTCTCAAGCAACAATGAAAAACATCTCACCATCTGTCCTCCCAAACTTTCATGGGTTAAGAAATGAGGATCCTGAAACATTTCTATTTGAGTTTGAAGTCGTGTGTCGAACTTATGATTATTTGGAAGACTCTCAAAAACTCAAACTGTTTCCTTCAACATTGAAAGGAGCTGCTTTGAAATGGTTCATGGGATTACTCACTCAATCCATTAGGACTTGGAATGATATGAAACAAACATTTTTGGATAGATACCTGGACTATTGTATGCCCACCAATCACAAGGATGAGGTATTCAAAATGGTGCAAAGAGAAGATGAAAACTTGGAGGATTTACTTGAAAGATTCCAATACAACCTGAAAAGAGCAAAAATGAGTAACTTAGATGAGGAAACCTTGAAAGCCCTTCTATTAAAATCCATTAGAGATGAATGGATAGATATTTTGAACACGATGGGAAAAGGAGAGATATCTCAACTTCCACTTCATGATATAGTAGAGCTATGTGTCCATCTCTCAAGGGGAAAATCTAAAACTGGGAAAGGGCCTAGAGATCCTTCTCTCATTAGAGCAAACAAATCTGCAACTCGATCAGTAGGTAGGGCTAAGATTGGCAACATGCTTGATGAATTCACAATTGATATCTTAGGGAGTCTTAGTGAGCAACTAGACACCCTTAAAATACAAAACAAGCAGAAAGTTGAAGCTGAAGCTTTGGCCATCTTTTGCCCAAAATGTAGAAAGAAACATGCTCTAAGGGAATGTCCCTTGGATGCAAAAGTTGTAGAAACATGTGTGATTTGTTCAGAAAACCATGAGACCAAGGATTGTCCTTCAATTCCTGGGCTCAAAGCTATCTTTCAAGAAGATCCAAATACAATTGAGTCTCTCTGTTTTGTTGCAAGGAGACCTTGGAAGGGACAACAAAACCAAGGGTTTAATAACTCTATGAACTTTCAACCCCCACCAAATTGGAATCCTTGGCAACAACCTTGGTCCCAACCTCAAAATCCTTTTCAATCATGGGTACAAGGTATGCAAAATCATTATGGGAGATTTGCTCAATTTTATCAATATCCTCCATCTTTTCAAAACCAACAAGCTCCACAACTTCCAAATCAAAATCCACAACTATCATTGCCATTTCTACAACAACAACAACCTTCTCAACAGAATCCAATATTCTCAACTCTTGCTTCCATTCCAACAAAAGCCAAATCAACTACCTTCCCAGCCATTTCCAAACCCCAATAATAAAAACCCTCAAAATGCTTACATGGTAGAAGGTCAACAATTTCCTACCTATATGATTGTTCCTCTCAATGATGTACAACTCAGATCTGGTAGAGTTTTAGATAATCCTTCTATAGATGCCCAAAAGTAAAGCATTTATGAGGAAGATTCTCTTGAAGCCAATAAAGGTTTTGAAGCATCTTTTCCAAACCCAAGCACTCAAAAAGAAAAAGAAAAAGAATCAACCCCCACAACTCCTATAGTTGAGCAACCTGCACCTTCATCCACACCTCCTTTTCCTGAAAGATTACAAATCGACAAAGGGGTGGAAAAACAAATCTTGTTGCCTGACTATGATTTTCTAGATGAATTAAAGAATGTATGTATCAAGATTCCCTTGTTACAATCCATTAGAGAGATTCCTATTCTAGCAAAAACAATAAAGGATTTGAGTCTTAAAAGACCAGGAAGGAAACCAAGAGATACAAGAAGAATCCACCTGGTAGGAAAAATTGCAGATATCATGATGGGAAAAATTACTATGCAGAAGTATGTAGATCCCGGTAGTCCAATTGTCAAAACACATATCAATGGGGTAGAAATTCTAAATACTCTAATTGATCTAGGGGTTGCTATCAACATTATGAGTAGACAGACTATGGAACAGTTGAAACTTCCTAATCTTCTTTTTACACCTACTTTACTGCAACTTGCAGATCGATCAATTATCAAACCAGATGGTGTCTTAGAAGACATTTCGATCTCCTTAGAATCTTGGGAATATCCAGTAGATTTCATGATTTTAACTCCCAAGAGTAATTTAGGAGGACACCCTCTCATCTTAGGAAGACCTTGGCTAGCCACAACTGATGCTTTTATCAGTTTTAGGTCTGGGGATATGTATATTTCTGATGGTAATTCGACAAAGAAATTCAATCTGTATCCTCCAGCAAAAGCAATTACAGAAATGGGGGATAATGAGTGGGTTGATGATGAGGATACTATATAACCTGTCTTTACCATTTCTGAAATCAGTGAAGATAGTCAAAATATAAACACATTAGAAAACTTTGAAACATCTTCAGAATATGACCACACACAATTTCAGTTAGATTCTGACATTGAGTATCTATCATCTAGACAAATGTCTCTTTTCTCTATGGAAGAGTTTGGTAGTTCCGCCATTGAGATCTTTCCAGGTAAACATTGAATATCAACAAAAACTTGGAAAGATCACAACAGGAAGAGCTAACCAAAATCTTGCAAAAACATTCTACTGCATTTGCATGGGAGTATATTGATATGAAAGGTATTGACCCTAAAACTTGCATTCATCACATCTACATCGAGGAAAA
This sequence comes from Pinus tabuliformis, assembly GCA_031772625.1. Taxonomy (NCBI): domain Eukaryota; kingdom Viridiplantae; phylum Streptophyta; class Pinopsida; order Pinales; family Pinaceae; genus Pinus; species Pinus tabuliformis. Next base: position 441,465,766 of record CM062805.1, read on the forward strand.
CACTAGACCAATCAGACAACCTCAGAGAAGGATGAATCCAAACCTTAGGGAGATAGTGAAAGAAGAGCTCCAAAAACTACTCAATGTAAACTTCATTTATCCAATTTCAGATAGCCGATGGGTTTCTCCTTTGGTTATAGTACCTAAAAAGAATGGTAAATGGAGGGTATGCATTGATTATAGGGAATTGAACAAAGCAACTTTGAAGGATCACTTTCCTTTACCCTTTATCGATCAGGTATTAGATATTTTAGCAGGCAAAAAGTATTTTTCATTTTTGGATGGTTTTAGTGACTATAATCAGATTCAGGTAGCACCTGAAGATCAAGATAAGACCACATTTACCTGTCCATGGGGAACTTTTGCTTATCGAGTACTTCCTTTTGGATTATGTAATGCACCCGCAACATTTCAAAGGGCAGTACTAGGAATCTTTTCTGATCTAATCCATGATTGTGTAGAGGCTTATATGCATGATTTTACAGTTTATGGTAATTCATTTGAAGAGGCATTAGAGAATTTGGAAAATGTCCTTATAAGGTGTAAAGAGACAAACCTTTCATTGAGTCATGAAAAATGCTTTATGATGTTTATTGAAGGGATTGTTTTAGGACATCATATTTCAGGGGATGGGATTAAAGTTGATAGATCAAAAGTTGAAGTCATCTCCAAGTTGCCTATTCCAAATTGTCAGAAAGATGTTAGAAGTTTCCTTGGATTTACTGGATACTATAGAAGATTTATCGAAAACTTCACCAAAATAGCATCTCCACTCTTCAAATTACTTACAAAAGATTGTGAATTCAAATGGGATCCTGATTGTCAATCTGCATTTGAAACTTTGAAAACAAGAATATCTGAAGCACCCATTTTGAGAGGGCCAAATTGGAAACTTCCTTTCCATATTTCTACAGATGCTTCAGATACAGCTCTAGGAGCTGTGTTGGGTCAAAAGGATTTAGTTCCTTATTCCATTTACTACACCAGTAAAAATTTGACTCCCACTGAGTTAAACTATACTGTGACTGAAAAAGAGTTCTTAGCTGTTGTTCATGCAATCAATAAGTTTAGACATTATATAACAGGCTATGAAACTTTTGTCCATATTGATCATTCTGCAATTAGATATCTAATGAACAAACCTGTTACTAATGGCAGAGTTACAAGATGGCTCTTACTTTTACAAGAATTCAATATTACTGTGTTGGATAGACCAGGGAAACAAAATACAGTAGTTGATTTCTTGTCTAGAATCCAAAATACTAATGAAGATTCTCCTGTAGAGGATAAGTTTCCAGATGAATATTTATTTGCAGTAACTACTAAGACTCCTTGGTATGCAGATATTGCTAACTATTTGGTTACAGGGAAACTACCTCCACATTTATTTCCTAGTGAAAAAAGAAGAATTATTCAAGAGAGTTCGAATTATTCGTGGATTTCTAATGAATTGTTTAAAACAGGGCTAGATTGTGTGATCTGAAGATGTGTTCGGGAAGATGAAATGCCTGACATCCTCAATGCATGTCATGATGAACCATGTGGTGGACACTTTGCTGACAAAAGGACGGCCTATAAAATCCTTTATTTAGGATATTATTGGCCTTCCCTTTTCAAAGATGCAAAACAATATGTCAGAAGGTGTGACAGCTGCCAAAGAGTTGGGAGACCGACTCTTCCAAATGAAATGCCATTACAACCACAGGTACTCATCTAACCCTTTGAAAAATGGGCTTTAGATTTCATTGGACCCATTAATCCACCATCTAAACAGAAGAAGTATATATTGGTATGCACTGATTATGTCACTAAATGGGTAGAAGCCAAAGCATTGCCTTCTGCCACTGAAAATTCAGTTGTTCATTTTCTTTATGAGGATATTTTTACTCGTTTTGGTGTCCCAAGAGAAATTGTCACAGATCAGGGAAGTCAATTTACATCTAACTTGATGGAGAAGCTGATGGAAGAATACAAAATCAAGCACAAAAAATCTACTCCTTACCATCCGCAAGCAAATGGCCAAGTGGAGTCTACAAACAAAGTTCTTGAGAGCATCATCACCAAAACTGTCCATCTACACATAAGAGATTGGGCAGAGAGGCTTCCTGAAGCCTTGTGGGCCTACAGAACTATATGGAGGAATACAACAGGACATTCTCCCTATGAACTTATTTATGGGAAAGAAGTCCTGCTCCCCATTGAGTTTCAAGTCAAGAACTTCAAGATGGCAGTCCAGTTAGGGATGAATCTATCAGAAGCCCAAAAGCACAGAATGGAGCAGCTGAATGAGCTAGATGAGATCAGACAAGAAGCAATTGTAAGGACTGATCTAGTTCAACATCAAAGAGCTAAGTGCCATGACAGATATATCAAAGAGAAAAAGTTTCAAGAGGGAGATTGGGCGCTACTGTTTGATTCCAAGTTTAAAGACTTCAAAGGTAAATTTCAGACCCATTGGCTTGGGCCATATGAGATTGACAAAGTCTTTAACAATGGAGCGGTAAGAATCAAGACCATTGATGAATTTTAAACTCCTCTCATTGTGAATGGCCACCGATTGAAAATTTATCATAAGCCACTCTCAAAAGAGGAATTTGTCAAAATGCTCCAAGATAATTCTGCAATAAGGCTGGTGGAGAAGAATCCTTCTTCCCCACCAGCCTAGCCTTTGTTTCTTTCAGTTAAAAATAAATAAATAAATAAATTTGTATAAGCCTGAAAACCAATCATAGATTGGCGGTCTTATACAGAAAATATAAAGTGAAAATCAGGGACACCTGACACTCTATATTTTCAAAAAAAAAAAAAACTCTCCTCTCCTTCTTTTTCCATCTTCACTCCACCTCATTTGCCATTTCACTCCATCTCCATCTCATTTCACTTCACTCCGCTTCACTTTCACTCCATTCCACTCATTTCATTTTCATTTCATCAATAAAAGTCCCTTTTAGGACTATTTTCACTCAGTTAGCTATTTTCTAACTATCTTTGTTCAGCTAAGTGGGTGTTGTCCCAGTTTCCGCAGCCAGAAACGATTTCCGCAGCTACCACCACTCTGTTTTTCAAATTCACAGTCAAAATGTTAGTGCAATAATCATGAAAATGCAGGAGTAATTGAGCAAATGCTATGAAGACATGGAGCATCTCCAAGACATCAAGGAAGAGCAGTTGGTTAAAAGCTATGAGCAAGAAATGACAAGGTTTCCAAAGGTATGAGCAATTTTTTTTATCAAATAGCAATTAAAGTCATGATTATGCATAGTTATCAAACCATAAAAGTTCTACTATGTGCAATGATTCGGTACGATAGCTCCATTACCCACTCCTATTCCACGATATTACTCCACACACCATGCATTCATTTCTTAACGGTCTCATGATTGATTTTCGGGTTTAAACTCAAGTTGACTGCACTTTCATTTACCACCTGTACTCATGAGATGTGACCTATCCCATTACGGCTCCTCTCCACCGCATTTCCCGCAGCCATCCATTAAAACGTGTGATATTTCGTACGCAGCCGTTAATTCAAAAATCTCGACTCCACTCCGTTCACTTATCATTCTATTAAGATCATCCTCTTCACATATACGCATTTCAACTTGTGAACTCATTTGCGGCTGCCCATCCTCTGTTCCGTCTGTAATCCGAAGCGTTCCCGTTACCTATTACCGATTGCAGCCACTGCATTTTACCATAAACCCTGCAACCAAGCTACCTTCCCTCTGCTAAACCCTCACACGCAATTGAATCCTCAGTTGAAATTCAAAACAGAGGAAGGAATGGGAAAATTACTAAGGGCAGATCCAAAAGGACCGAAATATTTAGAAGGTTACCCTCAAGCAAAAGATTTGCTGAAGAAAGCCAAATGGTTACGCTTCATCCAAAAGTTTAAAGGCTATAACAAAGAGGTAACCAAAGCTTTTGCACGGTCCTTCGATGGTCAAATGGTGGAGATTGGAGACTTGAAGCTCACGGTGACTGAAACAACAGTAGCAGCTGCCACAGGCTTACCCCAGGAAGGTGAGCGATGGTTCAAAAACAAAAGCGTGGATGAACAGGCATGGAGAATTATGCTAAGAAACCCAGGTATGGACACCACTGTGTTTACTAAAGGAATTCCTGTTCATGCATTGAAAGAAGAATGGGCCAGTCTGCTGTTAGTTATCCAAAAATTTATCACTTGCGAAGGACGCTTTGGTTCAATGTACATGTACCATGCTAGACTGTTGATGAATTTCTTAGAGAGTCAAACTCTTAATTTGCCTTATTTCTTACTGTTGAGTTTGAAGAAGATGAGTATTACAGTCCAAAAACACATAGGCAATATAGAACCTCATCTATATCATCATGGACTTGTAAAAATTCTCATTGAGGACCAACTAAAGAAAAACAAAGATACCTGGGAACAATTCTTGATAAGAAACTACTTTCAAGAGCCATCTGAGGCCTCTGAAAGTAGTACACCAAAGACACCAAGAAAAAGTAGGAGAAAAGAAAAGAGTACCATAGTCCAAGACTCCCCTACTACAGAAACTCAAGAAGTTGGTCAAAAAGGAAAAGAGAACAGAACTAAAGACAAGAAATAGAGAAAAGAGAAAGGCAAAAGAACCATCCGAGAAGTCTACCAATCACCTGAGCCATCCATAGAGGAGGATTATCAACCACTGTCAGAGAGATTAGTGCATCTTCAAGAACAGGCTGCTATAGCAAAGAAAAAGGAAAAAGGGAAACAGAGTATACAAGAAAGGACTACTAGTCCGCCATACTTAAGGAGAAGCACCAGGCTAAGAGGAAAGGGGAGTAAAACACAAATAAAATGGCCCCACTTCATTGACTTGGGTGGAGAGACACTCGAGAAACCTCCAGCTGGTCGTAGTCCACCTCGTCCTCAGCCAAGTATTGAAACTAGTCCTCGACATGATGAAAGCCCTTCTCGGCCAGAGCTAGAGAGCAGTCCTCCTCCTCCACAAGATTTTGAACTCAGTCCAAGAAAGACACTTGAAGTAGATCCCAATCAACAGGAGGTATATGACTACTTGGAATCTTTAGAAAAATCAGCTGCAGGTCCGAGTACCACTCTGCCACCAGATGCACAAGTTCAGTCCTTAAAGCAGGAGGTATTTGAATTAGAGGTCCTAAACAGGCATATCAAGCAAGAAAATGAAGCACTCAAGGAGTAGAGCAAAGTAGATAAAATTATTCATGATAACACTATGCTTCATTTGGGACTATGGCAAAAGAAAAACAAGAAACTGAAGAAAAAGTGCAGAAAGTTGAGCAGAGCATTGATCAATCTCAAATTCAGATGTCTAACAAGGAAACCCAGGATGGTGGTAGCACCAAAGAAGAAGAAAAGAGGGCTAGATGTCCTAGAAAAAGCTTCAGAACATATGGATTAGAGGGGAATGACTAAATTTGGTTGCATGAGGACATGCAACACCTTCACAGTCAGGGTATGTTGAGTCCCAAACCTGCACTTCCCTATATACCTTTTCAGCCTTCTTTTCCATTTACTTGATCCACCAAGCTGTCAAATCATTGCATATTAGTCTAAAAAGAGCTTATGAAATGGTTTCCTAACTATGTTTATGACTGCTGTTTGATTTAGATTTTTGTTCAAGCAACTGCGGAAACTTGTCACTTTCCACAGCCAGCTCAAGTTTCCGCAACCATTTTGTTAAAGACTATGTTACAGGTGTCCAATGGAGAAACCGGCCACATGGGCAAGCTGCAAGTGACTTGTACATGGAGCGTGTCCCCTCAGTTCAGCCAAATCACTCATAAACAGTCATGGTCAAAGACGGTCAAAGGAAGGGCCAAACCAAGAGTTCTGCGGTGGCACGGCTCTGTTTTTCCCACGTGAAGCTTTGCGTGGCACGATCCTCAATTTCTGGAGGTATTGGCACACCTGTGGATCAACCCGTGAACTGAATCGAGCCGACACCACTCCATGGATTTAACTGTCATGATTACCATACCGCTAGATCTCAGGCCGTGGAGATTTACATGTCTGTTTGGCAGCGTAGAGTTTAGGAATTAGTTGCAGCATTTTCACTTATAAATAACGCATTGGTATACGCTGGATAGTTATCTTTTCAGATGTAATTTTGACTGTTGTTATAAGCCCACTATACTGTGCTTTACTCTTGTCTTATTACTGCACTTTAATATATGAGAAGACAGCATTCCTGAATTCGATTTGTGACTGAGTACTGACTGGCTGAGGTTGCAGAGGGCCCCTGTACACCAAGGCTCTGTATAGTTTCTTACTTGCTTTCATTTACTGCTTTTATAATCATTAGCTTGTATATATTACGTTGTTCTGATGTTCATGATTAACTGCTGTCCATATTTCCTTTTATGTTAATTGTTAGCTGATCAGTGCTTTTCTTACAGGTTTTTGTAGGCAGCCCGGGCAAATTTACATATTTTTAATGACTACTGACATGAGATCATCTTGTCCTTTCTGTTGATTTTCATTTACTGAGTTTTAATTCCAGCATTGTCATTTCTTTCAGTTTTGCTTTGCTTATTTACTTTTCTGCCACATAGATATCATATTACTCATATGTTTATGATTTCCTTTCTATAGCCAAGCGACTCAATTAGTGAGTAATCAAAATATTATTTGATGTAGTATGATTTAGTTTGCTTTCCTGCAAGTTAGAGATTAAATTACTTATGTCATTTTCAAGAATTGAAATATGAATGAGTAGTTAAATCTTAGTTTCCTTTTATGCAATTTGATTTCTTGAAATTTAGATATCATATTACTCAGCTTGTTTATGATTACTTCCTATAGCCGCAGCGAGTCGAAAGGTGAAGGGTCAGAATGTGGGTTGAAGTAGTGTGATTTAGTTTGCTTTACTTTCAATCTTTGAGTTGCTTTGAGTTCAATTTTTATTTTCTTTTTCACACAGCAGTAAGGATACTGGGCCATTGTCACTAGTTCACTGTTTTGGTACATTTATTTCCTTTTGAGAATTGATTTCATCACAGTCAGTTTGAAACCTTCTTTTTAAGAACTTTAAAGTTTGGAAAATCATTGTAGAAATCACTATTACCATCCATACTTGAATCATGGTAGAAATCACCGTTAGCATCCATACTTGACTTTCAATTTCGCCATCTCACACTAGGGAATCCACAGAAGATAAACCCAAAAACAAACTAAAAAACTCAAAAACGACAAAAGACTAAGAAATCGGTTATCTTGCATATACAATGCACTTCACTTCAGCAGTTTATGACTCCCGGATTGACATTTTAAATAGCAATTTAGGATACACTAAATTGACCAGACAGTACTTCTACTTGCATTTACGTCATTGTACTCAATGGTCCCGTTGACATACTTTTGTGGTCATTTGTGGGACATTAATATAGTTATCTTCTCTTATCTTATCTAATTTTCATCTACCAATCCTCTTCGATACAAGCCAAAATTCTTTGTGTTTTCCTTTCCAACTCTTTTTTAGTTTTAGTCTCTCTTCCTCATTGAAAATGATACATTGTAGACACATGCCTTGCAAATAGGACCCCCAAATCCATCTCTACTATCTTCAAGGCCTCATCTCTTCTCTTTTTTTACAAACCATTCAATAGTTTCCTTTTTCAACTGTTTTAGAATAGAGATGAATTTAAAGTAAGTTGACTCTTTAGGATTTGGATCAAATATGTTCTACTCATTTACAACTAGATTCTTGAAGTCTTCTTCAAGGCATAATCAATTAAATTTGAATAAAATATGTGGTTTGTCATTTTGCTTGTACACTTGTAGAAAAATTGCACTATGATTAGAGAAGCCAATAGGGACCACTCATGCTCTGATTTGGTTGACCTTGTTCATAATGATATTTGAGATTAAAATTTTATCTAGTCTATTGGCTACCCCTTTTGTTCCCCCTTGTTATTTATCCAAGTGGGAACCATTTTAGAGGTTCAACTTAACAACGTTGCATATATCATTAATATATTGTTGGTGTCACGATATATCCTACAATTTTTCCAAAGTTGATATTATCAATGTTGTTTTCTTCCAATGAATATCATGACATTTCCGATATATATTGTGAGTTCAATTCCCACAAGTGACATGACGAACTTTGATGTAATAAACAGAATATGTATATTCCTCATGTGAAATATATAGGAATGTATCTGTGATTTTTTTTGTGAACTAAACGAAAATATCTCCTTGTTGATGCTAGTAATACTATATAACCTGATTTTTGGTCTTTTTACCCTCATGTATAAAAATAGACACATGAGATTCGGGTTTGAGGAATTTTTTTTTTATCTTGGTAGTCATTGGGAATATTAAATTCTTTAAGTAAAAATTGACATTACCCTTTACAATTCGTTTTATACCATTTTACTTAAATCTTTAACAATACCATTAGTTATTTCATGATGTTTGAGAGTGTTTCCAGCCTCAAAATTTGATGGAGATAGTAGAATTTAGAATTTAGTAGAATTAGTTGTTTTTAGGATTGGTAGGAATGCAACATTCCATTTTATCAAGAGCACTGAGATGTCTATGCACCTTGATTTTGGTGGTGTTGATTGTTTAACTCCTCTATCATGACCATAATAAATATTAGAACTATACCCTTCACTCACGCAAAATCAATGGTTAGCATGTTAAGTTTTTCCTACCTTATTTTAATGCTTGGATTAGGGAGTTTCATCAAAATTGGAGAGTGTTGACTGATGTCCCTGGAGTATTGAGGTAAAGGAAACGACTAAAAGAGTGGGTAGAAGGTGCTATTGATTATGAGGACTTGAATATAAGTGATGATTTTGATGATACGTAGTTATTTGTTGTAGCATGATGTTTTTTGGATTGTAGAGGGCTTTTGGGCCTTCAATGTCTATGTATTTTGTTTTGGATATGTATTGTGATTTGGACATAGTGCCATTTTTCTATATTCACTCTAACATGCTATATGACTTGATGGAATTATTGTGTGATGTATCACTTGATGGCAACTTATACATCTTATTTATCAATTTTATTTTCATATTTATGTGGCACTGTGTTTCTTTGGTGTTGTTATTGCTTTAAAACTTTTGTATTTTTTAAGTTTGATATTTTCCAATATTTTGAGTAAGTTATATTCTAGAGCCTTGGTCATTTCTTCACTATCATGATAAATGTAGCTTTGGTTCAACATCAATGCATCTTGATTCTTCTATTATGTTTTTGAAGTATGCATCAACCTCGTCCAATCTAGCATTAAAACAACAATCCTTAGCTCTGCAATTAGGGATGTTCAAATCTCCACTTGTGATATTCTTCTTCATTTTTTCTCATTGACGATCAAAAAAGGAATCTTAGAAAATTTTCCTGTCTTTGTAAGGACCATAACAATTGATTATTGACCAGGTGTGGCCCAAATCCTTGATTATGAACTTGGTCTAAATACTGAATCAACAACAATGGGATTTGATAGAGTGATAGATTTTCTACACCGCGTTAAAACACCTCCAAATATCCAAACAACATATAATACCATGAAATCCCAATCTTTCAACAATTTGTCTAATTCCTTAACTAATTTGCTATGTTGCGAGGATGGGTACGGGTATGGGGACGGGTGTGTCACTTTTTGAAACAGGGTAGGTGGGTTCGTCGGGGATGTATTACAATTTATATGTATTTTATATTTTATAAATTATAAATTATAATACATATGAATTTTGAAATCTTCCAACTAACAACAAGAAAAATAAATCATTTAAATACTTAAACATGAATATTCATTTTGAAATTTCAAATTTGATATCAAGTGGAAATTGCAATTTTGAATTTACGTATTGATGTGAATCATGATAATAGATATTAGAATCATAAGTATGTGTCCATTGTCATGCTACATTCAAAAATTGCCCTAAGGCATTTCTATGATGGCAACCAAGTGTTAGATGATGTGTAGAAAAATAACATGTTGCAAAACAATATTAGTAACGTTCTTTCAAAGTAAATAAGAAGTCGTCCTTTATTTACATTGACATAACAAAGAATTACCAAAAACATAACATTGACCATTCTTCCATAAAGTTAGGTGTAGAATGTTGCATTTGAAGTGCACATTCTCAAATTGATGTATTGGCAAGGTTCTTGGTGGTGATTAAGTGCAACATTCTGATCCCCGGGACTTACCCAACAAATGGAAAAGAATACTAAACTACAACAACAGAAATTAAACCCATTCCAACTCTGTGTGAACTAGGATATGGCATTGTATGTTGCATGGCATAAAAGTGAGTCCACAAATCAACAAGGTAGACAGTAATCAACATACACACACATATTCTTAGTATTAGAGTAATCGACATAACTATTAAAATTTACTTTTGTTTTATGATTTTTTTCCTTTGCCACATGCCACTCAAGAACCCCTCACGCACCCATTTTCTGGGTTCATGCACCTAATATCGAGGTTTGGCAAACCCGTTTATGCAAAATAACAAAGCTCGAAGCTACTGAGTACCGGGTTCTTATGGGAAGTATCGAGTTTGTTTGGGTTCATTTGGGAAGTACCCGCTCTAGCACCCGGTTCGTGGGGACGAGAACCAGAGACAGGTTCGCAAACCCCACCCCCAAGTTTGTGAACCCATGCTACATAGCTAATTTGTGACCTTCTCCTATTGTTTCTTATATTATTAGAACATCTCACTCAGAGATGTCAACCAATAATAAGAGGGATAGTCTTTTTAAGGGGCTTCCTACACCTTGTATGTTTAAGGAAAGTATAATCATTTAAGGGCTCCTTAAGAGATTTTTGTGTTTCTTTTTTATTTGTTTTAGGGCTTTGCCTTATGTAGGAATCAAATATGATTTTCTACCTCTAGAGTTGGTGCTTGAGTCAATGATTGCTTGTTTACCTAAACCTTTAGGCATGTCGAATCCTTGAATATGAACTTGGTCTAAGTAATTGAATCAACAACAATAGGGTTTAATAGAGTGATATGTTAGTTTCTTTGAACCTAGATTTAGATTTAGTGCCCAATAAAATATGCTCAAAATAGAAAATAGAATTGAGATTTGATCTTTTATTTTATACACCAAACATATTGGGTTCCTAACTTAACGTGCACAACAAAAGCAAAAACAACAATGAAACTAAACACATAAACAATATGACACAATTTTACCTTGGAAACCCCAATGTGGGGAAAACAAACAAATGTGGGCTCTATCCAGTTTCTAAAAAATGGTGATTACAACAAAGTGAATTTTTCCAAAAAATTACAACAGCACAAATCTTAGCCTTTTTCGTGTACGACCTTGCCCAAAACAACTTGTGTGACCCAAAGAAATCGTTGTGTGGCCTAGTTGTATGACCTAAAAAATTCGGCCTGTTTGGCCCTGCAAATTCATGGTTGTACGACTTTATATTTTTCCTTGTTAGCTGCTCTTGAAGTCAATTTATACGTTATTCCTCTCTTTTACTGTCAATTTAACCCTCTAATTTTCAGTTGAATGCCCAGTCTCTCTTGTGCCAAGTCGAATACACACTCAACAACTCGATTTTCTCTTCATATAGAAGCTAACCTAATCCCCAAAGAGATGGAGGGTTGAGATTGATTTTTCGCCCTTAAGATCAATGGTCATGACATAATCTCTCATTAACCTTTTTCACTTTATAAAAAGTTGGCTAATAAAGTCAATAATTAAATTATTCACTTTAGCCTAAGGTTCAAACTTAGGAAAATTTTAAATTTAGTTGTAGAAGTGAATTTAGGTGATAGAATACATTTCACAGTACTTGACCAATGCATAATCACCTTCCAAGCTACGGTTTCAACACTCCCTATTTGCGAGGAAGGTGTTCTACACAACACCCGACTTATTCCTGAAGAATACAAACTTACTCTTCATCAAGGCCTTGATCAGGATGTCTGCTACCTTCTCCTTTGTAGGTATGTACTATAATGTCATAGTCATCTTTTGGACATAATCTATGATGAAGTGGTACTTGGTTTGAATGTGTTTTGACTTGTCTGAAACACCATTTTTTTTAGAAAAAGCTTGATGCAACTTTGATTGTCATGGTGAATGACAGTTGTTGAGTATGTTGTCATTGATGTCAAGCAACAGATGCAACAGGAGCAACAAGTAAAGAATGAGATGTAGAACCCTTGGTGCATATGATGATGATGAATTTTGATGTACATAGGGATTTTGTTCCTTGGATTATAAGGATAACCCATAATTATTGGAGTTTTTGAGGTAGCAGATCATGGAATTTGGCTTGGAACCCTTTGCAGTTGGATTCTACTCATCTTGTTGATTTTGGTGGTATGTGGAGCATTTCATGGGCCCTCAAAGTTTGTGAGATATGCCCGGTCAAAGTCAAAGCCCCAATTTAGTGTTCAAAACCCCAAGGGTTGACAATATTGCAAAAAGTGTGATGACGAGGGATCAAGTGTTGATGTGGCAATCTCGTTGGCATAAGGATGATGTGACATTGAATAGTTTATTGTCCTACCATATTGACAACTAAGAAATCGGATTCGTGCCTAGGCCCCCTCCCGAATTGGGGAACTCAAACACGATTTAGTGGGACACGTGTCCTCTGGATTGTGTCCCATCGGGACATGATCGTGTCCCAATTATGGGACACATGTCCTGATTCTTGGACTATCGTGTGGCCATAAAAGGCAGATTTGGGCCATTCTAACATCACATTTCTCATTTTTCTCTTGCTGTGGGTGTGTAAGAGTGAAGAGAAAAGGGCATAGGAGAATTTTGGAGGTGATTCAAGCAACAAATAATTGCATTTTGTCTCTATTTTTTTGCATTTTTATTACAACAGTTTGCATGTGCATTTTTTTTTACAAACTTGTGCATTCTTTCTTTATTTTTTTACAACATGCATGGCTCAGTCAAGGGCAACAGGGAAGGGGAAAAGGAAGGGGAAGAATGTCCCCATTGGAGTTGCCCCTCATGTTCCAATTTCATCAGGGTATGCAAGTGTTCCCTCTATTGGAAGTGGGGTTGCATCAACAACTTCAAATTTTGAAGGAAGACATCAGACTCAAGATAACAAATATCCCTTATGAAAATATGTCACAAGAGAGAAATGGTCAAGAAAGAAGATGAAGGGAGGAGGCAATGTTGCTTGGAAATGAAACTATTGCAACAATCATTTCATGAGCACATATTATCGTGTTAAATCTCATTTGTTGGCTTTGCCAAGTTGTGGAATTGCAACATGTACACAAGTGTCTTTAGCCAAGAGGAAAGAAATGGAAAAAGAGGCCAATGTTGGTATGGCAAAGGTGGTTGCAACATCTTAAAAAACAAGAATGATGCTCCCCTTCCGTTCTTGAGGAAAAGCAACAACAAATTTCCATTTAAGAGTTTTGGTGGGGGGCAAGTAACAAAAAGAAAGGCAGTGGCACTTGGTCCAATGGACAAGATTTTTCAGAAAGAGAAACAAGAAGAGCTTGATCTCACCATTGCATTTTTTTTTTCTATCAGAACTTCATATCCTTTAATGTTGCACGCTCATCTTTATTTATTGATATGTGCCGAGCTCTAACTCAAGGGGCTCCATTAAGGTATGTGCCTCCTGGCTCAGAGAAGCTTAGCACCACATTGTTGACGAAGGCAAAGAAAGAGGTGGACAAAATGCTTGAGCCTATTAAATCAGCATGGCCAACATCTGGGGCTAGCATTGTTTCTGATGGATGGACAAATCCAACACGACACCTGCTCATCAAATTCATGGTGTCTTCCTTGAATGGTCCAGTTTTCTTGAAATCAGTGGATGCACTTGGACAATACAAGGATGCACAATATATGGGTGAGTTGTTTATTAAAGTTACTGAATATGCAGGTGTTGATTCTTGTGTGCAAATCATTACACACAATGCATTTATTTTCAAGGTTGTTGGCATGATTGTGGAAGTTAAATATCCACAAGTATTTTGGACACCTTTGTCCATTCTTTGAATTTAACACTTAAATCTATTACTTCTCATGTGCTTCGGATTAGAAGAATTATTGGGGATGCAAGATATATTTGCAACTTTGTACAAAATCGTATAAATGCCCTCACTATCTACAAGGAGTACACCAACCTATCATTGTTGAAGATTGTGGATACATGGTTTGCCTCTTCATTCGTCATGTTGAAGAGGTTGAGGGAGGTCAAGACAACTCTTGGGGCCATGGTTATTTTAGATTTTTGGTCTTTTTGGAGAAAGACAAATCAAGTAGCCTCAAAAAGAGTGAAGGACACATTGTTAGATGATGCTTGGTGGGAGAGGGTAGATCTACTTTTTTAGATCATGGACCCTATCATTTCTTTGCTTCAATTTGCAGATACAGACCAACCCATCCTAGGAGAGGTTTATGAGGGATGGAATTCCATGATTGAGTATGTGAGGAGCATTATTTTACAGAGTGAGTGCCTGTATTGGAGAATTCGGTATCTACAGAAAAATACTAATTCCCTAGATAAGTAATTGTATCTAGAACAACAATTTGAAGTGTTTTAGACTTTTCCTATAAGCAATAGATAAGATGAGAAGATAAGAAGACCTACTTGTAGTTCCACTTTCCTCTCGTCTCCCTTGTATCGATCTTGTCGCTCCCTGTAAACACAACAGGAAAAAAAAAAAAAAAAAAAAACTTGATCAAAGCACACGATCTATTGAATATAAGTGATAGGAATCAGATATTATTCACACATATAAGCATTATGAATCAATACAAACATATGGGAGAAAGGTTCAAACACTTTATTAGATAGAAGAAGGAAATACAAACATTGGTGTCTGATTCAAAGCCATTCCTCCAGCTTGGATCCCATTCACATCACATCAAAAGCATGAAAAACTTGTAGCATTACAATACTTGCTTCAAGGCCAAATCTTAAAGCAGCATTATCTCCTTACAATTCAACATAATCCAGCCCTTGATCTCTTAGATGAGTGGTAAATCTATAGGAAGATGGAGGTTTTGTCATAAATGGTGGCATTGAATGGCCTTCCATACTTAGAATTAGTTCCATGGAGGAAGGGATGAGAAGATAGGATGCATCTTAATTCATTCCTCATCCATTTTCGAGCTCATAGGAGTTGATAAGTGAGGTAACCTTCTAGATGACTTCAAAAGATAAGAATATTCCCCAAACCCTATGTGAATTTTTCTCATTCTCCCCCAGCGCAGGTGAAAGGAAGCCTAAGTGCTCTATAGAGCACCCTGACAGTGGACTCAACTTCTCTGCAGCGCACCTTAACAAGAGCTTACCTGCGCTGGTCCCTCTAGAGGCTATTTCTGGATGTCTTTAAGTCATGAAAATGTCTGGGAAGGAGGCATTCAAAGGGGTGACTTGTTTAGGGCATGTAGCAACTGAAATTAGGGTTTGATGAGCCCTAAAACACTGATCTGGATGATGGGATTGATGTGCCCAAATGGATCTGTAACAGCTACCCCCTAAAGCATGAAGTCAGAAAAATGCCAATGTCAAATGAAATGCTTTACGATGTGATGAGGAGGTATCGAAGTGGAAAGTGACCTGCATCAATTACAATACATATATCATGATATTTGACTTTACATGAATTTCTCAGGGAAGGCATACCCATGCTCAGCTTATAAAATTTCATTACATGTACATAAACAGTCGTCTACAGATATAGACCCATGATCGGAATGACCATTAATGTAAAGCCATTGTACATATGATTTAGCACTCTTGAAATCGTAGCTCGGATGGATGAAATTAGATCCAAGGTCTTCTATCTCGTTTAGTCGTTCGCTTAAGTACGAGTCTAACCATGTGAATATGTGATTTGAATTCGAACATGGGAAGACACCATCTGATTACTAGCCAATGATGTAAGTCGTTAACAGATGCGAGAGAAATCACCGATAATGATAATGATCCTCAAGGTACTACAGTACATTCTTCATGGTGTGAATGGATGATTTGATGTTGAACACCATACAAAGTCTTTCGGTCGAAGGCCATTGACGTTAACCTATCGTCGGAAGCGAGAAACCTACCATTGATGCATGCAAGCCTCAAAGTACTGGAAGAGTGTTTCTAAGTCAACTTCTTGGATAATGTGCTAATGTCGACAAGAAGCGACTCATCGTAGGAGTGCCTTGATGTATCCCACATCAATGACACGAAACAAGTGTAGTGATTTTAGAGATGGAATTTGACTGACGACACAAGGTTCAGGAGTGGCGGTCATGAAAATGAAGGTTTACGATATTTCAAAGGATGAATTTTGACTGGATGACTTCTCTTGAACATGTCGGCGACACTAAAATGAATTGGTAGCATTGACCCAAAACAAAGTGATGGATGGTATGATAGACCAATAAAGTGATTTTCCCCTTTTTCTATTTTCCCCAGTCATTGCTGACCAATACCTCTTTATTTTTATATCAAGCTTGAGGAGGATAACATATGCTTGTTGTATAATTCCACCCTTCGAGTGAATCCATCACTATGTGATGTTTAACGAGTCTAGGGAAGGTGAAACTCGGTCTTGTCTAGATGGACAAGTTTGTCGCTATTTGATGTTTTAACGAGTTTAACGACAAAGATAACTCGGTCCTTTTCATGTTTAGAGAGTTTGAAAAGGGACAAAAATAAAACTCCACAAGTTCTTTTTCGTTAATTTGTCTCTCAAGCTTGAAAAATCATAAAACAATACGAGAGAGAACCTATTGACCATGTTCGATCAACGTATTCCTTTTTCATAAGTAATCTATCTCAGTCCTGAAAAAGGTTAAACTTATACTGAGTAGATGTCATTTCCAATCTGTTGACGAGCTGAAAAGGACAAGCGCTCGACAATCTTTTCATATTTCGAGAGTCGGAAAAGAGCTTAAAGAGGACTCCATTTTGGGGAACCAGTGGTGTCTAGGGTAGCAATTGGTTTCGGTGATGTTGGAACTTCTCAAAACATGTTGATTTATGTGAAGAGGCTGGCTAATAAGACCAATCATTGCAACTGTTCCTCAAAAAAGGGTAAAACAACCAAGTGAAAGCGTATGATCGGCCAAAGGGATGGTGGCGATGGGATGAAAACAGCCAAGGCTCATCAGATTCCTTGTTTCATTTTTTAACGAGGTTGACACAAGACCGGGAACTATCCTCATACTCCTTGTTTCATTTTTTAACGAGCTTGACACAAGACAAGGAACTATACTCATACCATTTGTTTCATTTTTTAACGAGGTTGACATAAGACCAATAACTGTCCTCATACCCTTGGTTTCATTCTTTAACAAGGTTGACACAAGACAAGGAACTATCCTCAAGTGACCTGTTTCATTTTTCAATGAGGTTGGCACAGTAAAAGAAATATCCTCATATTCCTTATTTAATTTTTTAATGAGGTTGACACAAGACAACGAACTATCCTCGTATTCCTTGTTTCATTTTTTAATGAGGTTGACACAATACAAGGAACTATCCTCATATCCTTGGTTTCATTCTTTAACGAGGTTGACACAAGACAAGGAACTATCCTCACGGGAGTTGTTTCATTTTTTAATGAGGTTGACACAGTAAAAGAACTATCCTCATACCCTTGTTTCATTTTTTAACGAGCTTGATACAAGACAAGGAACTCTGCTCCTATCCTTGGTTTCATTTTCTAACGAGGTTGACACAAGACAAGGAACTATCCTCAGACTCCTTATTTCATTTTTTAACGAGGTTGACACAAGACCAGGAAATATCCTCATATCCTTGGTTTCATTCTTTAACGAGGTTGACACAAGACAAGGAACTATCCTCATATCCATGGTTTCATTTTTTAACAAGGTTGACACAAGACCAGGAACTGTCCTCGTATTCCTTATTCCATTTTTTAACGAGGTTGACAAAAGACAATGAACTATCCTCCTGGAACCTGTTTCATTTTTTAATGAGGTTGACATAGTAAAATAACTATCCTCATATCCTTGATCACGCCCCATATGAGGTCATGACTTCCAATAGGTTCTCATCTGATGGGAGAACAATGCTCTGGAAGGGATCTATATCAAGGAAACCGAGATCTAGTTCCAATTCCCCTAGTACATAATGTACAACATCACTGAATTGATCGTCAGTTGATGTAGGCATGGAACGGGTTTCCAAATAATTAACCCGTGGCGGGGATGATACCATCAGTACAAAAGAACCATTTAGGGAAGATGGTTGATTGGAAGCCATATTTGGACCGAGAAATGAAAGCTGGTCAACGGTGACAATTCTGCCTTCATGTGGGAAACACATCACTCGAAATAGTGTTGACACAATAGCTCCCATGTCATAAACATAATCGCGCCAAAGAAGTAAATTATAATCTAAAGGGTCTGGGACTACCATCACATTTAGATAAATAATTTTTCCTCCCAAAGTAATAGGCAACTGAGAGAGGATCCCTAATGGTTGATTGGTTCCTCTGTTAAAAGCCAACAAATTCTGGGTAACAGGCACAAGCGGCAGTGAACCGAGCGCTTTCCAAGCAGTAGAGGAAAGGATACTCACAGATGCACCTTCATCTATAATAGTGCCAAATACAATCATATTACAAACTTGTATTATGATCTGGAAAGGCACATAAGAAGGAAGACAGAATCATGTTAGTCGATTCCAATCAAAGGAAGTGACCAGACTACTTGGAGGGGGTACCATAGAAATAAGAGAATTAACCCCATGAGTTACAAGAGCGAGAGGATTTTCCTCCTGTCTTGATGGAACAGGAGGAATGCCCCCAAGCTCATTAGAATCTGAAGAAATGAAAAGAACATGAGTGGTATCATATTCACTCTCTTCGGGAAAGGTACGATTAACTGAAGGTGAAATTGGGTCAATTGTTTCCTTGACCTGTTGATTTAGGTCGGGTATAGACTCATAGGATTCACTTTCCGAGGGAGTGGGTTTGACCGATGGTTGATTTGAGTCAGTCAATTCATCAACTAATGAAGGATTAAGGGAGAGTCTCCTGTAACTAGATAGAAGTCGTCGCGGAGAAGCAGGATGGTTATCCACTACTTTTTTGGCTTCATATAGATAGGGACAAAGGTGAATGGGGTGATTCCCTTCACATAACCTACAAGGAAACTTAAATTTACCCTTCTTTCCATGAACTTTACTACCACTAGTTGATGTTGTGTCACCAGCATGATCTCCAGAAGCTGATGACACATGATGATGTGAATGAGAAGATCATTCTTCTAAGATATGAGGAATATCAGGAAAATTTCTAAGAAGATGGTCTCCTGCACAAAGTTTGCATGGACATCGAACTTTGTGAGGCTTGACGGATGGTTTCTCATCAGATGTTGCATTCAAAGCAATGGTTGCTTGGTTTCCCCTCTGCTGAATTTGCTTCTTCTTCTTCTTATTCTTCTTCCCTTTCTTCTTCTTCTTAACCACCTGGTTACTAGTACCAATACTTTCACTAGGCGAAGAGGAAGAAGCGGAGGAATAAACAATTGAGGAAGAAGGCAAAGGGTCAACTTTAGGATCAACTGGATGTTGATTTTGTCCAGTTGGAGATGTACTCGATTGCAGAGAAATCGCGACATTTTGAACAAAGGAGGTTGAAAACAACCACACTGGAAAGCCAATGGTAAATCCCGGAAGGGACAATGCAGCCATATAAGGAGCACCAATATTTCCGAAAGGAGGAAAAGGACTAGGATTCCCATCCAAAGGAATTCCTTGATCGGTGGAATCTAGATTTGTCGCCATATGTTTCAACCTAAGATCAGCTAAGGAGTGAGCATGGAGGATGTTATCCGCGGTCAATTAATTTTATTTTAATCAAAGTAACATAACAAAACAAAAGAGGGATAATCTAGGTAAAAGGTTTACCAAGCAACTGTGAACTGCAGAATACCTCCTGGAGAACCAAGAAGTACGGGTAGGCAATCTCCCCGAATGCTATGTTTGGTTTATCACAGTGTACAAAGCGATCGACTCGGTTACCTAAGGATGGATAGCAACCTTGTTTTGTCCTCCCATATATACCTGAAAGTACGTGGCGGCCCAATCCATATAAGCTATCTCTAATGCAAAACCGCACAGTGAGAGCATTCCCATATACTTTATGTATTGTAACACCGCCCTATATACCCGAAGGTACGTGGACGAGCTACGATACACTCACGTATGTGGAATGAGGTATCACACTCGGGATGTAGTGCAGACAAGTTAGCGATAGCTGCCTTGTTTTACGATGCCGGAACACGTCTCTAGCCTAGAACCACTAAATATTTTTCGTTAATGACAATGCTCCATTAGGTAAATTCAGATAAATTTTAAGTTGATATTCTTTAGAATTTGCCTTTCAAGATTCACCACGTGATGTATGTTTGAAATTCCTAAAATGCAACTAATATGATAAGCATTAGTTTCATTCAATTGAACAATGAAAGCCTTAGCTAGTAGGGATAGAGCAATCAAATCTTTGACAAAGAGCAAAGAGCACATCTAATGCAATTTCCCTAGCTATTCCTTTCAAACATTCACAAAATACAATATGAACGATGCAAGTTTTTCTTTTCGAATCCCTGTTATGATGAACAAAAAGGAAACTAATGCACATACAATCAATGAATCTTTTTATTAGAATGAAGACTTTTATGACAGTTCTGTTTCGAAGGAAAAGAAGACTTTACGACACTTTCTTTCGAACAAGGATTAATCAACTATATTCTAACTTTGACTATAGACTAATAATGACAAAGAAAACATTTAAGAAACATTAATAAATCAAGTCAAAGTAGGGCTAGACGAGGAGATAGAAACTTGTTCTCTGAGACATAACATTCATTGATCAATCAACAAACAAACAAACAAAGAAAAGTTGGCAAAAACACATTCCAAAGGTGAAAATTTTCCCTAAGGTGGATCAATGCAGGTCAAAGAGGGTCTAACTACGCTGTGGAGCACTATCTCTCACTCAAGGGTGCTCTGTAGAGCACTGTCCCCTGACCAAGCCTGCGCTGATTCCTGAGAGGCCACTCAAGAGTCATCTAACCTCAATTTTTGACCAAATTCCAATGCAAAGAGCTGAAATACAGTCAATGAACACAAGTAGGGTCTACAAAAATGTCCTAGGAGGTGGATAAGCTACTAGAAAAGGTGATAGTTTCCTAGTGGAGTTGCCAATTTGTTTTAGAGAATTTGGTATCTACAGATAAATACTAATTCCCTATATAACTAGTTGTATCTAGAACAACAATTTAAAGTGTTTTACACTTTTCCTATAAGAAATAGATAAGATGAGAAGATAAGAAGACCTACTTGTAGTTCCGCTTTCCTCTCATCTCCCTTGTATCGATCCTCTCACTCTTTCCCATACTTAATACGCTTGAGAAGTACCCTGTAAACACAACAAAAAACCAATCAAAGTACACAATCTATTGACTATAAGTGAAAGGAATCAGATACTAGTCACACATATAAGCATTATGAAACAATGCAAACATATGGGAGAAAGGTTCAAACAATTTATTAGACAGAAGAAGGAATTACAACATTGGTGTTTGATTCAAAGCCATTCCTCCAGCTTGGATCCCATCCACGTCACATCAAAAGCATGACAAACTTGTAGCATTACAATACTTGCTTCAAAGCCAAATCTCATAGCAGCATTATCTCCTTACAATTCAACATAATCCAACCCCTGATCGCTTAGATGAGTGGTCAATTTATAGGAAGATGAAGGAGGTTTTGTCTTAAATGGTGGCACTGAATGGCCTTCCATACTTAGAATTAGTTCCATCGAGGAAGGGATGAGAGGATAGGATGCACCTTAACTCATTCCTCATCCATTTTTGAGCTCATAGGAGTTGATAAGTGAGGGAACCTTCTAGATGACTTCAAAAGATAAGAATATTCCTCAAACCCTATGTGAATTTCTCTCATTCTCACCCAGTGCAGGTGAAAGGAAGCCTAAGTGCTCTACAGAGCACCCTGGCAGTGGACTCAACTGCTCTGCAGTGCACCTTAACAAGGGCTTACCTACGCTGGTCCCTTTAGAGGCTATTTCTGGATGTCTTCAAGTCATGAAACTATCTGGGAAGGAGGCATTCAAAGGGGTGACTTGTTTAGGGCATCTAGCAACTGAAATTAGGGTTTGATGAGCCCTAAAACACTGATCTGGATGATGGGATTGATGTGCCCAAATGGATCTGTAACAGTGCCTCGAGTACGAGACATCATCATAGGCCTTATTCACCACCATACAAGGTATTCTTGTGAGCATATGGGACAAGAATTGCACACTTTTACATTGTTTGGCTTACTCATTGAACTCAAAATACTACAACCATGAGTGGTTGAATGGTGAAACTTCCCACAGATTCCCTCCTCACATGGTTGGTGAAATTTCACAGGGGAGGAAATATGCATTGAGGAAAAATTTTCAGGATAGAGAATCCCTTGATTAGGTGGAGGTTGCCTTTGCAGATTTTTCCACTAGCACTGGTCGATTTGCAGGATATGATGTGATTAGAGACAAGGGGGATAATAAGACCTATTCTTGGTGGGAAACTCATGGGGCAACAAGCGTCCTCTACAATAGTTAGCCATGAGGCTCTTCTCTCAAGTGACTTCATCCTCTTGTTACGAGAGGAATTGGAGCACATATGGGAATTTGTATAGTGTCAAGAAGAGCAGGCTTGAGAAGTCTAAGGCATAGACAATAGTGTATGTGCACACTAACCTTCATCCTATTTACAGGAAGAGGGATGAGTGGTTGAAGGGAAAGACAAATATGTGGGATGTCTTTCCTGATGATATGGATTTGGACAACAATGTTGATTTGGCATTAGCCAACATGGATCTTAAAGAACCAGTGCAAGAGGTTGTCACTTTTGATGATGGTGATACTATAGAGGGGTCATCCTCCACACTAACAGTTGCAAAGATGATATTGGATACAAAGGAGGAGGATGCAGCAGAGGAGAGCAGTGATGACCATGATGATGAGTATAGTGATGTTTATTTTGATGATGAGGATTGATGACTCAAGAGCTACCATTGCTACTACCTATGTAATACATTTTGATGACTTAATGAGAAAACTACAATATCTTGTCTTTCTCCTATCGGATCATTGATGAATATGTATTATGTCACAATTGTATTTGCGTAAGAAATATATATATAACGTGTCCCGTTCTTGTGGGTCAACGTGTCAGTGTCTGACACTCGAATCCTCGTGTCCTTCATATCCAGTGTCCCCGTGTCAGGTGACTTAGATTGACAATGTGGCATCTATTATTCTGGAAGGCAATAATAGTAATACAACTAAGGGTTTTGATTTTAAATTCAAAATTCAAATTTTGGAGGAAGCATTTTGGCTCCAATAAGTTTTCAAAAATTAAAATCATGTTGGTTGGCCCTTTCTAGTTATTCATCAAAACTATATGGGATACTTCTCAAGCTTGGTAGTGATGAAGATGGGATACTTCTCAAGCTTGGTAGTGATGAAGATGTGATACTTCTCAAGTCTGTGGAAGATTCCATGGACACGCAGAAGAATTTAGATCTTTGTGGTAGTTCAAATAACACCTTCAATAACGAAGAAAATGATCTAGATGAAAGGATCTACTTTAGAAAGAAGTTGATCTCTACTCTAAATGAGATCAAGGATATGTCAAAGGCTAATCTAGAGCAGAAGGAAAAGTTGAGGGAATATGAGCTTGATAATGATAGGTTGAGAAAAACAATACTCAATCTTAATTCTCAACAAGAAGAGGCTAGCGAGATGAATGTCATGTTGACCAATTAGCTAAATGAAAGAGAATCTCATTATGAGAGACTACAAGCTGAAGTAGTCTCATTGAGATAGGACTTAGAAAGGTCAAAGAAAGAGTTGTCTAGATATCAAAAGCTTGAGGAAAGCAGCAAGGCCTTGGATGAGATGCTCGCTAAGCAAAGATCGCCTCTCATCAGGGTTGGTTTGGGTTTCAAAGAAGAACTAAGCTCCAAGAAGGAAAAGGATGAAAGATCAACAACCCATGTAAGGACAGTTGAAAATTTCAACAACAACAAAGGAAAAGAAGTTTTTGGACAACAACAAAAACAAAGGAAGAAGCAACAACATAGATTTGCTTAGGATAGCAACTCAAACAAACTTGGAAGGTACATAAAGAACCAACAAAAGTCCTTTCCCTCCTAAGGACAAAGACTTCAAAGAAAAGGTATCTTATGTTCTTAAAATACTTTTCATGGTTATTATTTTTCTTGCAACAATTATGGGCATAAAGCCATAGATTGTAGATGGCAAGCAATAAAATGAGATGTGTTCGGTAGCAGAAATCCAACAATTCACAAAGTGGCTAAGAGAAAGCACGTTGGTGGTAGTAGTGGCTTTAATAAGAATGTTATATGTTATGGAAATATCTTTGCCGCATTCTTAAATAAAGTTGAATTCTACAATTGTGGTAAGTTTGGACACAAAAGAGCAGACTGCAGACATAAGAAGCCTATGCATACATCCCAGATGATGCAACGAAATGAAGCAAGTCACCCATTGAGGATGAGATGAAATATAAAAGCAGAGGAAGTTGAGCTTGTCTTCAATGCTCTGTGTAAAGAGGGAATGTTTAACAGAGGAAGTGGAATTCATCAAAGAGTTCAATCCTCTCTGAAGAAAAATCTGAGAAAAATTAAGAAGGATGATTCTCAGTCTTCTGTGGTAAAATCCTCTCTAAGTGTCAACTATACGAGTGCAAACTTCAGGTAAAGACGGGGAGCAGCAACCCAATTACCTTTCTCCCACAAACAAAGCAAAAGGGAAGCAAGAAGGTTTGGGTGAAGAAAGAGGAGGTGAAGGAGAAGTGTACTCTAGCCATGCGCAGTCGACAAAAAGCTCAAACATGGGTAAAAAAGCAGCTTGAGAGTAATGCTTTTGCTTAGACTTGGCCAAAGAAGGTTTGGAAAAAAGAAAGAGGACAATATGCTCAAGGTGAGAAAAACCTCTATTTCTCTCCAATGAAGGAATAGAATGGCCTCAAGGGAGGCCAAATAAGTCAGATGCAGGAAGCTAGAAGGAATATAAAGAGAAGTGCATCTAATTGTTGAAGGTATGGTTGAGTCCCTCTTGCTTATTACAATAGTGAATTTATTTATCTTATGTATCAACATTACAAGAAAAAGGATGACCTACAATAAAAATGTGGAATGACAAAAGGCTAGCCCACGGTTAAGTTAGGTCCACAAGATCAGTTCCCATATTGATGCGAAGAGATTAGAAAAGGGAGAGAGCATTGTCTTAGGGGGGAGCTGCTCTAGTTGCAGTAGTAGGCAATGATCATTTTCAGCCTAGGAAGAAAGATTGTTGAACAAATGAAAGGTTTGCATCTTGGGTGAAATACTCTTATTTCATTTAAGTTGTGAATTTTATTATTGTTACAGATCCATTTGGGCACATCAACCCCAACTTACAAATCTATACTATTAGGGCCCATCAAACCCTAATTCAATTGTTACATGCCGTAAATGAAGTCAACCATCAGAATGCCTCCTTCCAAAGAGATTCCATGAATGAAATCATCCAAAAATTTCCTCTTAGAAGATCAGCACAGGCATGCCTTCATTAAGGTGCACTGCAGTGCAGTCCAATACACTGTCTGGGTGCTATGCAGCGCACTTGAGCCCTCTTTGGCCTACACTAGGCGAATTTGAGTGAAATTTCATTCGGGTTTGGGAATATTCTTATCCATTGGGTGCATCTAGAAGCTTCCCAAGTTTATCTACTCCTTTGAGCTCGAATTTGGATGAGGTAGGGAGTTAAGGAACATTAATCCCTTTATCCCTTCCTCCATGGAACTAAATTATAAGTTTGGGAGGGCATTTATTACCACCATTTATGGCATAACTTCCTTCATTCACCTATAAAAAGACCACTCATCTAAGTGATTAGGGGCTGGAAATCATTGAATTATAGGGAGATGTTGTTAGTATGAGACTTGAGTTGCTTTCAAGTATTGTAATGATGTCAAAATGTCTTGCTTATTATGAGGAGAGGATGGGATTGAACTGGAGGAGTGATACTGAATCAAGCAAATTGGGTTGTAACTCTTCCTTTTACTAATAAAGTGTTCAAAGCTTTTTCCATATGTTTTTATTGTCCATTGATGCTTTCATATGTGTATTATGAACTTGATTCCATTCTATGTCTAATCAATAGATCATTATCATATGCTTTGATCGGTTTTTGTCTTCTGTCTGTGTACAAGTACTTTTCAAGCGGATTAAGTACGAAAGGAGCAACAGAATTGGTCAAGGGAGATAAGGAGTAAGTGAAAGCTACAGGTAGGCTTCTTTATTGTCTTATTTAATCTATTGAACATAGAAAAGGTAGAGAATGCTTTACACTGTTGTTCTAGACTTAGCTACTAGTCTAGGGGTTTAAGCGTTTATCCGTAGACACTAAAACTTCCCAAAACATTTATGCTTAGCAATCTTGTGTTCATAAACACAATGGGTACAATATTTTAATGTCCCTTAGTTTTCAATTGGTATCATTATGTTAGTTGATAGTTTGGGTTCATATGGATTTACCTTTTGTGCAAGTTGGCATTTCTTTTTGAAAAAGGAGCTATAAGAGTTTGCCTATGACATTGTCTAATTTTTATCAACTTTTTGGTGCAATTGGTATCATCTAAGTAGGAGTGAATATTTGAAGTAGCATGATCTTAGGGGGAGTAGAATTGGTTAATGTATATGCTTAAGTGAAGTGAGAAGAGTCTTAGTAGTAGCAGCAACAATGAACAGTGAGCTCAATGCATCACTAATGGTTGGTATTTGCATGCAACAACAATACCACGAGCAGCGTTAAGTAGTATTAGTTTCCTTTTTCTAACTCATACAAAAGATGCATTGGAAAAGAGAGTACTCGACCAAAGGCCATAATGTGTTTAGAATTGGAGGATTATGAAGAAGGAGGAAGAATATGTTTAGGGGGAGCATATCACATATGTCCAGTTTATAGAGCGATAACAACTGCCAGCCCTTGAAGAGAAGTTTGTAGAGGAGAATGTACATCAGCAGCGAAACCCTCTGCCATTGAGAGTCAATGATTGCATGGGGGGGAATCAGCTTGTAGCCCTTTGTCATTGATGTTAAAGGGGGAGAGAAGCTTATTGGAGAAGCTGTGATGGCCCATCTAGAGGAGAGAAATCCATTGGTGGCTCATGCTAGGAAAAGTGTGGAAGCATCATACGGATTGGCCTTCAAAGTGGAGATGTGAAGAGGTGTTTCCATCAATGCTAAACGGGGATATTGTTGGATATTTGGCATTTCTTGGATGGTTAGTGGCAGTGAGTGTGTTGGCATATGTCAACAACCATGTTGGACAATTGGCATTGTATGAAAGTTGGCAAGTGTGTTGGCATTGGCGTCAACCAGATTAACATTAAGGTTGGTGGTAGAAGATGTTGCCATAAGCTCAGGGGGAATCCCATTGTTGTTAAAGTATTTTGTATAGAATCATCATAGTAGTAGGGTTGTTGGAGAAGTCATAATATGATAACTATGGTTGGGAGTCCCAGGATTTGAAGTCAATTCTACCTCTCAACTTGAACTCAGATGCTCCTGGAAGTGGCGTAGTTGGATAGTGCTAAGAAAGAGCTTTCTAATTGTATGTGGAAGTTCCCAAATGGTCTCCTGGATCATAACTTATTGCCAGTCAAAGTTGAGGTGCCCCAAAATAAGATGGAAGAGTTAAATGTGGCCTTGGGTCAAAGAGGTGACCAAGTTTGGCAGTGGCCATAGTTATTGCAACCATGGGCCTTCACATCAAATACAAAAAAGGGGTGCCAAGAGGAGCAGCAAGAGGCTAAGTGCCATCATGAGAGTGGCTATAACCAATAAGGGTTGCAAAGTTATATTCGACAGCGTTTTGGCACCTTTAGCCAAGCTTGGCACTTGTGCCATATTTGGAGGACCTCTATATGATGGTTAACTGGCATTGAACATGTCAAAAGTTGTGACTTGAGAATTTGAGTCAATGCAATTGCTGAGAGCTCTAGTTCAAGGCAGCAAGGACCACGGTTAGCAACATTGCTTAATGGCCCTGGTTCCAAGCAAAATTTACCATACCTGAGTGTCCCTCACGCGAGGTAGAATTAAATGAGAATCATAATTGGAATGTAGAGCCATGTTACGTATGCAGGCATAATTTAATGGAATAACTCCTTAAGTCTACAGGTTGACTAAGATTTAATTCTTAGTATGAAAAACGCTCAGGTGCCCATTCTCATATTTGATTTAGTTGTAGTGGCCAAGAAGTAGTACAAAGCATAGAGATAACGTTGCCCATACATAGTCTGACTGAGAGTTAATTCTCAGTATGGGAGAAACACATAGGTGCCCATTCTTATGTTTAATGTAGTTGTAGTGGTCAAATTATTTGATATAACAACAATATGGAGAGCCATGATGGGTACTCTCTTAGACAGAGTGTGATTGACTGACGAGACAACATTGATCACTGTGTAACAATGGAACAAACCAAGGATTTCAATGGAGTAATTGGGGGAAGCAACATTGTTGTGAGTGTGTGAAGTGAATAGCTCTGTGTGAGCATTATTGAAGAAAGGCAAAGTGTGTGCTACAGAAAGATGTCGAGAGTGGAGAGCTTAGTGTGAGAGTGTATGTTGTTGCAAAGTTGAAAGAGTGTTGCGTAGGCTTTGTGCGAGTGAAGTTTGTGGAGCAAAAAAGAGGGCCAAATAGAGAGGAGAACATAGAATTGATATCAGACAGAGTGACTGCCATGTATATTGAACATCAGTTTCCTTCTTGAGTGTGGGTTGGAGCCTACATATAGGAAGTTGGTGCTTCCATCTTAGTGGGTGTCCGAGGAATGCTTGGGGGTTGGTGCCTCCTACAAGTTGGTGCTTGCAACAAATTCATGAACTTGGTGCTTCACATGGTGCTTTTGGTAAGTTGATCATATGTCTACAAAAGGACGGAGTTGGTGCTTCCTTCTAGTGAGTGCTAGAAAACATTCAAAGGCAGTTGGTGCTTTCTATGAGTGGTGGCTCACAAACAATTTGATGTAATAGAGTATTCATAATAACAAACAAGCTTTGGTGGTTTTTCTCACCGAAGGGTTTCCACGTTAAACCTTGGTGTTCATGTGTATGTTTCTCATGGTGTATGTGCTTGTGTTGATTCATATAACTGTTGTTATGATTTGTTAATGATTGCTCTCACAGTGAATGCCAAGTTTGAATGAATAAAGATAAATTGGCATAAAATTTAAATTAGCCTTAATATTGATTCACCCCACCTCAGTATTAACATTATTTCCAACAGAATGTGTATTTTAGATGATGTTTATGTTTTTTAGATGATTATCATCATGATGTTTATTTTTATGAAATAATATTTATTATAGATTATGTATTGGTGAACTTATATCAAAATTTTATATATTAAATTGCATGCGAAACTACTTACTTTAAAAAAATGCAAAGTTATTTTTATAGATTGCAAAGTTTAGTATGGTTGAAACTATGATTATAAAGTTACGATAAATATTTTTCTATTTCTTAGATAGTTCATTCATATTCATTCTAACCTAATTAGTAAAATATAACAATACTCTGTGAAACTTAACTGAGGACGCTTTGCAACCTACGAGAGCTGCATTCTGCGCGATTTGAAGCCTGCGTGCGCGTCTGCTTTCCGCGCGTTCTGAAACTGCGAGAGCATCCGCCGAGGGCTCTGCTGCAGGATGCAGCCGGCCTGGCTGGATCTGCTGGCTCTTCATGGTGGAGCTGACTCCCCCACGAGGGCCTCCCTCTCCTCCTTCGCCTTCTGCCGCTGAGGCCTTCAAAACCTTGCTGGCCTCTCTGCCCAAGAAGAAATGCATGGAAGCAGCAAAGATTGTGAAAAAACTTGAAGATATCCCTGAAATCGCCATTTTGCCAGAAGGACCGATCCAAGTAGCCTTGTCTCTGGCAGATCATGCATTGGTTGGTCAGTTTACAGGACTTTGGCCTTCCCCGAAATCAACTGAGAACTGGGTTGCCAAGAATTGGGCACCTTTGATAAAAACAAGGTAACCTCTTACTTCCTCGGGAGAGGATATTTTCTGTTTGAATTTTCTGCAAAAGAGGACAAAGATCTCATTTTCAAGAATGACCCCTACTTCATGGTCCCTCAAGGTCTGTATTTAAATAAACGGACGCCAAACTTCGATCGGCGGTGGATGTGCCTACAACGGTCCCAGTGTGGGTGAGACTCCCCAATCTTCCAGTTCACTGTTGGAACTGGGACTCTTTGAAGCACATAGGAAATACCCTTGGAAAATTTATAGACAAGGCCAATAGCAAAGATCAGTATGACTGTGCCAGAATCTGTGTGGAGGTAGATCTGGAGGTCGGACTACCGGAGGCCATCAAAATAGTTGTAGGTCCCTGGACTCATGTACAGAAACTGGATTATGAGCAGCTGCCATTCAAATGCCAGAAGTGCCACGTCTACGGACACTTTGCCAGAGACTGTCCGTCCAAAGGGGTGGAAGAAAAAGGGAAGGAAGATGGATGGAACCAGGCAAAGCGCTCCAAAACTTCTCACAAGAAGAATGCAAATGTAAATGCTAAAGCTCCTCAAGCGGGTCCTGCTCAGAAACCATCCATGGAAAGCCAAGGGAATAAATTCGAGATCCTTGGATCTGAAATCATGACCACCCAGGAGACAGAAATCCCAAAGGAGGCCTCTCCATCTAAAGCCTCCCCCTCCACCAAAAGTGTACCAGAGAGATCCAAAGGGAGGATATCAGAAGAGGAGGAGGAAACCCAAGAGTCCGAGGAATCGGAGGAAGAAGGGGAAATAGGTGAATCCCAGTCTTCTCCTAAAAGATCTACAAGAGGACGCAAGTCTGTAAAGGAAAAAAGAGAATAAGAAACTTATAAGGACAAGCTTCAGGGCAGCCAGCCAACGTTAGAGAAAATCCTAGCAAAAACCCCGAAGACGACGAGGATTCAATCCCAGGGCTCCAAGGGAGCTCATCAAGGTAAAAATAAATGATGAAGATAGTCTCCTGGAATTGTAGGGGAATGGGCACCACAGCAAAGGAAGAAGCAATGAGTAGTTTAATAAGATTGGAAGCCTCGGATATCCTTCTCATCCAGGAGACTAAATTGGAGGACACAACTTTCCTCCAAGCAAGCAAAAAATTTTGGAATAAAAGTGGAGCGCATGCAATCTCTGCCCATGGAGCATCGGGAGGACTTGGGTCGCTCTGGAACACAAATAAGTTTTCATTAATCTCTGAGTCCCTGAATACACATTGGATCTTTTAAAAAATGCAGCATTTGGAATCCAAGGAGATTATTTGTCTATTCAATGTGTATGCTCCTAACAATGCAGGTGAGAAAAAAAACTGTTGGGACTCCATCAAAAGTCTAGCAGATCTAGAGAATCTAGAAAACATAATCATAACCGGAGATCTAAACCTCACCGTCCTCTCGACAGAAAAAGGAGGAGGTAGCATAGTCAGAGATCCGGCAAGAGAATGGGCGGAAGATCTCATGCAAGACTGGGACCTGCTAGATATAAAGCCGGTTAGTGGCACGTTTACATGGTCAAATAAGAGAGTTGGACTGGGTCACATAGCGGCAAGACTTGATAGATTTTTTGTTCAAAGTTCCTTCCTGCTTCTTGGGTTAGAGACTAGAATGCGTATTCTCCATAGCAGTGTATTAGATCACAAGCCCATTAGCCTAGAGTTGTTGACTACTAAGGATCTGGGGCCTATCCCTTTCAGATTTAGCTCTCTATGGACTAAAGAGACAAACTTCATGCAAAAGGTCAGAGATTTCTGGAAAGATCCAGTCAAGGGTTCCCCTTTTTTTGTTTGGGAGGAAAAACTTCGAAGAGTAAAAGCTATGCCGAAAGGCTAGGTTAAGACCTTGCCCAATCCCGCTATTGATAGAAAAAAATCCAAAGTGAACTAGAAAAGCAACACCTCCACCTAGAAGTTGTCGAAATCACCAAAGAAGAGTTGGACAAGGAATCTCAGTTACAGCAAAAATTCCATAAGGCTTGTCTGGCAGAAGAAGAATTCTGGAGGCTCAAGTCAAGTAGTCTATGGCTCAAAACTGGCGATCGAAACTCTTCATTTTTCCACAAGCAGGCTCAAGCTAGGAAATGCCATAATTCTATCTATGAAATCAAAAAAGAAAACTGCACCTTAAAGGACTTTGCCAACATTAAGAAGGCAGCTTCAGATCACTTTGAGAAGATGTATAGTGAAGACATGGAGACTAGCCAAAATGACAATCTGCTAGATGTTGTTCCCAAGCTCATCACATCTAAAATGAACCAGGCCCTTGAAGGCAAAATCACCAAAAATGAAGTTAGGGAGGCCCTCTTTGCAATGGAACCCGACAAAGCCCCGGGACCAGATGGTTTCATGCCCAAATTTCTTCATACCTGTTGGCGGATAATTGGGAAGGAGCTCTTTAAAATGATCCAGAAGTCTCAAGAGTGTCAGAAAATTGGAGGCTACACAAACTCAGCTTTTCTCGCCCTCATCCCTAAAGAAAAAGGTGCAAATTCATTTAATAGATTCTGCCCTATATCCTTATGTAACATTGGATATAAAGTGATTACCAAGGTAATAGCAAACAGGTTGAAGAAAATTCTCCCCAAAATCATCCCGGAGAATCAAGGTGGATTTATACATGGCAGACAGCTAGTAGATAATTTCATCCTGGTCCAAGAGGCGATTCATTCCAGCCTTCGTCGAAAAGAAAAAGGTATGGTCATTAAACTAGATCTAGCTAATGCATTTGACCGTGTAAGACATAGATTTTTGTTTGTTGTTTTGCACAAGCTTGGATTTGGTCAAAATTTTATCAAGTGGATCAGAGCCTGTATTTCGGAACCCTGGATTGCGCCTTTAGTGAATGGCAGGGCTGCTGACTTCTTCAAAGCTTCTAGAGGGCTGAGGCAGGGGTGCCCCCTCTCACCCCTCCTCTTTGTGCTACAGGCCTCTGTCCTCAACTTCTATTTAAACAAGAAGCAACAAGACCAAGATATAGCTGGCCTGTGCATAGCAAGAGGGGTTAAGAGCATCAACCACGCCCTCTTTGCAGATGATACCTTGTTGCTGGGGGCTGCAACTCAACACTCTGCAATCAAATTTAAAGAAGTGCTGGAAGACTACTGTAAAGTATCGGGCAGTGAACTAAACAAGGGTAAATGTCATATATACTGCTGGAATATCTCAGCTACTTTTGCAAGTTCCATAGCCAGATGTCTAGGCTTTGCAGCTTCAGCATCTTGGACCTCCTTTAAATACCTTGGGCTGCCCATCTTTCATAAGAGGGCTTTGAGCAAGGATTGGCATTTCCAGATAGAAAAATTCAAAACAAAAATGCAGGCCTGGGGATCCTCCTGGCTCAACATTGCTGGAAAATCAGTGCTCATCAAATCCGTGCTTAGCAGCCTGCCACTATTTCAATTCTCTGTTCTTTTGGCGCCTGTGGGAATCATTAAGAAGATGGAGGAGCTAATCAGGAAATTTCTCTGGAAAGGAGGCAAACTAAATGAGAAGAGAATTTCTCTGGTTAATTGGGAAATAGTCTCCAGACCGCTGCAGGAGGGAGGATTAAACTTCAAAAATCTAAGTACACAAAATTTAGCAATGGGAGCCAGACTGATTTGGAAAATCATAGCTCCAAATCCAGGATGGGTTCAACTAGCGCTATGGAGGAAATATTTCAGAGGACAGAGACTTCGATGCCTGGAGTAGCCCAAAAACCAAAACAGAACCCCCTTTAGCACTCTAATTACTAAAACTGGCCTGCTAATAAGAAACAACGCCTACTAGATTCTAGGAAATGGCAAAAACATCAAGTTATGGGAGGATAGCATCATGAACAGGCCTCCGCTGGTGGACTCGAATCTCAGGATCGAGCTTAAGGCATGGATGGATGAAATAAATATAAAAACGCTCTGGGACATATCGAATTGGTGTGGAGACAACTGGTATGGCTAGAAACAGATCATAGTCCCACCTGCGTTGCAATCAGAGTATGCTACGCTGTTAAAGATGCTGCATGGGATGGCTTCGTTGCACGCAAGAAGAAAGGACACGAGAGGTTGGGGACCGAAGCAAATTGGCTATACGGTGGCTCAGGGCTATGCCAAATACATGGAGAGACCCCACGTGCCTCCTAATCCGGCGCCCTGGGTTGGTATTTGGAACTTCCCTGCCATTCCAAAAATGGATCACTTCTGTTGGCTGCTATGCCATCAAAAAATTCTAACAGATGACAGGCTACAGAAAAGGGGCATTATAGGGCCATCAAGATGCACACTATGCAAGGAAAGTTAGGAATCCGCTCTTCATCTCTCGCTGGAGTGCAAATACACAGGTCTAATCTGGCACGACCTCCTTGGACAATCGAATTTTATGCCCACCTTCCCCCACTCTGTCCCGGACCTGTTTGCTGGGTGGATGGCCAGATATCCAGGCCCAAGTCCAAAAAACAAGATAGTTAAAGCAGCATGGACTGCTCTGCCCAAATTCATCAGCTGGAAAATCTGGTTGGAAAGAAACAGAAGGATTTTCAAAAATAAGGAACAGAACTTCTGACTAGTAGCAAATACAGTGAAAGGTCAGTTAAATGAGTGGCTAAGAGACAAAAGCGATGACACAAATATAAGCCAGCAGGATATTGAGTTTGGAGCAACCCTCAACCTCAATTTCCAAAAATCAAAAACCTCACCTATATGTCTCAAAGATTGGGGATCAGGAAAAATGACGAAGAATTTCAATCTTGGTTGTCCAAACAAACACTCCTCTCTCTTTTCTTTGATGGGGCAGCCAAGGGAAATCCAGGAATGGCTGGAGCAGGAGGGCTCATTATAAATCCAGAAGAAGCATATATACACAGTTTTGCATGGGGACTGGGCCACTCCTCAAGCATTCAAGCTGAAGCCATGGCCCTGTTTCAAGGGATCAAACTGCTTAAAGAAATGAGACACACGGAAGCAGTAGTTTTTGGCGATTCCCAGGTCATCATCAAAGCAATGGCAACCAACACAAATCTAGCAGATCTTTGACTTGCAAGGACAATTACAAGAATTAAAGGCATGACAAAGCTCCTAAACTTGAAATTCTTTCATATCCTGAGAAACAACAACAAAGAAGCAAACATAGAGGCAAATAAGGCAGTCCAACTAGCTGCTGGAACTATTCTCAGAGATAATGAAATCTCTTGGGACCCAATTCCCTAATTTTTCTATGTTCTTCTGCCTTTTATTGAATCAGTTTGTATGCATTCATAAGCTTGGGAAATCAGCAACAAGAGTTCATTTGATAAATTGTAAAAAGAGGTGATTCATAAGCATATGCGCTATGTCCCGCTTGTTGGAGAGATGCCAAGAAACTAGTTTCACTTTTTGTAACCGGAATTATGGATTTTTGCCAAATACTTAATGAAATCTCATAACCGTTTCTGTAAATATATATATATATATATATATATATATAACAATACTCACAAGGAAAAAATAATTATAGGTAAAATAATTTAGTTGGTTCTTAATAAGACAGAAATGTGCAACTCTTTCAAATTTTAATATAAAATATTAATAATAATAAATTATTCAAAACTACAATTTAACCAATGAAAAATTACACTATGGTCGATCTATATATAGAGTTAGAAAACCAATACTATAGATCCATTTTAATCATAGATTTATTAATCACTGAAAGGGATTAAATATTTTGCCATGTACATATTTTTTCAAGTTTTACATTCTAAAAAGAAATTTTCATATAATGAGATTCAATCGTTCTCGGCTCTTGGTAGATCCATTGTTAAGATGGATATATTGGTTTATAAATTCAATCTATTGTTAAATTTTAAAAACTCAAGTGAGAATTTTTTATAATTAACTTAGATTTAAATAATAATAATAATAATAATAATAAAAATAAATTTAATAAAAAAAATTTCACTAAAGTTATGAGATTTTCAAGCAATTTAAAATTAATATTTATAGCAACTCTTACCAATTTAAATTAAAAAATTCTCTCTCTAAATATGGGGATGAAGAAATGTAAAATAAGGCTTGTGAAGTTACTTGTAGTTGGGAATTTGCTCTATTGGAAATTCTCCCTTAAGGAGGTAAGTGATATTTTTCTAGTAATAAAGATATAACATTTTGGTGCTATTTTGGTTATTTATTTACTATCGTAATGGCTTAAATTTAACTTTTTAAAATAATAAATATGAGTTAAATAATACAAAAATCATACTATATTAAATTTAAACTTAGAGAAAGATTATTCGGCGAAAATCACATGGAATCTCATTTGTCGACGCGTTTCAAACCAACTAGTGTGGTTCATCGATGAACCACACTAGTTGGTTTGAAACGCGTCGACAAATGAGATTCCATGTGATTTTCGCCGAAGAATCTTTCTCTAACTTGATATGGATCACAGAAGCCTAAACTCTATTAGATTTAAACTTGTGACAAATAATATATTTGATTATTTCTTAATGAACAATTGAAATATTATTTTTTCCATATACTTATTATGAGATAGTCACTAAAATCATATTTTCACATTTCTCCTAACTAATATTACATCATGTTCACAATGATAAAGACATGTCTACTTCAAATAAATTACTTATAAGTACATAAAAATAGATATTTATTTTACATAATCTAAATAGGAAAGAAAAATACATCACCAAGTCCATTAGAAAGTCAAATAAATGTCTCTTAATCACCATCACATTATTTATCATTTAATTCTTAGCCATAAAATATTTATTAATTCAACTTTTATTTATAATTACCATTGAAAAGAAAAGTCAAAATTGTCCCATTATCCATTAAGAAAAAATTAAAACCTCTTGTGCATCCATATAAGCCCATTTGTTTCTCTTATGGTCCATAAAAAGATGTACTCAACATTTTATACATGCATAAGACCCCGTTTTAGTATACATAATGTTGCAAGAACTCGAATTTAAATATAACAAACATGACTTTACCTCTCATGTCAATATTATTTTATTTATTTATTATTTTTTTTTAAACAAGAACGGTTATAATTGTTGTTTTGAGGCTTTTGCGATCAGTGCTTTATGTGTTATTTTCTTCCGGAATTCTTGCATCCATGATTTGTTTGTATCGACATTTCGAGCCCTCCACCGTGGCTCATCAGCAGGATAGATCAGTAATCCAAGGAGATCTGTCCTACACAATTACTGATCTATCCTGATGATGAGCCACGGTGGAGGGCTCGAAACGTCGATACAAACAAATCATGGATGCGAGAACTCCGGAAGAAAACAACACACAAAGAACGGTTAATTTATTTATTGCAAAAAGTGGAGCATGCTCCTATTACAATCGACAATATCTTTTAAAAACTGAGCAATGAGAAAGAGTTGATGACGTAGTCTCTTCTCCTATGCTTATATTAAAAAATTCAGTGATTTTTTTGGCTATTCTTGTTTTCGGTCTTACATATTATCTCTCGAAGAGCAATTTTTGCGACCTTTTCCTTGTGTTTTTCTTTTTGTTGTTCCTTAAATTGTCATTCCTTCTGCTATTATGCATTTTGCTTGTTGTTCCTTCAACTTGTTGTTCCTTCGGGTGCTGTTCCTTCGGCCTGTTGTTCCTTCAGGTGTTGTTCCTTCGGCCTGTTGTTCCTTCGGATGTTGTTCCTTCGGTCTGTTATTCCTCCTGTTGTTCCTTCGGATGTTGTTCCTTCTGCTGCTATTCCTTCTCCTTGTTGTACCTTCTGTTGCTGTTCCTTCGGCCTGCTATTCCTTCGGATGTTGTTCCTTCTGTTGCTGTTCCTTCTGCTTGATGTTCCTTCTGGTGTTGTTCCTTTTGTTGTTGTTCCTTCTGGTTGTTGTTATTTCTGTTGTTGTTCCTTAATATGCTTGTTGTTCCTTCCGATGTTGTTCCTTCTTCTATTGTTCCTTATGCTGTTGTTCCTTCTGGTTATTGTTCATTCTGCAGTTGTTCCTTTTGCCATCTACTAGTGTA
Organism: Pinus tabuliformis; assembly: GCA_031772625.1. NCBI lineage: Eukaryota > Viridiplantae > Streptophyta > Pinopsida > Pinales > Pinaceae > Pinus > Pinus tabuliformis. The sequence goes on from CM062805.1 coordinate 441,503,808, forward strand.
CATTCTGGTGTTGTTCCTTCTACTTGATAATCCTTGTGCTTGTTGTTCCATCTGCTTGCTGCTTGGCGATCTTGAATGTGACTTTCAAGGTTCCAATTACCACTCTCACTCTGTATATTAGGGCCAGTGAGTGCAGACCTGGCTTCTGTAGATTATCTAAGGCAAAGGATGAATCGAGCAGGCTCCTCCATTAAGGCTAAGATTACCTTGAGACAACAGGCAGCCTTTATTTGCCAGCAAGTTTGCTTGCTTGTTTAAATCCCGTAGAATATGATATGAGTCAACTGTGTCGAAGTCTTTCAACGTGTTTCGAATTCTCTGCAAGCTTTTATCTAAAGTTGGGTTAGTAAAATAATCTTCAGAGTTTAAGAGCTTAATCAGAAGCTCTGAGTCTTTGAATATTTGGATTATTTTATATCTTAACTCCTTCGCAATCTGGCAATATTTTAGGAGGTTGTAACTCTCTGCTTGATTGTTCGAACTTATGCTTAGACCCCAGCTGTAGTTGATTTTATTCGATTTGTCTGGGGAAAGAATCAATCACCCTGCGCCTGCAGTGCCTCGATTACCCTTGGACGCTCCATCAAAGAAGATAGTGGCTTTTGGGGTTCCCTGCCACCACGTAAGAAAATCACCTTCAAATAGACGCAGGCGCCAAGTAGGAGCTTTCATTGGTTTGTTGATTGAATCTTTCCTTTCTCCTATCACGCAGGGTCCTATCCACGCAGAGACTTCTGCAGATAAAATAAAGGCAAAAGCTGATTTGTCTATTATTTCCAACAAGAGAGATTTTACTTTGGCATCCACTTCTACTGATTTCAGGATCCTGTTGTTGAAAACACGCTCATTTCGAGCCAAACACACTTTCCACCAAAGGCATTTTTGGAATAGCTTGCCAAATATTTTTCCAGCCTACGTTTTTAGGGTTTTTCTCTGGGTTTTGATCTGCCCAGGAGGTGTATAGAGAAACGACTGAAATCTGGTAGGGGGTGGGTGCGTTAAGTCCGTGGAGGACCATCTTCCAAACTTCTTGTGTGAAAACACAGTCAACCAATAAATGGTCAGAGGTTTCGATAGCAGAGGTGCATAGGCAACATCTAAAGGGGCCGTGGAAGCCTCTTTTGTTTAGATTTTCTCCTGTTAGTGGCTTTTTATGCATGAGTAACCAAGTGAAGAAGCTCACCTTTGGTAGGAAAAAGGGAGACCAAACGGATTTCTAGAGCTTCGGTGTTAGTAAAGATGCGTGTGTGACTTGTAGAGAGGAGAATCCTTGAGTTGTTGTACAAATTCCAGTTTTTCTCCACCCCCATTTATCTTTGGTTGTACGATGGACAGGGGCGAGGCCAGAGAGTGCTGCACAGAGCAAGTTTTTTTGTGCTTTCAGAGGGTCAGGAATCCCTGGAAAAGTCCATCCTGCCCAATTCCCTTTGCTGTCCCAAGAACATATGTCTGCAAGCCGGAGGAGTCCTTTGTTCACTAGCCAGATCTTTAAATCGTTACAGGAATTTAGAGTGGCCAATGGGGCATTCCCTTGAATGGTGTCCTCCCACAGTAATGTTCTCTGTCCATTACCCGGTATTCTATATAAATGCTGCTGAATATGGTCGATACTTCTTCTGACTAAATTCCATATTGTTGTTCCTGTTGGAGTAGAAGCAGTTGTGAGGTTTCTTAGGGAGCCTCCCTTTAGGTATTTCTTCCAAAGGATCTTGTTGACAGGATGATTTTTATCTGCATACAATTGCCATATGATTTTTCCACCGAGAGCCAGATTTGCTAAGCCTGGGTCCCGTATCTGTAACCCACCTTGCTGGAGTGGTCTATTCAAGATATCCCATCTTACCAGATGTAACTTGCTTTGATTGCCCTTGCCCCCGTTCCATAGGAAGTCCCGGAGGAGTTTGGAAATTTGTTATGTGGTAGACTTAGGAGCTAACAGGAGGGAAGACTCGAAGATGGGAAGGGCGGAGAGGACTGCCTTTATCAAAACTAACTTCCCAGCCTTTGTTAGCCATTGGCCTCCCCAATAAGCTATTTTTGCTTTTATATTGCTAATTACTTCAGTCCATAGGGAGGGAGGGCTTGGTCCCAAGTTTAAGGGAAGGCTTAGATATTTGATCTTTTCCCACTTGTCATACCCCAGGAATCCCAATATGCAGGCAATTCGAAGAACAGTTGGGTGATCTACATTCCAACCATAAACCACACTTTTCTTTTATTGATCAAGCCTCCTATGATGAGACAGAAGTGTTGAAGGATTTCTTTGAATGCATTTGCTATCTTTATTGAGGCCCCTCCCAAAAGGAGAGAGTCATCGGCAAAGAGTGCGTGGTTTATAGGATCCACCCCTCTTGCTGCCTTGATACCTGGAATAGTGCCAACTTCCATTTCTGCTGTAAACTTTCTACTTAAGGATTCTGCCAACATGATGTAAAGAAAGGGTGACAATGGGAATCCTTAACGGAGCCCTCTAGAAGTTTGGAAGAAGTCAGAAGGTCGGCCATTGACTAGGGGGGCTATCCAAGGTCTAAGTGTGTAGGCATTTATCAAGTTGACAAATTCGGTACTAAAACCGAAGGAGAGGAGGATTTTATAGATAAATGAAAGTTTAACTCAGTCAAAAGCATTTGACATATCCAACTTGATGAGCATGCCTTTTTCCTTCCGAGAGTGGCTAGAGTGGAGGGCTTCTTGCACTTGGATCACATTGTCTATGAGGTGCCTTCCTTTGATGAAACCGCCCTGTAGAGGGGAGATCAGGTTTCCTAACAGAGGCTTGAGTCTATTAGCTAAGAGTTTGGCAAGGATCTTGTAGGAGGCATTACAAAGAGAGATTAGCCGGAACCTGTCGAAAGATTCAGGGTTAACTTCTTTCGGGATAAGGGCAAGGAAGGTGGAGTTGGTGCACCCTCCCACTTTGGCTTTCTTTTGGAAGGATTTTACCATTCTGAGAAGATCGAGTTTTATTACATTCCAGCAAGCTCTATAGAAATGAATGCTGAAGTCATTGGCCCAGGTGCTTTGTTCGGCTGCATTGACCAAATGACTTCAGCTATATCTTTTTAAGAAAAAGGCAACATTAACCCAGCGTTTATATCCGCAGTGACAAGAGAGGGGATGTTTGACAAAAAGTCAACAACCAGGTCGTCATCGGAAGAACCATCCTCCTGGAACAGGTGCTGAAAATGGGTTGTGGCTGCCTGTTTTAAGAGAGACTATCCTTTGATAACTTCCCCCTCCCTGTTGGATATTTTGGAAATGTGATTCTGAGAGAGACGGGCTCTGCATTGTCTGTGAAAGAAAGCTATGTTTCTGTCTCTAGCTTGGAGCCAGCGGCTGCGGGACTTAAGGCGCCAGTATTCCTCTTCTTGTCGAAAGGAAAGAAAGGAGTTGAACTGGGCGTTCTGTTCGATGAGCAGCTGAGCTTTGGTGATTTTAAATCCTTCCATCCCTAACTGAATCTCAGCTAAAGCCTGAACTATATTTTGTCTATGGCTCGTTGGAGGTGAAAGGATTTTAATGCGGACTTAGTGTATTTGAGTTTCTGTTCCCACACAAAGCTGGGGGATCCTTCAACTGTTTACGACCAAACGTGAGCCACTATGTCCATAAAGCCCTCTCTTAATACCCAAAGAGGGTTGAATCTGAAGGGAATAGGGCAAAAATCCTCCTCTTTCTCTATCAGCAGCAAGATGGGGTTATGATTAGATGTTATTTTGGGTAGAATTTTTGAAGATATTAGATGTTGCCCCTCCAGCAGAGTACTTTGAAATAGGAACCGGTCTAAACAGGCAGCAATGTTGGCATTACCAACTCTATTTTTGGTCCAGGTATAACGACCTTTCTTAGGTTTGAGATCCAGAAGGTCCCATGTGAGAATCAGTGACTCCACTAAGGCATGGAAGGGATCTTTACCCCATACTCCGCCTTTTTTCTCGTTTGGGCCTAGAGTGATGTTGAGATCCCTCGCCATAATGATGATTGGGGGGGCATAGATTTCTAGGAAGTCTGAGAGAGAATTCCAACAGTCCTTCTTTTCCAGGAAGTTAACAGGAACATAAAGATTGAAGAGAGCTAAAGAAATCTTACTTGGGAGGTGTAGAAGATCTGTATATATCCAGTGTTGGGTTGCAAAAGAGCTTTGAAGCTGGAACATATCCTCCGACCATAAGGTTGCGAGGCCCTGTGAAGTACCTCGGGCACTGACCGCTTTTCCTAAGTTTTTTTTTTTTTTTTTTCCATTTGGTTCAACTTAAAATAGAAGAGCATCTTCTTTTATCTTTGTCTCTTGGAGCAGGAGAATGTCTGAGGTTTCCATTCTTAATATATCTTTTACTGCTTCAGCCTTCAGAGGATTTCCTAGACCCTTGTAATTCCAAGAGACAATCTGCATTATTTACTAGAGAGGGGCGGTGCAAACCCACCCTTTGGGGGTCTGGTCCTTGTGTTTCTGCCTAATGACATTTCGATAGTGGACTGGCTGCCCTGCATCTTTAGTCGCTCCGCCTCTTCTTCTTTGATCTCCTTGCAAGACTTCCTTCTTGCCTTTTTGTTGGATTGCTCAAGAGGTTCATCTTTAGAAGAACCAGGACTGTCTATCAACTTTTTCTTTTTGGTCATTTCTGTATAAGAGGACGGGGAAGTGGTGCCTATTGGAGGGCCCTAATTTTCCTGTTGGATTGCATTTGGACAAGGGGTTTCTGCAATGGCTTCTGCAATTTGTTCCTAAGATCCTGAGTTTATTTCTGTGTCTACTATCTATTCCATATTCTGTTGCACCTCTCCCTCTTCAAGTTCTGGTTGGTCTTCTAGAGGGTTTAAAGCAGCAAAAGGATTTGTTGAGATGGTGGCATTTGTTGCGGCTTGATCTTCAGCTAAACTCTTCCCAACAGAGGGTCCTTCGGTCTCTGGATTCCCTCCTTTCCTTTTCCCTCTGTTGGTTTGTTTAGTTGTGCCTATTTTTTTTGGCTTGTGTCCATTGTTTGCCCTTTTCTTTTTCAGATTCTTCCTCAGTTTTCTTCTTGCAGTTTTGAGCGAAATGACCATAGCCATGATAGTGTCGACACTTGAAGGGGAGCTGTTCATAATCTATTTCCTGGATGTGAGACCAGCCAGCTATGGTCAACTTGATCGCCTCAGGCAATCCTATCTCCAGATCGACTTCAACACATATTCTGGCACATGAATATTGTTCTCTCCTTTCAGCCCTATCAATGTATTTTCCTAATTTGTTCCCGATTGTTTCCATAGATTCTGAGTTCCAGCAATGAAGAGGAAGATGGGGTAACCTTACCCAGACAAGGACAGCTGAAGGAGTGTCCTGGGAAGGATCAAAGTCTGGCATCCATTTATTCAGATAGAACCCTTGGGGGCCCATGAAATATGGACCGTTTCAGAAAATGAGATCTTGATCTTCTGTTGATTCGAAAACAAAAACATAATAAACTATGCCTACCATGTGGCTTTGTATTCCTTCAGAGACAAGGGGCCTCCAGTTTCGTTGGATCCATCCATCAATAGCTTTGGGAGAGGGCCAGAGGCCCGTGAATTGTCCAATGAGCCCTCATTCTGCCAGGTTCAACGCAGTCCGACACAGATGTTCCGTAGACAGTTCTATCGAAGGGATGGCTTTGGCTTTCTTAACAAATTTCTGTTGGTTTGAGTTTGCTTTCCTCTTGCCACAGGAGGCTACCAATTGTTTGAAGGCAACAATCTCAGGAGGGAGGGGAGGGGGGGCCCTTCGGCATCCATACTGGTTGGACTCAAGTTTTTGATGAAGAGTCTCACTGCGTAGAGCTATCCCACTCTTGCTGGATGGTCTCAGCAGCAAGAGGCTGCCGAGAGAGCTCTGTAGGAGCAGTGGCGGCTGAGCGTGCTCCAGAGCTGAACCCTAACTCCCCTTCAGCCAAAAGATTGGAATCGACTTCCCTTTCTCGACACTTTCCATTCTCTCATGTCAAGAATTTAATCTTACATTTTAATACACAATTTTTTCATTATTAAAGTCCTCATAGAGTTATCACTACATGATTTATATTGATTTTGAACTAAATAAGAAGAAAAAAATGTGAACTGATTAATAAACCAATAGGTATCTAAATCGAGAATAAATCTTCAATTGTTCCTAAATTCACTATTTTCTCATTTTGGTTATATTCTTCTCATTTTCCTATTTGAGAAGGATCGCGACCTTGAATTCTTATTATCACAGATATTGTACACAATTCAAAATACTTTGCTTTAAGTGTAAAAATGTTTCCACTAAAAAAAACGTGAAGAAAAATGTTTGTGAATCTTACCGATTATATAAAATGCCATTAAGACGAATAGAAAAACAATATATTTAGCGAAATAAAGAAAACAAAAACATACAACAATAATATAAATGATGGAATAACACAACTACGTATCACTCTCTGTTGTCATCACCCTAATTATTTTTATCGCTTGGCATGATAACTCTATTGTTCTAAAAAATATGTTTTGATCTAGGGTCATGGCTTAATACGAACCACCAATCCTTATCCAACACATATGGGTAAAAATCACCTAGTTGCAATGTTTCAGGAAAACATAAGGCTCCCTAGCTTCATGCCACATCTTCCTACAGTTGATAGATATCAACCCACGATCACGATCTTCCTTTACATTATTTCTATCAAAAATGTGACCCCACCACTTGCACCTAAAAATAACACATTGGAATGAAGAGAAGTCCACTTGAATGATCTCTTGTATCTTTCCAATGTAACCTAATGTCCCATGCATTAGGTTTTTATCGCGGTGGCCATCACAACTAGATTCGTCGAACTTGACTTTCACTCCATAATTTTTTGTCATGCATCCATCATCGACATCCTTTGTGAGAAAAATGATGTCCATATGCCCACATAGATGGGAACAAATGCACCTATAAAAAAAAAAAAAAAAAACAGTGTCATGTGTCTAATAACCCGAACATAATTAAAAATATAAAATATTTATAGATATTACAGTTCAAAAGTGCCGTATGAATTAAAAATATACAAAAAGAGATTATTACTGATTTATTGCACCCAATCCCTATGTTTAGCACACTCTCTTCAGCATGCGGGTATAAACCAAATGCACCATATTTCTCTTTGACTTGATCAACAACCCAACTGTAAGGACAAGTCATTCACATATTTTCTTTTCAATTACCATGATAAGTCACACTTCTACCATTCAACCGTTTGAACTCTTTCTTGTCACTATTTCATTTCCTCCTCTTTCGCTCATACATTGCAACCCACGGTTGTGTCGCTTCCATATTGTAGATAATGAATTTGTAGATGGCTTCAATTTCTGAATTCATTGATGAAATCAAACCAACATATATAGTACGTATGAGATCAAAATATGCATTAATATGAAGTTCAGTGTAAATAGTTACTATGTAGAAATTTGAAAAATAATAAGACACTTACTCTTTATCATGCGCCTCTTTCCATTTGTTTCAAGAAGCTCCCATTCCCTTTTGTCATCATCCCTTTCGTCATCCCAAACCGCCACACCTGGTGTGTTGTCGATTTGCGTGATGTTCTCACTAACATAATAGGAAGACTCATTTGATATATACCCCTCTACCATAGACCCCTCGGGTTTTTCCTTTGTCGAACAAAACCTTTCAATTTCTTCATGTACCTCTCTAAGAAGAACATCCAACGACAAGAAACCATCCCAACTAATTCAACCTCATCTACTAGGTTAATTAGATGAACCTGAAAGTCCATGAAACTCGTCGACGGTTCCTTTCCAAACAGAAAAAACAATCTCAGTTATCTCTTGACGCCACCATGGAATGTCAACCATATGAATCTCCTTTGATGTGATCCAATGTACACATGTAGATAATTTAGATATGGAACATTGTAGGTCTTGGGGGAAGTCATGGTTCCCACACCTACACACGAGCAGAGGACAATGACACTACACAATAAATAGTACATTATACAAAAATTAATTATAAAATATCCCATTACATAATTTTTTTTTAAATAATAATAAAATCATGTTTTTGACATATGTACTCTTAGAAGGTTCAAATCGTCATGCGATTTCAACCACGACAAATGGTCTTCCACAGTGAAGCAACACCGTAGTGAAGACCCATATAAAGAAGGCACCCTCACATTTATTCTAACAATCATTTTTCTTTGAAATCCATGGGACATCACCTTCTTTGAAAGACCAAGAGGGACCAACTTCTCCTTTAGTTTATTATCTTCGCCAATGTTTCTTTTTAGTTTTTGAAGAAATAAGATCTCTCCTAACATCCATTGTGTCATTTTCTTTCGATGGTATGTGCCTTCATAAAGAAGAATGAGCATTTTTAAATATATGCATGGGATCTAGTAAGTGGGCAATAGTAAGATGCTCCCAATACGGGAGCTCATAAAAGACAGATTTCCTTTTTGTCCCAATGGGAAATTTCTCAACATAAGTGTCGGAGAATTCTAGATCATCAAACATAGGCTCCCCATTTGAATCGAACATTTCTACAAACTTCTTCTCCTTCTTTCTCTCATACTCTCTAAGCCATTCAGTTGGTGCCATTATTGCATGCCTTTGGGTTCTATTTGGTTTACCATTGAAAGTGGATGTTGCTCTTCTGTAAGGGTGTTCTTCTGGGAGGAATACCCTGGAGAAATCATACATTGACTTTCATAGGTGGTCGGAGCACCTAGCCTTCAGAGAAGGTCCACAACATTTACATCCATGATACCCTTTTGTTACAAGACCTACAAAATTATTGTATATAGACCGACATGTTAGCAACCATGAAGATCAGAGAAATTGCAACAAATTAAATTAATATGTGAAACAATATTGTTACGTATATAAACAAATCAATAAAAATGAAATTTACCAGAGTAAACTCCTAAGCTTGGATAATCATTTATGGTCTAAACACATATGCCATACGAAGTAAAACTCCTCTCTGTTGCGATGGGTCTCGAAACATTGTACACATGTATCCCTTCCCATAATTCCTTAAATTCATCTATCAATGGTTGTAAGTAGACGTCCATATTATTCACTTGCCTTCTACGAGGGGCTATGAGAGCCAACATAAGGTGTTCATTCTTCAAGGACAACCATGGGGGGTATTTTTATTAATCACTACTATAAGCCAAACATAATAGTTGGTGTTTTGGAGGGAAAATGGGTTGATGCCATCCATGGCTATGCTGAGTTGTAGACTTCGTACTTCATCCTTGAATTTTTTAGGCCATGTATCCTCTAGATGCTTCATGGCTATTAAATATGTTGGGATTCTCATAACTCCTAGCTCACTTTTGCGTGAAGCATGCCATCCCTGCAACATAACTAATTCTTTGCAACGAAAAAGCCTTTGAATCCTTGGGATTATAGACATGTGCCTCAATATCTTATGAGGAGGACTGTGTGATTTACCCGTTTTTTATTTATTTATGGTACCTTTCGTGCCCACGTTTCAGACATATCTCTTTGTCTGCATATTCTGCTCTATATAGAATACAATCATTCAGACATGCATGATATGATATGTACTTAACACCCAACATTTTCAATAACTGCTTTGCCTATTTGCAACTACTCGATAAGACATTATCACTTGGAAGAACATTATCATTGAATAACCTGCAGTTGGTGGGGAATATAATTGTATAAAGTCAATATTTAACATTTATAAAATAGATTATTTTTAATGTTGATTGCGTGACAAGATTTCTCAAAATATAAGGGACTTGAGCGATCATGCAGGTACACCTCAATATTGCCGAGAAACATGCATTCAACATGCCAAAATTTGCTTTCAAGTTGTACAACAACATTCTTGTCCCCAGCTTAGTAGAATTTGACTTGTTTTCCTGTCCAAAGAGAGGGGTGGTGGAAGCAGATTTCAAGCTTTCAAATAAGGTATCAGTGATATGAGCATCATCCCCTATCTCATCATTCTATAATGCATCTAACAACATTGCCTCCATGGCAATTGTATCGCGTAAGTAATCATCCATACCAAACTCTATTTGATTGCCTCTATTTCCAACTTTTGACGAAGAACTACTATTGTTGTAGTCATTCCTAATCGGTGAATCTGGATATAGTGGAAATTGAATAGGTGGTTGATTCAACCATTCTTTGTATGCTTCCTCTCCTAGTCTTGCTCCTTCTTTCGATTTGAAGTTGTAGCGGGGTGCACCAGAAGATGATAGGTGGGTCGCTCATCGTCACTAGATTCCTAATTTCAAAAAATATTGAACATCATTAGTACAATATCAATGATGTTAGTGTTTGGTCAATTTAGTGTGATCTAAATTGCTATTTATAATGTCAACCCGGGGTTCGTAAACTGACGAAGTGAAGTGTACTATATGTACTAGATAACCATTTCCTTAATCTTTTGTCGTTTTTGAGTTTTTTTTTAGTTTTTTTTTGGATTTATCTTTCCCTAATGTGTGATGGTGAGAGTGAAAGTAAAGTATGAAGTATGGACAGTGATGGTGGTTTCTACAATGATTTCCTCAAACTTGAAAGTGCTCAAGAAGAAAGCTAAACTGAAATCAATTCTTAAGAGAAAGTAAATGCATCAAAAAGTGAACTAATGACAATGGCTCAGTATCCTTGCTGCTGAATGAAAAGAAAGTAAAAATTGAACTTAAAGCAACTCAAACCAAAAGAAAAGCAACTAATTTCCACTACTCCAACTCTTCAGATCCTTTACCCTTCAGCTCAATCTACCTTGTGGGAAGTAATCATGAATAAGTCAAGCAATATGCTATCTAAATGACAAGAAATTAAATTGCATGAAAGAAACTAGTCACACTACTTTAACTCTTCTGGTCCTTTACCCTTCAGCTCAATCTACCTTGTGGGAAGCAACCAAGAATAAGTTTAAGCAATATGAGAACTAAATTGCAAGAAATTAAATTGCAGAAAAGAAACTAATCACACTACTTCAACTCTTCTGATCCTTTACCCTTCAGCTCAATCTACCTTGTGGGAAGCAATCATGAATAAGTTTAAGCAATATGATAACTAAATCACACTACAGTTAGTGATATTCTGATTTCTTGCTAATAGAGACACTTCACTATAGAAAGAAACCATAAATTGATGAGCAGTATGATATCCAAATAACAAAGAAAGTAAGTAAGCAAATCACAACTTGGAAAAGACAGTGCTGAAATTAAACTTCAGAAAATGAAAGTTAGCAGGAAGGACAAGATGATCTCATATGCCAATAGTTATCAAAAAGATGAAAATTTGCCCGGGCTGCCTAAGAAAACCTGCAGAAAAGCACTGATCAGTTGACAATCATAAGAGAACAGAGATGAAAATCTAAGCAGCAGTGAGTTAAGAAACATCAAAAGTATGTTATGTACAAGCTAATGATACAAAAGCATAATAAAACCAAATGACAACTTTACAAGGCTTCAGCGCGCAGGGGCCCTCTGCCACTTCGGCCGGTCACAAGGAATCACACGAATAAGCTCAGAAAAGTCTCCTCATATATTAAAACAACAATATGTATAAACAGTGGGGTGACAACACGATAGTTCAGAAATTACATATCAAGAAAAAAACTCCTTTACAGCGTTCATCGACGCGTTATTTATAATGCCAAAATGCTGAGACTAGCTAACTAACTCCTACGCTAATGACTGTATTGACAAAGACACGTAGATCCCTTCAGCCGAGATCTAGCGTAACTGTCATCATGTTTATTAAATCTCTGGAGTGGTTGTTGTTAGATTCTGGTTGCAGAAGTGATCTCCAGGTGTGCTGGTGTCTTCGTGAGCTGAGGACTGTGCCACGTAACGTTCACGTGCTCAAAACAGAGCCGTGCCACCGCTGGACTCTTTGGTTGGCTCTACCTTTGACCTTCGTTGACCGTGACCTTCCATGGATGATTTGGCTGCTTCGAAGGGACACGTTCCATGTATTCGTCACCTGGAGCTTGCCCATGTGGCTCGTTTCTTCATAGGACACCTGTAGCACAGCTTTTAACAAAATAGCTGCGGAATCCTGTGCTGGCTGCGGAAATTGACAAGTTTCCGCAGCTGCATGAACAAAAAACTAAACCAAACAACAGTCATAAGTATAGTCAGAAAACCATGTAAAGAACTCTTTTTAAACTATAATGCAATGATTTAGCAGCTGGGTGGATGCAATAAGTGGAAAAGGAAGGCTGAGAGGGTGTATATGAAGGTGCAGGTTTGAGGCTCAACATACCCCCACTGTGAAGGTGTTGCATGTCCTCATGCAACCAAAATTGAGTTATTTGCCTCTAATCCATGTGTTTTGATGCTTCTGCAAGGACATCTAGCCCTCTTTTCTTCTTCCTTGATGCTAACATCATCCTTGGCTTCCTAACTAGGCATTTGAACTTGAGGTTAATCAATGCTCTGCTTAACTTTTTGCACTTCTTCTTCAGTTTTCTGTTTTTCTTTTGCCACAGTCCTAAATGGAGCATAGTATTATCATGGACAATCTTGTCTACTTTACTCTGCTCTTTGAGTGCTTCATTTTCTTGTATAATATGCCTATTTAGGACTTCTAACTCAAATATTTCCTGTTTCAAAGACTGAACTTGTGCATCAGGTGGCAGAGAGGTACTTGGTCCTGCAGCTGATTGTTCTAAGGTTTCCAGGTAATTGTATGCTTCTTGCTGATTAGAATCTACCTCAGGTGTCTTTCTCGGCCTGAACTCAAATTCTGGTGAAGGAGGACTGCTTTCTCTTTCCGGCCGAAAAGGGCTTTCCTCACGTGGAGGACTTGACTCAATGCTTGGCTGAGTTGGAGATTTCTCAAGTGTCTCTTTATCTAAATCAATAAAGTGAGACTGTTTTTCTTTGGTTTTATTCCCCTTCCCTTTTAGCCTAGTGCTCCTTCTTAAGTATGAACTAGTACTCTTTTCTTGTGCAGTCTGTTTTCCTCTTTGTTTTTTCTTGGTTATGGCAGCAGCTGGAAGATCTATTAATCTCTCTGACAGAGGTTGATAATCTTCTTCTATGGATTGCTCAGGCGATGGATAGACTTCTTGGATAGTCCTTTTGCCTTTTTCCTTTTTCTGTTCCTTACTTCTAGCTCTATCTTCTGTTCCTTTTTGGAGAGCTTCTTGAATTTCTATTGTAGGGGAGTCTTGGATTGTAATGGTTTTTTCTTTCCTCCTACTTTTCCTTGGAATTTTTGGTGGACTGCTTCCAGAGGCCTCAGACGGCTCTTGGAAGTAGTTCCTTGTCAAGAATTGCCCCCAAGTATCCTTAGTTTTCTTCAACTGTTCCTCAATAAGAATTTTGATGAATCCATGGTGGTAAAGATGAGGTTCAATATTGCCTACATGTTTTTGAACTGTAAAACTCATCTTTTTCAAACTTGATAGCAGAAAATGAGGCAAATTAAGAGTGTGACCGTCCATGAAATTCATCATCAGTCTGACATGATACATATACATAGAGCCAAAACGACCTTCACATGTGATAAATTTTTGAATGACTAATAATAGACTAGACCATTCCTCTTTTAATACATTAACAGGGATGCCTCTTCGGAATACAGTGGTATCCATACCTTGGTTTTGTAGCATTGTTCTCCATATTTGATCTTCCACACTTCTATTTTTAAACCAACCTTCACCTTCTTGAGGTAGGCCCGTGGCAGCTGCTATTGTGGCCTCGGTCGCTGTAAATTTCAAGTCTCCAACCTCCACTGTTTGTCCATTAAAGGACCTTGCAAAAGCTTTGGTCACTTCCTTGTTATAGCCCTTAAACTTCTGGATAAACCGTAGCCATCTGACTTTCTTCAGCAGTTCCTTAACTTGCGGATAACCCTCCAAGTATTTCGATCCTTCCGGCTCAGCTCTCAGTAATTTTCCCATTCTTTGTTTTAAATTCCACTGAGAGTTCTTCTGCGTGTGAGGGTTAAGAGAAAAAAATAGCTCTGTTCAGGGTTTTGGATAGACTGTAATGACAGTAGTCAGGGTTTAGAGCAAACTGTAGTGACGGCAGTTGGAAATAGAGAACAGTGAGTGAACAGCGGTAAACGGTGAGTGAACAGTGGTAAACGAGTTCATAAAATGAAATGTGGACGCATGCAAAGAGTATGATATAAGTGGAGTATGAGTGGAGTGATAAGCGATGGAGTAACGGCAAGATTCCTTCGAGTCGAATGACTGTGTATGAGATCTTACACGTCTCAACAGACGGCTGCGGAATTACAGCTGGGAAGAGCCGTAGTACAATAGGTCACGTCTTAAGAGTACGGGTAATAACTAGAAGTGCAGTCACATTTGAGTTCAAACTCGGAGTAATCATGAGACCGTTAGGGAGAAAAATGCGAGGTGTGTGGAGTGACATTGCGGAATAAGAGTGATAGTGGGCTAATATATCAAATCATTGCACATAGGAGAGCCTGTTATGGTTTAATAACTATACGTAATTATGACTTGAATCATTATTTGATAAAGATTTTTTATCATACCTTTGGAAGCTTTGTCAATTCTTGCTCAAGGCTTCTAACCAGTTGCTCTTCTTTGATATCTTGAGATGCCCCATGTCTTTAGCTCAATTACATCTGCATTTCATGATTATGGCACTAAAGGTTGATTGTATTTTTGAAAACAGAGTGATGCTGGCTGCGGAAATCGTTTCTGGCTGCGGAAATTGATTCTGGCTGCGGAAACGGTTCCTAACTGCGGAAACTGAGACAGCACCCCCTTGTCTGCACAAAGATAGTTAGAAAAAGAACTAACTGAATGAAAATAGTCCTGAAGGGGACTTTTATTGATGGAGTGAAATGGAATGAGTGAAAGTGAAAATGAAGTGGAATGGAGATGAAAATGAGATAGAGGTGAAGTGAAATGACAAGTGAGATGAAGTGAAGATGGAAAGAGAAGGAGAGGAGATTTTTTTTGGAAAATATAGAGTGTCAAGTATCCCTGATTTTCACTCTATATTTTCTGCATAAGACCGCCAATCTGGGATTGGTTTTCAGGCTTACACACATTTATTATTATTATTATTATTATTTTTAATAAAACTGAAAGAAACAAAGATTAGGCTGGTGGAAGAGAAGAATTCTTCTCCACCAACCTTATTGCAGAATTCTCTTGGAACATTTTGACAAACTCCTCTTTTGAAAGTGGCTTATTATAAATTTTCAATCGGTGGCCATTCACAATAAGAGGAGTCTGATGTTCATCAATGGTCTTGATTCTTACTGCTCCATTGTTAAAGACTTTATCAATCTCATATGGCCCAAGCCAATGAGTCTGAAACTTCCCTTTGAAGTCTTTAAACTTGGAATCAAACAGTAAAGCCCAATCTCCTTCTTGAAACTTTCTCTCTTTAATATATCTGTCATGCCACTTAGTTCTTTGATGTTGAACTAGATCAGTCCTTAAAATTGCATCTTGTCTGATCTCATCTAGCTCATTCAGCTGTTCCATTCTGTGCTTTTGGGCTTCTGATAGATTCATCCCCAACTGGACTGCCATCTTGAAAGTCTTGACTTGAAACTCAATGGGGAGCAGGACTTCTTTCCCATAAACAAGTTCATAGGGAGAATGTCCTGTTGTGTTCCTCCATGTAGTTCTGTAGGCCCATAAGGCTTCAGGAAGCCTTTCTGCCCAATCCCTTCTGTGGAGATGAACAGTTTTTGTGATGATGCTCTCAAGAACTTTGTTTGTGGATTCCACTTGACCATTTGCTTGAGGATGGTAAGGGGTAGATTTTCTGTGCTTGATTTTGTATTCTTCCATCAGCTTCTCCATCAAGTTAGATGTAAATTGACTTCCCTGATCTGTCACAATTTCTCTTAGGACACCAAAACGAGTAAAAATATCCTCAAAAATAAATTGAACAACTGAATTTTCAGTGGCAGAAGGCAATGCCTTGGCTTCTACCCATTTAGTGACATAATCAGTGCAAACCAATATATATTTCTTTTGTCTAGATGGTGGATTAATGGGTCCAATGAAATCTAAAGCCCATTTTTCAAAGGGTTCGATGAGTACCTGTGGCTGTAATGGCATTTCATTTGAAAGAGTCGGTCTCCCAACTCTCTGGCAGCTGTCACACCTTCTAACATATTGTTTTGCATCTTTAAAGAGAGAAGGCCAATAATATCCTAAAGAAAGGATTTTATAGGCCGTCCTCTTGTCAGCAAAGTGTCCACCGCATGGTTCATCATGACATGCCTTGAGGATGTCAGGCATTTCATCTTCCCGAACACATCTTCTGATCACACAATCTAGCCCTGTTTTAAACAATTCATTAGAAATCCATGAATAATTTGAACTCTCCTGAATAATTTTCCTTTTCTCATTAGGAAATAAGTGTAGAGGTAGCTTCCCTGTAACCAAAGAGTTAGCAATATCTGCATACCAAGGAGTTTTAGTAGTTACTGCAAACAAATATTCATCTGGAAACTTATCCTCTACAGGAGAATCTTCGTTAGTATTTTGGATTCTAGACAAGAAATCAGCTACTGTATTTTGTTTCCCTGGTCTATCTAACACAGTAATATTGAATTCTTGTAAAAGTAAAAGCCATCTTGTAACTCTGCCATTAGTAACAGGTTTGTTCATGAGATATCTAATTGCAGAATGATCAGTATGGACAAAAGTTTCATAGCCTGTTATATAATGTATAAACTTGTTGATTGCATGAACAACAGCTAAGAACTCTTTTTCAGTCACAGTATAATTTAACTCAGTGGGAGTCAAATTTTTACTGGTGTAGTAAATGGCATAAGGAACTAAATCCTTTTGACCCAACACAGCTCCTAGAGCTGTATCTGAAGCATCTGTAGAAATATGGAAAGGAAGTTTTCAATTTGGCCCTCTCAAAATGGGTGCTTCAGATATTCTTGTTTTCAAAGTTTCAAATGCAGATTGACAATCAGGATCCCACTTGAATTCACAGTCTTTTGTAAGTAATTTGAAGAGTGGAGATGCTATTTTGGTGAAGTTTTCAATAAATCTTCTATAATATCCAGTAAATCCAAGAAAACTTCTAACATCTTTTTGACAATTTGGAATAGGCAACTTGGAGATGACTTCAAATTTCGATCTATCAACTTTAATCCCATCTCCTGAAATATGATGTCCTAAAACAATCCCTTCAGTAAACATCATAAAGCATTTCTCATGACTTAATGAAAGGTTTGTTTCTTTACATCTTATAAGGACTTTTTCCAAATTCTCTAATGCCTCTTCAAATGAATTACCATAAATTGTAAAATCATCCATATAAACCTCTACACAATCATGAATTAGATCAGAAAAGATTCCTAGTACTGCCCTTTGAAATGTTGCGGGTGCATTACATAATCCAAAAGGAAGTACTCGGTAAGCAAAAGTTCCCCATGGACAAGTAAATGTGGTCTTGTCCTGATCTTCAGGTGCTACCTGAATCTGATTGTAACCACTAAAACCATCCAAAAATGAGAAATACTTTTTGCCTGCTAAAGTATCTAATACCTGATCAATAAAGGGTAAAGGAAAGTGATCCTTCAAAGTTGCTTTGTTTAATTCTCTGTAATCAATGAAAACCCTCCATTTACCATTCTTTTTAGGTACTATAACCAAAGGAGAAACCCACCGGCTATCTGAAATGGGGTAAATAAAGTTTACATTAAGTAACTTTTGGAGCTCTTCTTTCACTATCTCCCTATGGTTTGGATTCATCCTTCTTTGAGGTTGTCTGATTTGTCTACTGTTTTCCTCAATGTAGATGTGATGAATGCAAGTCTTAGGGTCAATACCTTTCATATCGGTATACTCCCATGCAAATGCAGTAGAATGTTTTTGCAAGATTTTGGTTAGCTCTTCCTGTTGTGATTTTTCCAAGTTTTTGTTGATATTCAATGATTTTCCTAGAAAAATCTCAATGGCAGAACTACCAAACTCTTCCATAGAGAAAAGAGACATTTGTCTAGATGATAGACACTCAATGTCAGAATCCAACTGAAATTGTGTGTGGTCATATTCTGAAGATGGTTCAAAGTTTTCTAATGTGTTCAGAATTTGACTATCTTCACTGATCTCAGAAATGGTAAAGACAGGTTGTATAGTATCTTCATCAGCAACCCACTCATTATTTCCTATTTCTGTAATTGCTTTTGCTGGAGGATACAGATTGAACTTTTTTGTCGAATTACCATCAGAAATATACATATCCCCAGACCTACAACTGATGAAAGCATCAGCTGTGGCTAGCCAAGGTCTTCCTAAGATGAGAGGATGTCCTCCTAGATTACTCTTGGGAGTTAAAATCATGAAATCCATTGGATATTCCCACGAGTCTAAGGAGACTGAAATATCTTCTAGTACACCATCTGGTTTAATAATTGATCAATCTGCAAGTTGCAATAAAGTAGGTGTAAAAAGAAGATTAGGAAGTTTTAGCTGTTCCATAGTCTGTCTACTCATGATGTTGATAGCAGCCCCTAAATCAATCAAAGTATTTGGTATTTCTACCCCATTGATATGTGTTTTGACAATTGGACTATCGGGATCTACATATTTCTGCATAGTAATTTTTCCCATCATGATATCTGCAATTTTCCCTACCAGGTGGATTCTTCTTGTATCTCTTGGTTTCCTTCCTGGTCTTTTAAGACTCAAATCCTTTATTGTTTTTGTTAGAATAGGAATCTCTTTAATGGCTTGTAACAAGGGAATCTTGATACATACATTCTTCAATTCATCTAGAAAATCATAGTCAGGCAACAAAATTTGTTTTTTCACCCCTTTGTCAATTTGTAATCTTTCAGGAAAAGGAGGTGTGGATGAAGATGCAGGTTGCTCAACTATAGGAGTTGTTGGGGTTAACTCTTTTTCTTTTTCTTTTTGAGTACTTGGGTTTTGAAGAGATGCTTCAGAACCCTTATTGGCTTCAAGAGAATCTTCCTCAAAAATGCTTTGCTTTTGAGCATTTATAGAAGGCTTATCTAGGACTCTACCCGATCTGAGTTGTACATCATTGAGAGGAACAATCATATAGGCAGGAAATTGTTGACCTTCCATCATGTAAGCATTTTGAGGGTTTTTGTTATTAGGGTTTGGCAATGGCTGAGAAGGAAGTTGATTTGACTTTTGTTGGAATGGAAGCAAGAGTTGAGAATTTGGATTCTGTTGAGAAGGTTGTTGTTGTTGTGGAAATGGCAATGATAGTTGTGGATTTTGATTTGGAAGTTGTGGAGCTTGTTGGTTTTGAAAAGATGGGGGATATTGATAAAATTGAGCAAATCTCCCATAAGGATTTTGCATACCTTGTACCCATGATTGAAAAGGATTTTGAGGTTGGGACCAAGGTTGTTGCCAAGGATTCCAATTTGGTGGGGGTTGAAAATTCATAGAGTTGTTAAACCCTTGATTTTGTTGCCCCTGCCAAGGTCTCCTTGCAACAAAACAGAGAGATTCGATTGTATTTGGATCTTCTTGAAAGACAGCTTTGAGGCCAGGAACTGAAGGACAATCCTTGGTCTCATGATTCTCTGAACAAATTACACATGTTTCTACAGCTTTTGCATCCAAGGGACATTCCCTTAGAGCATGTTTCTTCCTACACTTTGGGCAAAAGATGGCCAAAGCCTCAGCTTCTGCTTTCTGCTTATTGTGAATCTTAAGGGTGTCTAGTTGCTCACTAAGACTCCCTGAGATGTCAGTTTTGAATTCATCAAGCATGTTGCTAATCTCAACCCTACTTACTGATCCAGTTGCAGATTTGTTTGCTCTGATGAGAGAAGGATCTCAAGGCCCTTTTTGAGTTTTAGATTTCCCCCTTGAGAGATGGACACATAACTCTGCTATATCATGAAGTGGAAGTTGAGATATGTCTCCTTTTCCCATCATGTTCAAAATATCTATCCATTCATCTCTAATGGCTTTTAATAGAAGGGCTTTCAAGGTCTCCTCATCTAAGTTACTCTTTTTTGCTCTTTTCAGGTTGTATTGAAATCTTTCAAGTAAATCCTCCAAGTTTTCATCTTCTCTTTGCACCATTTTGAATACCTCATCCTTGTGATTGGTGGGCATACAATAGTCCAGGTACCTATCCAAAAATGTTTGTTTCATATCATTCCAAGTCCTAATGGATTGAGTGAGTAATCCCATGAACCATTTCAAGGCTGCTCCTTTCAATGTTGAAGGAAACAGTTTGAGTTTTTGAGAGTCTCCCAGATAATCATAAGTTCGACACACGACCTCAAACTCAAATAGAAATGTTTCAGGGTCCTCATTCCTTAACCCATGGAAGTTTGGGAGGACAGATGGTGAGATGTTTTTCATTGTGGCTCGGGAGTCCTCATCGACTATAGGAAATCCGAATGAGTTATCTCCATCCCTATTTCCCCCTATGTTACCTCTACCTCCTCCATTGTTTCCTCCTCCTCCTCTACCTCTACCTCTACCAAATCTAGTTGCTCCTTCCTCTGTCATGGTAGTTTCCCTGGAGACTTCAGAGTCTTCTGGTTCTTCTACTAAGGGTGAACGAGAAGGAATTTCTCCCTCTTCTTCTTCAGATGATTCTACTTCTTCAATTACAATTCGTCTCTCTGTAGAAGGAAGGAAAGTATCTCTTTCTAATTCAGATTCGATGGAAGGTGTGGGAGAGTCGACTCCTGCCTCTTGAATTCCAGGAATCCTAGGGCTAGGAGTGTAAGTTGGAGATGATGGAGGTGTCTCTTGTCTATTCCTTGAAATAGATGGAGTTGTAAAAATCGAACTCTTGGCTCTAGCTAAAAACCTTCCCCTAGAATCTCTTGCTCTATGCAGGTCATTTTTTTTTATTTTTCTTCAAGTCGGGCTAATAATTCTCTTTCTGATCTTCCAGGTCACTCTAGGTGCAAGAAGAGAGCATACTCAAGAAACTATTAAACCAATAACTTTCTCTTTTCTGATCCTCCACATCACACTAAGTGCAAGAGGAGAGCATACTTTGAGAGGTTATCAATTTTCCTTCCTTGAAATTTTCTTGTTTTTTTTTTAGAAATTGGCTACCTAATTTCACTTCCCCGGCAACGGCGCCAAAATGTTTGGTCAATTTAGTGTGATCTAAATTGCTATTTATAATGTCAACCCGGGGTTCGTAAACTGACGAAGTGAAGTGTACTATATGTACTAGATAATCATTTCTTTAATCTTTTGTCGTTTTTGAGTTTTTTTTTTAGTTTTTTTTTGGATTTATCTTTCCCTAATGTGTGATGGTGAGAGTGAAAGTGAAGTATGAAGTATGGACAGTGATGGTGGTTTTTACAATGATTTCCTCAAACTTGAAAGTGCTCAAGAAGAAAGCTAAACTGAAATCAATTCTTAAGAGAAAGTAAATGCATCAAAAAGTGAACTAATGACAATGGCCCAGTATCCTTGCTGCTGAATGAAAAGAAAGTAAAAATTGAACTTAAAGCAACTCAAACCAAAAGCAAAGCAACTAATTCACACTACTCAAACTCTTCAGATCCTTTACCCTTCAGCTCAATCTACCTTGTGGGAAGTAATCATGAATAAGTCAAGCAATATGCTATCTAAATGACAAGAAATTAAATTGCATGAAAGAAACTAGTCACACTACTTTAACTCTTCTGGTCCTTTACCCTTCAGCTCAATCTACCTTGTGGGAAGCAACCAAGAATAAGTTTAAGAAATATGAGAACTAAATTGCAAGAAATTAAATTGCAGAAAAGAAACTAATCACACTACTTCAACTCTTCTGATCCTTTACCCTTCAGCTCAATCTACCTTGTGGGAAGCAATCATGAATAAGTTTAAGCAATATGATAACTAAATCACACTACAGTTAGTGATGTTCTGATTTCTTGCTAATAGAGACACTTCACTATAGAAAGAAACCATAAATTGATGAGCAGTATGATATCCAAATAACAAAGAAAGTAAGTAAGCAAATCACAACTTGGAAAAGACAGTGCTGAAATTAAACTTCAGAAAATGAAAGTTAGCAGGAAGGACAAAATGATCTCATATGCCAATAGTTATCAAAAAGATGAAAATTTGCCCGGGCTGCCTAAGGAAACCTGCAGAAAAGCACTGATCAGTTGACAATCATAAGAGAACAGAGATGAAAATCTAAGCAGCAGTGAGTTAAGAAACATCAAAAGTATGTTATGTACAAGCTAATGATACAAAAGCATAATAAAACCAAATGACAACTTTACAAGGCTTCAGCGCGCAGGGGCCCTCTGCCACTTCGGCCGGTCACAAGGAATCACACGAATAAGCTCAGAAAAGTCTCCTCATATATTAAAACAGCAATATGTATAAACAGTGGGGTGACAACACGATAGTTCAGAAATTACATATCAAGAAAAAAAACTCCTTTACAGCGTTCATCGACGCGTTATTTATAATGCCAAAATGCTGAGACTAGCTAACTAACTCCTACGCTAATGACTGTATTGACAAAGACACATAGATCCCTTCAGCCGAGATCTAGCGTAACTGTCATCATGTTTATTAAATCTCTGGAGTGGTTGCTGTTAGATTCCGGTTGCAGAAGTGATCTCCAGGTGTGCTGGTGTCTTCGTGAGCTGAGGACTGTGCCACGTAACGTTCACGTGCTCAAAACAGAGCCGTGCCACCGCTGGACTCTTTGGTTGGCTCTACCTTTGACCTTCGTTGACCGTGACCTTCCATGGATGATTTGGCTGCTTCGAAGGGACACGTTCCATGTATTCGTCGCCTGGAGCTTGCCCATGTGGCTCGTTTCTTCATAGGACACCGGTAGCACAACTTTTAACAAAATAGCTACGGAATCTTGTGCTGGCTGCGGAAACCTGTGCTGGCTGCAGAAATTGACAAGTTTCCGCAGCTGCATGAACAAAAAACTAAACCAAACAACAGTCATAAGTATAGTTAGAAAACCATGTAAAGAACTCTTTTTAAACTATAATGCAATGATTTAGCAGCTGGGTGGATGCAATAAGTGGAAAAGGAAGGTTGAGAGGGTGTATATGAAGGTGCAGGTTTGAGGCTCAACATACCCCCACTGTGAAGGTGTTGCATGTCCTCATGCAACCAAAATTGAGTTATTTGCCTCTAATCCATGTGTTCTGATGCTTCTGCAAGGACATCTAGCCCTCTTTTCTTCTTCCTTGATGCTAACATCATCCTTGGCTTCCTGACTAGGCATTTGAACTTGAGGTTAATCAATGCTCTGCTTAACTTTTTGCACTTCTTCTTCAGTTTTCTGTTTTTCTTTTGCCACAGTCCTAAATGGAGCATAGTATTATCATGGACAATCTTGTCTACTTTACTCTGCTCTTTGAGTGCTCCATTTTCTTGTATAATATGCCTATTTAGGACTTCTAACTCAAATATTTCCTGTTTCAAAGACTGAACTTGTGCATCAGGTGGCAGAGAGGTACTTGGTCCTGCAGCTGATTGTTCTAAGGTTTCCAGGTAATTGTATGCTTCTTGCTGATTAGAATCTACCTCAGGTGTCTTTCTCAGCCTGAACTCAAATTCTGGTGAAGGAGGACTGCTTTCTCTTTCCGGCCGAAAAGGGCTTTCCTCACGTGGAGGACTTGACTCAATGCTTCGTTGAGTTGGAGATTTCTCAAGTGTCTCTTTATCTAAATCAATAAAGTGAGACTGTTTTTCTTTGGTTTTATTCCCCTTCCCTTTTAGCCTAGTGCTCCTTCTTAAGTATGAACTAGTACTCTTTTCGTGTGCAGTCTGTTTTCCTCTTTGTTTTTTCTTGGTTATGGCAGCAGCTGGAAGATCTATTAATCTCTCTGACAGAGGTTGATAATCTTCTTCTATGGATTGCTCAGGGGATGGATAGACTTCTTGGATAGTCCTTTTGCCCTTTTCCTTTTTCTGTTCCTTTTTGGATAGCTTCTTGAATTTCTATTGTAGGGGAGTCTTGGATTGTAATGCTTTTTTCTTTCCTCCTACTTTTCCTTGGAATTTTTGGTGGACTGCTTCCAGAGGCCTCAGACGGCTCTTGGAAGTAGTTCCTTGTCAAGAATTGCCCCCAAGTATCCTTAGTTTTCTTCAACTGTTCCTCAATAAGAATTTTGATGAATCCATGGTGGTAAAGATGAGGTTCAATATTGCCTACATGTTTTTGAACTTTAAAACTCATCTTTTTCAAACTTGATAGCAGAAAATGAGTCAAATTAAGAATGTGACCGTCCATGAAATTCATCATCAGTCTGACATGATACATATACATAGAGCCAAAACGACCTTCACATGTGATAAATTTCTGAATGACTAACAATAGACTAGACCATTCCTCTTTTAATACATTAAGAGGGATGCCTCTTCTGAATACAGTGGTATCCATACCTTGGTTTTGTAGCATTGTTCTCCATATTTGATCTTCCACACTTCTATTTTTAAACCACCTTTCACCTTCTTGAGGTAGGCCCGTGGCAGCTGCTATTGTGGCCTCGGTCACTGTAAATTTCAAGTCTCCAACCTCCACTGTTTGTCCATTAAAGGACCTTGCAAAAGCTTTGGTCACTTCCTTGTTATAGCCCTTAAACTTCTGGATAAACCGTAGCCATCTGACTTTCTTCAGCAGTTCCTTAACTTGCAGATAACCCTCCAAGTATTTCGATCTTTCCAGCTCAGCTCTCAGTAATTTTTCCATTCTTTGTTTTAAATTCCACTGAGAGTTCTTCTGCTTGTGAGGGTTAAGAGAAAAAAATAGCTCTGTTCAGGGTTTTGGATAGACTGTAATGGTAGTAGTCAGGATTTAGAGCAAACTGTAGTGACGGCAGTTGGAAATAGAGAACAGTGAGTGAACAGCGGTAAACGGTGAGTGAACAGCGGTAAACGAGTTCATAAAATGAAATGTGGACGCATGCAAAGAGTATGATATAAGTGGAGTATGAGTGGAGTGATAAGCGGTGGAGTAACGGCAAGATTCCTTCGAGTCGAATGACTGTGTATGAGATCTTACACGTCTCAACAGACGGCTGCGGAATTACAGCTGGGAAGAGCCGTAGTACAATAGGTCACGTCTCAAGAGTACGGGTAATAACTAGAAGTGCACTCACATTTGAGTTCAAACTCGGAGTAATCATGAGACCGTTAGGGAGATAAATGCGAGGTGTGTGGAGTGACATTGCAGAATAAGAGTGATAGTGGGCTAATATATCAAATCATTGCACATAAGAGAGCCTGTTATGGTTTAATAACTATACATAATTATGACTTGAATCGTTATTTGATAAAGATTTTTGATCATACCTTTGGAAGCTTTGTCAATTCTTGCTCAAGGCTTCTAACCAGTTGCTCTTCTTTGATATCTTGAGATGCCCCATGTCTTTAGCTCAATTACACCTGCATTTCATGATTATGGCACTAACGGTTGATTGTATTTTTGAAAACAGAGTGATGTTGGCTGCGGAAATCGTTTCTGGCTGCGGAAACTGATTCTGGCTGCGGAAACTGATTCTGGCTGCGGAAACGGTTCCCAGCTGCGGAAACTGAGACAGCACCCCCTTGTCTGCACAAAGATAGTTAGAAAAAGAACTAACTGAATGAAAATAGTCCTGAAGGGGACTTTTATTGATGGAGTGAAATGGAATGAGTGAAAGTGAAAATGAAGTGGAATGGAGATGAAAATGAGATGGAGGTGAAGTGAAATGACAAGTGAGATGAAGTGAAGATGGAAAGAGAAGGAGAGGAGATTTTTTTTGGAAAATATAGAGTGTCAAGTATCCCTGATTTTCACTCTATATTTTCTGCATAAGACCGCCAATCTGGGATTGGTTTTCAGGCTTACACACATTTATTATTATTATTATTTTTTTTTTTTTCAAAAACTGAAAGAAACAAAGATTAGGCTGGTGGAAGAGAAGGATTCTTCTCCACCAACCTTATTGCAGAATTCTCTTGGAACATTTTGACAAACTCCTCTTTTGAAAGTGGCTTATGATAAATTTTCAATCGGTGGCCATTCACAATAAGAGGAGTCTGATGTTCATCAATGGTCTTGATTCTTACTGCTCCATTGTTAAAGACTTTATCAATCTCATATGGCCCAAGCCAATGAGTCTGAAACTTCCCTTTGAAGTCTTTAAACTTGGAATCAAACAGTAAAGCCCAATCTCCTTCTTGAAACTTTCTCTCTTTAATATATCTGTCATGCCACTTAGTTCTTTGATGTTGAACTAGATTAGTCCTTAAAATTGCATCTTGTCTGATCTCATCTAGCTCATTCAGCTGTTCCATTCTGTTCTTTCGGGCTTCTGATAGATTTATCCCCAACTGGACTGCCATCTTGAAAGTCTTGACTTGAAACTCAATGGGGAGCAGGACTTCTTTCCCATAAATAAGTTCATAGGGAGAATGTCCTGTTGTGTTCCTCCATGTAGTTCTGTAGGCCCATAAGGCTTCAGGAAGCGTTTCTGCCCAATCCCTTCTGTGGAGATGAACAGTTTTGGTGATGATGCTCTCAAGAACTTTGTTTGTGGATTCCACTTGACCATTTGCTTGAGGATGGTAAGGGGTAGATTTTCTGTGCTTGATTTTGTATTCTTCCATCAGCTTCTCCATCAAGTTAGATGTAAATTGACTTCCCTGATCTGTCACAATTTCTCTTAGGACACCAAAACGAGTAAAAATATCCTCAAAAAGAAATTGAACAACTGAATTTTCAGTGGCAGAAGGCAATGCCTTGGCTTCTACCCATTTAGTGACATAATCAGTGCAAACCAATATATATTTCTTTTGTCTAGATGGTGGATTAATGGGTCCAATGAAATCTAAAGCCCATTTTTCAAAGGGTTCGATGAGTACCTGTGGCTGTAATGGCATTTCATTTGAAAGAGTCGGTCTCCCAACTCTCTGGCAGTTGTCACACCTTCTAACATATTGTTTTGCATCTTTAAAGAGAGAAGGCTAATAATATCCTAAAGAAAGGATTTTATAGGCCGTCCTCTTGTCAGCAAAGTGTCCACCGCATGGTTCATCATGACATGCCTTGAGGATGTCAGGCATTTCATATTCCCGAACACATCTTCTGATCACACAATCTAGCCCTGTTTTAAACAATTCATTAGAAATCCATGAATAATTTGAACTCTCCTGAATAATTTTCCTTTTCTCATTAGGAAATAAGTGTAGAGGTAGCTTCCTTGTAACCAAATAGTTAGCAATATCTACATACCAAGGAGTTTTAGTAGTTACTGCAAACAAATATTCATCTGGAAACTTATCTTCTACAAGAGAATCTTCGTTAGTATTTTGGATTCTAGACAAGAAATCAGCTACTGTATTTTGTTTCCCTGGTCTATCTAATACAATAATATTGAATTCTTGTAAAAGTAAAAGCCATCTTGTAACTCTGCCATTAGTAACAGGTTTGTTCATGAGATATCTAATTGCAGAATGATCAGTATGGACAAAAGTTTCATAGCCTGTTATATAATGTCTAAACTTGTTGATTGCATGAACAACAGCTAAGAACTCTTTTTCAGTCACAGTATAATTTAACTCAGTGGGAGTCAAATTTTTACTGGTGTAGTAAATGGCATAAGGAACTAAATCCTTTTGACCCAACACAGCTCCTAGAGCTGTATCTGAAGCATCTGTAGAAATATGGAAAGGAAGTTTCCAATTTGGCCCTCTCAAAATGGGTGCTTCAGATATTCTTGTTTTCAAAGTTTCAAATGCAGATTGACAATCAGGATCCCACTTGAATTCACAGTCTTTTGTAAGTAATTTGAAGAGTGGAGATGCTATTTTGGTGAAGTTTTCAATAAATCTTCTATAATATCCAGTAAATCCAAGAAAACTTCTAACATCTTTTTGACAATTTGGAATAGGCAACTTGGAGATGACTTCAAATTTCGATCTATCAACTTTAATCCCATCTCCTGAAATATGATGTCCTAAAACAATCCCTTCAGTAAACATCATAAAGCATTTCTCATGACTTAATGAAAGGTTTGTTTCTTTACATCTTATAAGGACTTTTTCCAAATTCTCTAATGCCTCTTCAAATGAATTACCATAAACTGTAAAATCATCCATATAAACCTCTACACAATCATGAATTAGATCAGAAAAGATTCCTAGTACTGCCCTTTGAAATGTTGCGGGTGCATTACATAATCCAAAAGGAAGTGCTCGGTAAGCAAAAGTTCCCCATGGACAAGTAAATGTGGTCTTGTCCTGATCTTCAGGTGCTACCTGAATCTGATTGTAACCACTAAAACCATCCAAAAATGAGAAATACTTTTTGCCTGCTAAAGTATCTAATACCTGATCAATAAAGGGTAAAGGAAAGTGATCCTTCAAAGTTGCTTTGTTTAATTCTCTGTAATCAATGAAAACCCTCCATTTACCATTCTTTTTAGGTACTATAACCAAAGGAGAAACCCACCGGCTATCTGAAATGGGGTAAATGAAGTTTACATTAAGTAACTTTTGGAGCTCTTCTTTCACTATCTCCCTATGGTTTGGATTCATCCTTCTTTGAGGTTGTCTGATTGGTCTACTGTTTTCCTCAATGTAGATGTGATGAATGCAAGTCTTAGGGTCAATACCTTTCATATCGGTATACTCCCATGCAAATGCAGTAGACTGTTTTTGCAAGATTTTGGTTAGCTCTTCCTGTTGTGATTTTTCCAAGTTTTTGTTGATATTCAATGTTTTTCCTGGAAAAATCTCAATGGCAGAACTACCAAACTCTTCCATAGAGAAAAGAGACATTTGTCTAGATGATAGACACTCAATGTCAGAATCCAACTGAAATTGTGTGTGGTCATATTCTGAAGATGGTTCAAAGTTTTCTAATGTGTTTAGAATTTGACTATCTTCACTGATCTCAGAAATGGTAAAGACAGGTTGTATAGTATCTTCATCATCAACCCACTCATTATTTCCTATTTCTGTAATTGCTTTTGTTGGAGGATACAGATTGAACTTTTTTGTCGAATTACCATCAAAAATATACATATCCCGAGACCTACAACTGATGAAAGCATCAGCTGTGGCTAGCCAAGGTCTTCCTAAGATGAGAGGATGTCCTCCTAGATTACTCTTGGGAGTTAAAATCATGAAATCCACTGGATATTCCCACGAGTCTAAGGAGACTGAAATATCTTCTAATACACCATCTGGTTTAATAATTGATCGATCTGCAAGTTGCAATAAAGTAGGTGTAAAAAGAAGATTAGGAAGTTTTAGTTGTTCCATAGTCTGTCTACTCATGATGTTGATAGCAGCCCCTAAATCAATCAAAGCATTTGGTATTTCTACCCCATTGATATGTGTTTTGACAATTGGACAACCGGGATCTACATATTTCTGCATAGTAATTTTTCCCATCATGATATCTGCAATTTTCCCTACCAGGTGGATTCTTCTTGTATCTCTTGGTTTCCTTCCTGGTCTTTTAAGACTCAAATCCTTTATTGTTTTTGTTAGAATAGGAATCTCTTTAATGGCTTGTAACAAGGGAATCTTGATACATACATTCTTCAATTCATCTAGAAAATCATAGTCAGGCAACAAAATTTGTTTTTCCACCCCTTTGTCAATTTGTAATCTTTCAGGAAAAGGAGGTGTGGATGAAGATGCAGGTTGCTCAACTATAGGAGTTGTGGGGGTTAACTCTTTTTCTTTTTCTTTTTGAGTACTTGGGTTTTGAAGAGATGCTTCAGAACCCTTATTGGCTTCAAGAGAATCTTCCTCAAAAATGCTTTGCTTTTGAGCATTTATAGAAGGCTTATCTAGGACTCTACCCGATCCGAGTTGTACATCATTGAGAGGAACAATCATATAGGCAGGAAATTGTTGACCTTCCATCATGTAAGCATTTTGAGGGTTTTTGTTATTGGGGTTTGGCAATGGCTGAGAAGGAAGTTGATTTGACTTTTTTTGGAATGGAAGCAAGAGTTGAGAATTTGGATTCTGTTGAGAAGGTTGTTGTTGTTGTGGAAATGGCAATGATAGTTGTGGATTTTGATTTGGAAGTTGTGGAGCTTGTTGGTTTTGAAAAGATGGGGGATATTGATAAAATTGAGCAAATCTCCCATAAGGATTTTGCATACCTTGTACCCATGATTGAAAATGATTTTGAGGTTGGGACCAAGGTTGTTGCCAAGGATTCCAATTTGGTGGGGGTTGAAAATTCATAGAGTTGCTAAACCCTTGATTTTGTTGCCCCTGCCAAGGTCTCCTTGCAACAAAACAGAGAGATTTGATTGTATTTGGATCTTCTTGAAAGACAGCTTTGAGGCCAGGAATTGAAGGACAATCCTTGGTCTCATGATTCTCTGAACAAATTACACATGTTTCTACAACTTTTGCATCCAAGGGACATTCCCTTAGAGCATGCTTCTTCCTACACTTTGGGCAAAAGATGGCCAAAGCCTCAACTTCTGCTTTCTGCTTATTGTGAATCTTAAGGGTGTCTAGTTGCTCACTAAGACTCCCTGAGATGTCAGTTTTGAATTCATCAAGCATGTTGCCAATCTCAACCCTACTTACTGATCCAGTTGCAGATTTGTTTGCTCTGATGAGAGAAGGATCTCTAGGCCCTTTTTGAGTTTTAGATTTCCCCGTTGAGAGATGGACACATAACTCTGCTATATCATGAAATGGAAGTTGAGATATGTCTCCTTTTCCCATCATGTTCAAAATATCTATCCATTCATCTCTAATGGCTTTTAATAGAAGGGCTTTCAAGGTCTTCTCATCTAAGTTACTCATTTTTGCTCTTTTTAGGTTGTATTGAAATCTTTCAAGTAAATCCTCCAAGTTTTCATCTTCTCTTTGCACCATTTTGAATACCTCATCCTTGTGATTGGTGGGCATACAATAGTCCAGGTACCTATCCAAAAATGTTTGGTTCATATCATTCCAAGTCCTAATGGATTGAGTGAGTAATCCCATGAACCATTTCAAGGCTGCTCCTTTCAATGTTGAAGGAAACAGTTTGAGTTTTTGAGAGTCTTCCAGATAATCATAAGTTCGACACACGACCTCAAACTCAAATAGAAATGTTTCAGGGTCCTCATTCCTTAACCCATGGAAGTTTGGGAGGACAGATGGTGAGATGTTTTTCATTGTGGCTCGGGAGTCCTCATCGACTATAGGAAATCCGAATGAGTTATCTCCATCCCTATTTCCCCCAATGTTACCTCTACCTCCTCCATTGTTTCCTCCTCCTCCTCTACCTCTACCTCTACCAAATCTAGTTGCTCCTTCCTCTGTCATGGTAGTTTCCCTGGAGACTTCAGAGTCTTCTGGTTCTTCTACTAAGGGTGAACGAGAAGGAATTTCTCCCTCTTCTTCTTCAGATGATTCTACTTCTTCACTTACAATTCCTCTCTCTGTAGAAGGAAGGAAAGGATCTTTTTCTAATTCAGATTCGATGGAAGGTGTGGGAGAGTCAACTCCTGCCTCTTGAATTCCAGGAATCCTAGGGCTAGGAGTGTAAGTTGGAGATGATGGAGGTGTCTCTTGTCTATTCCTTGAAATAAATGGAGTTGTAAAAATCGAACTCTTGGCTCTAGCTAAAAACCTTCCCCTAGAATCTCTTGCTCTATGCATGTCATTTTTTTTATTTTTCTTCAAGTCAGGCTAATAATTCTCTTTCTGATCTTCCAGGTCACTCTAGGTGCAAGAAGAGAGCATACTCAAGAAACTATTAAACCAATAACTTTCTCTTTTCTGATCCTCCAGATCACACTAAGTGCAAGAGGAGAGCATACTTTGAGAGGTTATCAATTTTCCTTCCTTGAAATTTTCTTGTTTTTTTTTTTAGAAATTGGCTACCTAATTTCACTTCCCCGGCAACGGCGCCAAAATGTTTGGTCAATTTAGTGTGATCTAAATTTCTATTTATAATGTCAACCCGAGGTTCGTAAACTGACGAAGTGAAGTGTACTATATGTACTAGATAACCATTTCTTTAATCTTTTGTCGTTTTTGAGTTTATTTTTGGATTTATCTTTCCCTAATGTGTGATGGTGAGAGTGAAAGTGAAGTATGAAGTATGGACAGTGATGGTGGTTTCTACAATGATTTCCTCAAACTTGAAAGTGCTCAAGAAGAAAGCTAAACTGAAATCAATTCTTAAGAGAAAGTAAATGCATCAAAAAGTGAACTAATGACAATGGCCCAGTATCCTTGCTGCTGAATGAAAAGAAAGTAAAAATTGAACTTAAAGCAACTCAAACCAAAAGCAAAGCAACTAATTCACACTACTCCAACTCTTTAGATCCTTTACCCTTCAGCTCAATCTACCTTGTGGGAAGTAATCATGAATAAGTCAAGCAATATGCTATCTAAATGACAAGAAATTAAATTGCATGAAAGAAACTAGTCACACTACTTTAACTCTTATGGTCCTTTACCCTTCAGCTCAATCTACCTTGTGGGAAGCAACCAAGAATAAGTTTAAGCAATATGAGAACTAAATTGCAAGAAATTAAATTGCAGAAAAGAAACTAATCACACTACTTCAACTCTTCTGATCCTTTACCCTTCAGCTCAATCTACCTTGTGGGAAGCAATCATGAATAAGTTTAAGCAATATGATAACTAAATCACACTACAGTTAGTGATGTTCTGATTTCTTGCTAATAGAGACACTTCACTATAGAAAGAAACCATAAATTGATTAGCAGTATGATATCCAAATAACAAAGACAGTAAGTAAGCAAATCACAACTTGGAAAAGACAGTGCTGAAATTAAACTTCAGAAAATGAAAGTTAGCAGGAAGGACAAGATGATCTCATATGCCAATAGTTATCAAAAAGATGAAAATTTGCTCGGGCTGCCTAAGAAAACCTGCAGAAAAGCACTGATCAGTTGACAATCATAAGAGAACAGAGATGAAAATCTAAGCAGCAGTGAGTTAAGAAACATCAAAAGTATGTTATGTACAAGCTAATGATACAAAAGCATAATAAAACCAAATGACAACTTTACAAGGCTTCAGCGCGCAGGGGCCCTCTGCCACTTCGGCCGGTCACAAGGAAACACATGAATAAGCTCAGAAAAGTCTCCTCATATATTAAAACAGCAATATGTATAAACAGTGGGGTGACAACACGATAGTTCAGAAATTACATATCAAGAAAAAAAACTCTTTTACAGCGTTCATCGACGTGTTATTTATAATGCCAAAATGCTGAGACTAGCTAACTAACTCCTACGCTAATGATTGTATTGACAAAGACACGTAGATCCCTTCAGCCGAGATGTAGCGTAACTGTCATCATGTTTATTAAATCTTTGGAGTGGTTGTTGTTAGATTTCGGTTGCAGAAGTGATCTCCAGGTGTGCTGGTGTCTTCGTGAGCTAAGGACTATGCCACGTAACGTTCACGTGCTCAAAACAGAGCCATGCCACCGCTGGACTCTTTGGTTGGCTCTACCTTTGACCTTCGTTGACCGTGACCTTCCATGGATGATTTGGCTGCTTCGAAGGGACACGTTCCATGTATTCGTCGCCTGGAGCTTGCCCATGTGGCTCGTTTCTTCATAGGACACCTGTAGCACAGCTTTTAACAAAATAGCTACGGAATCCTGTGCTGGCTGCGGAAATTGACAAGTTTCCGCAGCTGCATGAACAAAAAACTAAACCAAACAACAGTCATAAGTATAGTCAGAAAACCATGTAAAGAACTCTTTTTAAACTATAATGCAATGATTTAGCAGCTGGGTGGATGCAATAAGTGGAAAAGGAAGGCTGAGAGGGTGTATATGAAGGTGCAAGTTTGAGGCTCAACAGTTAGTAAGCACGTCAATGCAATTGGTTTGTTGAAATTACATTATATCAAGCAATTATTACCAGCGTTGATCTAGGATTGCAGTTGGAAAATTCCATGTTCTAATTGGTAAGGTGAAGAGGTTGTCCATTTTCATCTACCAACTCCTTGCGATATGTTGCTCTTTATAAGAGCTTCCGATGTTTTTGAAATGGAAAAATATTTTTTGCATCTGAACTCGATTCTGAATCAGGATCCTGCAAATTTGGATACAATTTTATTCAAATTGACATGGATTAAAAAAAATCAATTAGATAATTGAAATATTAAAAAATATGAACTTATTGGAGATGGAAAGAGAGAACACTGCTAAGGATTTCGATCAACAATATGGAACGAGCTGGAATTTGAAGAATTGACCATTTGACATTATTGAGACTTTCTTCCAGTAATTGGGTAAAATCATAAATAAAATTTTGTGTACATATCTAAAATTAATTTTGAGAACCATATAACCATAGTCTGAATTTCAGTGTAGTTTTCAAACCATTTTTCAAGAATACAGTGACTTTAAGTGGAAAATGTATACTATGAACTGTTGTATTTCATGTGGATACGTCCTAAATGATAATTTGAGATGAATATGTCATTTTATGTGAAAATAAAATTTCATATATCTTTTAAATCCTACCATTGTGCTTATCAGGACGAACCACACCAATGCGTTTAAATCATAACAACACCAATGCGTTCAATATAATGCCCGCACCAGTTTCTGGCATTCAGAAAATATAAAATATGTTATCATATCAGTGCTCTTGTACAAAACCACACTAATGCATTTAAATAAAAACAACATTAGTACGCACTTGTTTCAGGGATTTTGAAAATCAAAACAAATTCCACCATGTAGGTGTTCTTATAACAATTACAACACCAATGCATTTAAATACAAACCGTATCGTTGCGTTAAAATATTAACTGCGTTGTTTTAGGATTTGGGAAAAAAATATCTATATATATATATATATAATAAATCTATCATGTTGATGCGTTGAAAAAATTTGGCACCCAGCAAGTTCGGTGTGTTTCGTGTGTTAAAAAAAAAAAAAAACCCGCAATTTTAAACGATTTTTTTTAATAAGTAAAAAAACGAACGACAATTGATTTTTCGAAATCTAATTTCATAAAGTCTTTTAAATAGTAAAAAACTATTCACTATTTCATTATTTTTTTCCAAAATTTCAAGGGAGTGATTTGCAAGAGAGACATACTAGGAGCAACATGTAGGAGCATAATACTCTGGAGCAGCATAACTATTTAGAAGTTTAGAAGTTGAAAGGTATGGCGATTCACTCAAAACCCTGCATAGTAAAAATTGTAAATTTTATTGTTGATTTTACTAATAATTTTTTTTACAATTTCTGTTAGATTTATTCAAAATTTAGAAATATATATATATATTATTTTACTAGTAATTTTTTACAATCTCTGTTCCTATTTAGATTTAATTCAAATTCAAATTAAAAACAAAAAAAAATTCAATACTTACCTTAAACTGTTGTTTTTGTTTGTTTATGTGACTGCAAAATTTCACGTTAGGGTTTAACTCCCTCTACGACTTCACAATTAGGGTTTATTAGTTTAGGTATTTTAGACTTAATTTGTTTGTATACTTACTATATATAGGGTGTTTGACATGATGAGTAGGGAAATCACATTAGATCCAAACCTGCGTCAGCCCTGTCCATAAAAAAAAAAAAAAAAAAAAAAAAACGATGTATGTGTCACAATGCACTAATGTAATATAATGCATCGGTGCACCCTGCGTAATACAACACACCAGTGTATTATCATCCTGTCGGCTCTGTCTACTCTGTTTATTGGTGCTCCCAATGTAATATAACGCATTAACATGCCTCTGCCAAATAACACCATTAAGTCATTGTGGTGCTCTTATTGTTACAAATCACACCATCATAATTTAAAATTAATAAATAAATAAATTTTGTTGTCGGTGTTGAACAATAAAACGTCCCGGTGCATTCCATTAAACCCACCAAGACATTGATTCAAATAAACGCACCAGTTAACAAAGCTCTTTTTGGCTAAAAATTATTTGATTTATGTATAAAATATATTTAATGGCTTATGTATTGAATGATACAAGTTGTATAATGATAAAAAAATGTATGAGAAGTTGTCAAGTAACAAAAATATTGATTGACACAATGAGAGCACATTGAAAAAGTAGAGAAGACAAGTTCTTTGTAAAGTATTTACAAATTAATATGTTTGAACTATATGTAAGTTTGACTAATATGTGTTGGTTGTGTATCATGCAAAGCCACAAAATGAAGAAGCTTGATAAGATTATTTATAATTTAAGTGCAGAAGAACGTAAAATCTTGATGAAAAAATTGCAGAAGGATGAATCAGATGAATGAATAAATACTATTCATTATGATTTATTTTTTTGAATTTTCATTAATAATATACTTAA
The DNA here is from genome assembly GCA_031772625.1 of Pinus tabuliformis. Lineage (NCBI taxonomy): Eukaryota > Viridiplantae > Streptophyta > Pinopsida > Pinales > Pinaceae > Pinus > Pinus tabuliformis. The sequence continues at coordinate 441,540,023 of CM062805.1, forward strand.
TAATATTAGATAACATGTTTCAAATAATCTATTAATTCATATATGTTTAATGTTCTACAAGGAGCAACAACAAAGGAAAAGATCCATGTCGTTCTAAGAAAATAAAAATTATAGAACATGTAAATGACGATGAATTGGTCCTTAGTTCATATGGAGTGGCACTGAAGGTTAATGAAACGAGGATTTTTTTTACAAAACTATGAGTGCTATAGTGGAACGAACATATAGACATACTTTCCACTTAAAAAATAAAAAATAAAAATAAAAACCAATCCAATGATTCCAAGAACCAAATTATACCTAAACTTCATGAAGCTTTTCGAGAGCAATGGTCAATGAGACATGTCAGACTCGCAATATAACGAAAGAAAACCATTCAAAAGGTAATATTCTTAATTAAAATGATTTTCTAGAATTATGTGTATATATTGCTATAAACCAATCATTTATTCATATAAATTTTGTTATATTTAGTTTTCATATATCAATATAAAAATAGTTTATTACTTTTTTTCAGGAAGATTATGAAAATCCCAAACAATCAATGAGTTAATATGCAAAACATGCCAGTAGAAATGTCCAAAAAAGTGTACAAATAGATGTAAAAGAAATTGACATAATTGTGTCACAAGAAGAGCCATCTTAACAACAATGTGCTTCAAATGTGTGTAATCATGATTGACTTTGTACATATAAAAAAAATAATTTAGCATTAAATATTAATTTTCAAGTATCTTGCAGAAAAGAAAATAAAAAAGAACTCATTCAACACATAAAGCATGACGACAAGGAAAAAAATGGTTGATATCAAAGTTTGTGAGTAATTGTTAATATTTCCTTATAACAACTCAAGATTTAATTTTTGTATATTTTAAGTTGTTTTACAACAACCATCCTTTAATGTCTTCAAATAGGTGCCAACATATAAAGAAGAGTCATCGGAAGAATTGATTGACATTGAGTTAAATATGGGTTATGAGTATACCTTGGCATATCAAAAATTAATTGTGAAATTTGTAAGTATCCTTTATGTTTTATTTCTTTGAGTTTATAATTAATAGAACAAAAAAAACCTTTATATTAAATCTATGATTTATAATGGGGTTTAAAACATGCAAGAAACAAAGTATGGAACTACACCAGCAAGACACTTGTTGCAATAGGTATGAGACTTGGTTTTGAAACCATGTGTACAGTTTATGAGTCACTTCTTGCTATGCTACATTGTTATTCAATTTACATTGATGTATATTATTTATTTCAATTTTCATCATTCTCACTAATGTAGATACACTCATTACACTTTATTTTCATGTTTGTAGATGGAACAATATTAATAAGAGGAAAACAATTGATGCAATCAACAAAACATTCGTCCGGATAACCCAAGTCATGGAAGTAGCTTGAGCACTCACAACAATTCCAACGAAGAATGATGATCTTTTTGGATATCAATGCATCATGTATTTTTGAAATAATTGTTTGTGAAAATCACACATTTTATTTAATGTAATGGACATAATGTCCCAATTTAAAGACAAAGGGTTACCAATAATAATCTCATTTTGTATGACATAAAGTATCTTATTGATATATAATAAAATATGTTCTAATTTATTTTATTGTGTTATCCAATGTCACTGTGAAATGGTACACCAGTGATTAAATATATATATAATTAAATATAATAATGAAGAGATGCAAAATCTGATAATATAACAAATTATTCCAAATTGTCAATATTTCCCTCTACACTATTCTGTACATGATGATTATCATAGTATAAAAATATATAGCTTTTTTTTCTTCTCAAAAACAAAATTATTGCAAACATCATATACAAATGTAATAATCAAATTTTAATTTATATGAATATTGTTATAAGATATATATCGATTTCTTTTATGAATAATGGATTTAAAAAATCACAATAATTGGACTGTCATAGGTTGATGTTTTCAAAAAATAGAAAATATCATACAAAAAATTAGTGTGTCCATAACATAAACACGACATGATTACAAACAAAGCAAAATTGTATGCCAAAATCCAGTAGAGTATTGCCCTCAAGAACTGTAGAGAGCCTGTTCATGAGTAAGGCAAAAATATAGAAAGCCCCATAGTTGTACTTGGAATTGAGAATTGAACCGGAGCTATACGACAACCAAAACTTGGAATTGAGAATTAAACCGGAGCTATATGACAACCCAGACAGTAAAACTAGACTTGGTAGCTGTGACCAGCTACACGACGACCCATAACTGAAAACAGAGGTAACTGTGACTGCGACCAAAATTGGAAACTGAAGGCTGGCAGAATGCCCCTTGCGTATGAAAAACTGGCAGTATGAGCTAATGCATTTGTCAACATATCTAGGATAGTGATGAGTGTACCTTCTCGAGCTGGCAGAAATCCAAGAAAACCAAAAAGAACCAACCTGCTTAAGCATCAGAAGAGGGATCAGGCGGCTCCTCGGTGATGCGGCATCCATACTTGTAATCATCGTCGTCATCAGAGGAGCCCGCCTGATTCTTCATGCTTTGAGAAGCTTTGCCTTTACCAGAGCCTGAAGCTTTGCTCTGATCGAGGTTTGTCTGGATGGGGCCTGGTTTGTCTTCCGCCAGCCTGTCCGAAGTCGCTCTGAGGGAACCAGCCCCTTGACCTGAATTGAGCTCGCTAAGCTCAATGGTGACCGTGGCCATAAAGGAATAAGTGTCATGACTGCAGGGAAAACGTAACCGAGCGGCGTTGGTCATGGATTGGAAGGAGCTCAGAGCTGTTATCTGTAATCCTTTGCCCCTACCCCGTCCACTTCGAGTAGCAGGGTACCTATCTGAGCGGAGGTCCGGGCAGGAGGTTGAAGAGTCTGTCGTGGAGGAGGCGGCCTGGCGCCCAATTTGCCCGCGAGAGCTGCCCCTTCTGCAACTCATCCGCTGTCGCAGTTTCGGCATAGCTGGAGGGGCGGGATGATCCTGGCTTCTTGGAAGACGAAGGAAGCAGTGAAGGAAAAAAACTAACTTGGCTTCAGTGCTCAGGGCAGCAAGCGGGTGGCGAGCATAAGAGCAGGGGTAATAGAGGATGGCTTGAGGGCAAAGCCAGAAGCTCCTCCAGCGAGCCAAAGCCTGGTTTACTCCTGAGAGAGGCCGAGAACAAGTCGTTGCAATTGCAATGGAGGAGGAGCTAGAGTGGAGAGGATAAACGCGATTATGGCGAGTTGAAAGCGCCATGATCAAGAAATTAACCGGTGTGAATGGATGTACTGGCATCATTAAAGGCTCATTAAGCTGGAGCAGAGGAGGAGTTATGACTAGAGTCGTGAGAGGATGTGTGGCGGTGAAGATCAACCACGCGCCCATCCAAACCTCTGGCCACGTGCCTATGTTGTCGTCAGACACCCGGATCCGGGAACTAGTGCATTATGTTATATCAAAGCACCGTTGCGAAATCTTTTTTCATGACCAATGCCTTTTCAGAAAATGACAGCGTTAGAGCGTTTTGTTCTTCAAGCACCGATATTGTTTGCAATTAACGCCCTAGTGCATTACAATTCTTAAAGCATTAATGATTTCATATAACTAACACCCCAAAGCTACAAGATATTATTTCTAGGCCCAATGCATTATTAAAGTTAACAACATCGGTTCTTTTATATCCGTAGCACACCGGTGAGTATATACAAATCATACACAATGGCGTTGGGAGTTTAAATAAAAGCACCGAGTTTTCAATATTCTTTTCCCGCCCCAGTGCCTTTCTTTAAAAGAATGCCATGGGGTGTTTTTTGATATATACACATTAAATCATTATACATTTTAGGCACCGATGTTCTTTGCATTCAATGCCTCAATGCTTTTAGTTATGTATGCAGCCCTGATGCTTTTATATATGTAGCGCACTGGTGTTACTTGTTCCATGAAGCGCACTGCTAAAACATCTGACCACCTAGAATTTTTCAGTTGTGATGAAGTTTCGTTATAATCTTCGCTACAACAAATGGATTTTTTAGTGGATTTTTTTGACAAATTTTGCTAATCTTTTAACATTAAAAACTTCATTATAACCTCCACTAGAATGTATTTTCCTTGTAGTATCCCCTCCATCATGGGGTTGTTTATCCTTGAGGTGCTTGTATATGGGTGTTAAGGCCTCGTCCATTATAATGTGGATTTTGGCGTCGAGGTTGTCTTATAGTTCTTGCACTCTTTTCTTGAGGTTTTCCATAGCTTGAGCCCTCGTAGTTACCATACAATTGCACGGGTCAAAAGTTTAGGTTACTTAAAATTAGTATGGCTGCAATGGGTTAGAGACAAGGAGTTCGTTGATGTAGGTCACTTGAAAGTTGTTCATAAAATTTTGGGACCGTAAGAAAATTGGACACTTAACGGTAGATGGTATCACTGCAATTAGCTCGTCATCCTGGATCTTTTGGGTTAGGTCACTTGCAAGCGGAATTTTGGGACCACTAGATTTTTTTTTTTTTTTAGGAGTATTACTCCCAACTGATTAATATTGTGATAACCGAAACCCAAAAATCTCGACACTGCAAAATATGTAGGAATCCGGTAGCCCCACTGGTCTGTACTGCGACAACAGAAACCATAACTGCTAAATATTGCAAAACACTGATTTGTATTGTGACGAAAGAAACCTTAACTACTGGATACTGCAAAAAATGATCTGTATTGTGACGACAGAAACCCCAACTGCTAGATACTGCAAAAACATAAACCCCAACTTTTGGATACTATAAAATGGGACAACCAATTAGCGATGAAAGAAGGAACTATGGCGATAAATGAGTGTCAGGTAATACATATTATAATATATGCTAAGGGTCTAGCAATAAATATTCGCCCCAATCTTTCAGAGCGCTAACTAAGGAGGATTCACTGTGTCCTTAGTCGTACTACCCGACTACCCCAAGTACATGCGAGTAATATCCCCAAGTGATGTTCTCGGTGTACTGTAACAACAAGACGACCAACGATTTATCTAGGGTTGGTTTCAAGGTAACCTTGGAGAGCTTTTGATATACCAGAGCTACGTGGAAGTGAAATCCCTATACATGTGTTGTCTGATACATTACTACTCGAAAGGGTACTAATAAGGGTTACAAGGGAATCCAATAGACATGAACACCTCTTGTAGTTCCTGTGTGTATGCTTCCCCAACTGTAGGTTGATGTGCGTAACGACAAATATCTTTAGTTTAAAGACATAGAGACACGTCTCTAGCCATTTTTTGCTAAAATTGGTGGCGCGGCTAGCTCGGGAAAGTGCTATGAAACCACTTGTAGTATGCTTGACTCGCAAAAAATATCAGAAGTGTGAAATATGTCAAATATACCACAAAAAATAACACAATGAGATCCTAACAATGGAAATATTTTATTAAGATATGCAGAAACACTGTGCACTTGCCCCTCCGAGGGGGCAACCTCCAGTAGAGCAGGGCTCAATTACACAACACAAAATAAGACTTTCCTTACTATCTTCGACATTATATAGTTTCATGAAACCCAAAAACCCTAACTACTCGTGGTCCCTTGCATAATGAGGGTTAACCACAATATTTATTAACTATGACCCATTATAACTAATTTTGTTCCCTTTTTTACAATGCAGGTCAACCACTTACAATGCTTACGAGCTTCACTTATTAAACTAACTAATCATGATTCTTATGGGGTCCCTTGGGCTTATTATATTAACAAAGGGATTAGGTTTAGACCCTAACATAAGCAAACCCTCCTTAACATATTTCCAATTCTACTTCAAAATTAAGTCACAATCCCCTTCCGACCTTAAAATAAAAGCGAGCCATCCACGAATCAGAGTATGAATCACATGGTCATAACCTAAGAGAGGGTGCCATGAAGAAGAAACCCATGATTTTAGCATTGGCCCTGCAAATGTTCTAACCCTGAATCTACCCACCAGGGTTTTTCCTTCGAAATCCATTATACACGATAGGCAAATATAATTTCCGATTGTTAAGCTAACCACCTCTCGCCACTGCCAGATAGTCATGTTTCTCCTATGATGGCGAGGGGAGGGGGGGGGGTTGTGGGGGTACAAGTTTAGAGCCAGTCTAAATACCTATTTCAGCTTATGAAGGGAGAGGCAAAGGATTGGCACCTAGGGCATTAGCACAAGGTGATGAAGCCAAGGTCGCTCTTGTCACGTGTTGAGGCGGGAGAACCATGCACAGGGCACGCGAGACCCCTTTCGCCTTCTACTGTAGAGTTGGTTCCTGACTGCATGCCTCTACAAAAAATAAGTTCGATAAGGTTCGAGAAGCACTTGATTAAGCCAGAAGACTAGGTCAAGCCCTATACCACATGTATGGATATTTATTATAAAATAATATGAATATGATATTTAACCTCAAAATGGATTCATGTGGACAAAATATTTACATCATGAGAAGCCATAAAATAATATAAAATCTTAACAATTTTTTTGAAGTAGACTATCAATGTTTATATTTACAATATTGTGGACAATTACACTTTTGAGTGGACCACACACAAAACTCTAATAATTCAATTAGAAAGCTTCTTAAAATATCAATGTTTTTTTTTTAAAGTAATAAACATTTTTTTAATGATTATAAAAAATAAAGAGGCTTCTCTAAATATATACATTTATTAATAAATAAAATAAGTTTAAAATTATATATATATATATATAGATATATTAGTCAATACGAGTCTTGGGATGACTGATACGCCTAAGCTATGGCTTGACTAGTTGTAACTCGAGGGCATCTAAGCTATCAAAATCACCCGGGGATCGCACCTGACCTAGGTCACACCAATTCTTAACATGGTTAGATTTTTGCTCATAAAGTTTTGAAGCAATGGCATTTTCACCATAGAGTGCCTTAACAAAACACCTTGTCACTGTATGCTCTACGCTCCGTAGGCAATTAAATAATTTAAATTTAATTTATAGTTAAATAATTTTTGTAATATTTAAATTTTATTAATATCAATTATTATAATTAAATTTTAATTAATATAAATTCACGCATACAATAATATAATAAAACATTTCATTGATTTAAGTTTATAAAATTCTCTATCATTAATCAAAGAATAAAAGAGTCACTAAACTTGATGGGTCCAAAGTTTTTCGGGGTCTTTTTTAGTGAATGACACGTAGGTTTTTCATGGATCTCTATTAGGTCATGTGTAGCTTACAAATCGGTTGGCAGAGGAATGGAGTTGGACACGAAGGAGCTAGTGGATTATGAGTTGAGCTTGCCATGTGGACATAACCTCAACGAGCAATCATAATACCAGTAGGGGGGAGGGGGGGGGGGGGGTTGTTGTGGGGGTACATGTTTAGAGGCAGTTTAAATACCTATTTCAGCTTACGAAGGGAGAGGCAAAGGATTGGCACCTAGGGCATTAGCACAAGGTGATGAAGCCAAGGTCGCTCTTGCCACGTGTTGAGGTGGGAGAACCATGCATGGGGCACGCGAGACCCCTTTCACCTTCTACCATAGAGTTGGCTCCTGACTGCATGCTTGTACAAAAAATAAGTTCAATAAGGTTCGAGGAGCACTTGACTAAGCCAGAAGACTAGGTCAAGCCCTATACCACCTATATGGATATTTATTATAAAATAATATGAATATGATATTTAACCTCAAAATGGATTCATGTGGACAAAATATATACATCATGAGAAGCCATAAAATAATATAAAATCTTAACAAAATTTTTGAAGTAGACTATCAATGTTTATTATTTACAATATTGTGGACAATTACACTTTTGAGTGGACCACACACAAAACTCTAATAATTCAATTAGAAAGCTTCTTAAATATCAATATTTTTTTTAAAGTAATAAACATTTTTGTTATGATTATACAAAATAAAGAGGCTTCTCTAAATATATACATTTATTAATAAATAAATAAAATAAGTGTTTATATATATATATATATATATATATATTAGTGAATACGAGTCTTGAGATGACTGATACGCCTAAGCTATGGCTTGAGTAGTTGTAACTTAGGGGCACCTAAGCTATCAATATCACTCGGGGATCGCACCTGACCTAGGTCACACCAATCCTTAACATGGTTAGATTTTTGCCCATAAAGTTTTGAACCAATGACATTTTCACCATGGAGTGCCTTAACAAAACACCTTGGCACTGTCTGCTCTATGCTTCGTAGGCACTTAAATAATTTAAATTTAATTTATAGTTAAGTGTTTTTTTTTAATATCAATTATTATAATTAAATTTTAATTAATATAAATTCACTCATACAATAATATAATAAAACATTTCATTGATTTAAGTTTATAAATTTCTCTATCATTAATCAAAGAATAAAAGAGTCACTAAACTCGATGGGTCTCAAGTTTTTCGGGGTCTTTTTTTGTGAATGACATGTGGGTTTTTCATGAATTGCTATTAGGTCACGCGTAGCTTACAAATCAGTTGGCATAGGAATGGAATTGGACACAGAGGAGCTAGTGGATTATGAGTTGAGCTCGCCATGTGGACATATCCTCCGCGAGCAATCATAATACTAGTAGGAGAGGGCTTTTCCATAAACCTTATCGAACCAATCTTCTGTAAAGATGTGGAGTCAAGAGGCAACTTTACAGTAGCAAGTGAAGGTGAAACTAGTGAAAATGTCACTAGTTTGAAACTCCGTGAACAAAAATCTAGCCATGCTAAGGGCTGGTGTGGCCCAGGCCGGGTGCAATCCCTTGGTGATTTTGACAACTTAAATGCCCCTGCGTTGTGATTACTCAAGCCATCGCTTAAGCGTGCCAATTATCTCAAAACTAATATCACTTAACAAAAAACAATTACTTATTATTATTATATAAATAAATATTTGTTTTGTAAGAAGCTTCTTCGTTTTTAACCGTCCTAAAAAATAAATAGTTTATTACTTAAAAAAAATTGATATTTTAAGATGTTTTTTAATTGAATGGTTAGAGTTCCGTGTGTGATCCAACCAAAAGTGTAGTTGTTCATAATATTGTAAATAAACATGGATAGTCTACTTCAAAAGCTCTCCTAAGATTTTATATTTTTTTATGGCTTCTTACGATGTAAATATTTTGTCCATATGAATCCATTTCGAGGTTAAATATCATATTCATATCATTTTATAATAAATATCCATACATGTGGCATACAGGGCTTTGTTGGGTATATACAATGTTTATCATGCATGTAATACAAGGCTTTGTTGGATATATACCATGTTTAAACTAGTGATATGTCCCTTTAGCTTTCCCAACAAACTATTGCGAATTATAAACAAATTCAATGGACTAATCACGAGGGAACAGAAAATGCATAGTGGATCCCAAACTAGATATTTAATCACATCTATTAGTTGGAAGGCACCACTTATGTGGATGGTCTTACCATACACATATATTTAATTTTGGTAGAGATGTCCCTTTCAATTGAAACTATGCATTTTTTCTCAAAGTGGGAGCTTTCTTGAGATTTGATTTGATTTGTTTTGTGTCAGAGAAACTTTTAAGGTGCTCTTGTATATAATGTTTTATAGAGTCTAGTGCTTTTAATGGAAGGTCCAGTGCTTTTAATGGAACCACTCCCATGGTTGAGATCATGTGTGGGGGCAAACAACTTTCCTTTTTTGAATGATGGAAAATTGATTTTCCCTCACAATGAAACTCATGTGTGGTTGTTTTCTTTAAAAAAACAAATAACTATTGAGGAGCTTTTTAGATGAGTGGGTGCTATTACCAACCAAATGATTGAGAAGATAATAGCAATGAAATGGAAGGTTGGTTTTGTTGGGTTGGCTAAAAGGTTTAAATACATTTTAATTTTGTTGGGTTAGTTCAAGATTTTCAAGAAGATATATTAAAAATAAATATTAAAGATATATATATTTATTTGTTTTATATATATTAATTATAAATATATTATTATTTATTTGTTAATTTTTTGATTTTAAATATAAATATTTATAATGGATATTATTATATTTTTTTATTAAAAAGAAAAATTTATGAAATAATGAAAAATTGGAAAGATTAATATTAATATTCAGAGTCTAAGTTAATATTGTTAAAGATTGGAGGTAAGTCTTTCTTTAAATTGGTCTTACTAGTTGTTGTGGATTACATTGCATCCATATTGTCCAATTCCTCTTCCTTCATCTTTTGAGGCCATTCTTCCTTTCTCCTATACTCACTTCTTATCTCTAACCCCCAAATGTCATGGGATGAGATTGTCATATTTTTTCCATCAATATGATCCAATCTTCATTCTAATTGTTTTGGTTTGTTGAGGATTTCATTTTTCTATGCACTTCTTATCTTCGTTGTCATGGTTATAAAAATCTTCATATGCTAGTAACTTTTCATCATTTTTAATAATTCAATTGCCCTACTTCCTAAAAAGCGATTGTCTTGAATCCATCCCCAAATTTCTTCATCAACTTTTTCATTAGGGGTCACACCTATTTGTTCTCTCACCCCATCCTTGATCGTGTCCACCAACCTTTTGATCTCATAAAAAAACTATTATATTTGGTTCTTGCTACTTTCTTTGTCACCATCTCTCCTATGCATTTCCCAATTCTACGATTGCACATATTGTGATTGCCCTCCCTATGCTCTACATGCATTTTTCTTGATATTGTTGATTGCTTTATATGCTCGAACAACATTTGAACAAGAAGACCCAAAACCCACTGGATGTGAGCCCATGTCATAATTCAAAAAGCCCCTTTTAAATTTCTAGAAGCTCGTTTCAAAAAGCCCCTTATACATTTCTAGAAGCCCATTTCAATATAGTAAGAGTTCCCTCTAATGCATCTATTAAAAGAACAATCTAAAATAGGATATGAATATTTGCCTTGCACCTATGGTAAACATCCCTTGTACATGCCAAAGCTAGAGTCATAAACCCACTTAACTATATCCACGTTCCTTGTTACTACCTGCATTGCCTTGACTATTCAAACCACAATGTTACATGTATCATAAATTATGTGCCCATTTATGAGGTCAATCTTGAACTTGGTACCTAGAGGGTAGGCCATTCTGCCCTTCATCCTCCCTCACTGGCTCCCCATTCCTTCATAATATTCACACCAACCATATGTTGTCTCGATGATTGGATGTTATCTATCCTTGTGAATACCCATCCCTATCACCCTATTCAATAAATTGTCCAAAAAGTGATTGGTTAAACTATCCTTACTACAAATAATAAAATTTGCCAAAAGAAAATCATACATGTGTTTGACTAAGTTCAACTCATGTAGAAAATGATGATGCATGATAACATTGACTATTACTAGAGACACACCACATTCCTTCACTTAAGCCACTTGATAACTATAAAGACATGTTATGCAAGAGCGAAAATTATAATTCAACTATGGTGTGCTAAATTACGGGGTTACTTATCCGTTGAATCCATGTTATCTTTGGAATGATTTGGACTTTTTTTCAACAATCATCACTATAACTATAGAAGTATTGTTGGAATTCCAATTTTTGTTGTTAAATTTACATTTTTCATTGCAAAAATGGATTCAACACCATCAAAAATCCACATTGCACTTAGATTGTGCAATTTCAATAATTGATATTCGTGATTCTAGTAATTGTTCTAAATTTCTAGCCAAATTTTGGACAATATGATCGGAAATACGTTATTGTAAAAGGTCCAAATCATAGCATGTTTGAACTATACGCAAGTTATAATATGCAATTTGTGTACTTTTGAATATTAATATAAGAGTAGATCACTCCCATGTCTCTATTTTGGTTTCGTTTTGTTGTGTGTGAATGAACATTTGAACACTTATACTTAACATTATTGTGCGATATCATTATGTGGTAGGGTATTGTGTAACATAAAAGAGTTAGAATTTTATGACTCGACATCCTCATAACATCAATGATATGTTCCCTGTTAATGACAATTTTTGTTTGTTTAGATGCTTCTAGTGAACATGAGTAAGTGGACTTGTGGATGTAATCTTCTAGCTAAAACATTGTAACTCTAGTGATTTATTTTCCCAATTTGCTTAGTACTTGTACTTGACCCCAACCACAAATAACTACTTTAAATTGGAAAGATTGTTGGGTTGGCTAAAGGGTTTAAATACATTTTAATTTTGTTAAGTTAGTTCAAGATTTTCCAGAAGATATATTAAAAATAAATATTATATATATATTATTTATTTATTTATTTTTCATAAATATAAATATAATATTAGTTTCTTATTTTAAATATAAATATTTATATATATAAAATATTATTATATATTTTATTAGAAAACAAAAATTTATTAAAGAAAAATTGGAAAGATTAATATTAATATCTAGAGTCTAAGTCAATATTGATAAAGACCCCATCCACAAATAATTATTTTAAATTGGAAATATTGTTGGGTTGGCTAAAGGGTTTAAATACATTTTAATTTTGTTGGGTTAGTTCAAAATTTTATTAAAAATAAATATTATATATATATTTTGTTATTATTATTTATTTTTCATAAATATAAATATGATATTAGTTTCTTGATTTTAAATATAAATATTTATAATGGATATTATTATATTTTTTTATTAAAAAGAAAAATTTATGAAATAATGAAAAATTGGAAAGATTAATATTAATATTCAGAGTCTAAGTTAATATTGTTAAAGATTGGAGGTAAGTCTTTCTTTAAATTGGTCTTACTAGTTGTTGTGGATTACATTGCATCCATATTGTCCAATTCCTCTTCCTTCATCTTTTGAGGCCATTCTTCCTTTCTCCTATACTCACTTCTTATCTCTAACCCCCAAATGTCATGGGATGAGATTGTCATATTTTTTCCATCAATATGATCCAATCTTCATTCTAATTGTTTTGGTTTGTTGAGGATTTCATTTTTCTATGCACTTCTTATCTTCGTTGTCATGGTTATAAAAATCTTCATATGCTAGTAACTTTTCATCATTTTTAATAATTCAATTGCCCTACTTCCTAAAAAGCTACTGTCTTGAATCCATCCCCAAATTTCTTCATCAACTTTTTCATTAGGGGTCACACCTATTTGTTCTCTCACCCCATCCTTGATCGTGTCCACCAACCTTTTGATCTCATAAAAAAACTATTATATTTGGTTCTTGCTACTTTCTTTGTCACCATCTCTCCTATGCATTTCCCAATTCTACCATTGCACATATTGTGATTGCCCTCCCTATGCTCTACATGCATTTTTCTTGATATTGTTGACTGCTTTATATGCTCGAACAACATTTGAACAAGAAGACCCAAAACCCACTGGATGTGAGCCCATGTCATAATTCAAAAAGACCCTTTTAAATTTCTAGAAGCTCGTTTCAAAAAGCCCCTTATACATTTCTAGAAGCCCATTTCAATATAGTAAGAGTTCCCTCTAATGCATCTATTAAAAGAACAATCTAAAATAGGATATGAATATTTGCCTTGCACCTATGGTAAACATCCCTTGTACATGCCAAAGCTAGAGTCATAAACCCACTTAACTATATCCACGTTCCTTGTTACTACCTGCATTGCCTTGACTATTCAAACCACAATGTTACACGTATCATAAATTATGTGCCCATTTATGAGGTCAATCTTGAACTTGGTACCTAGAGGGTAGGCCATTCTGCCCTTCATCCTCCCTCACTGGCTCCCCATTCCTTCATAATATTCACACCAACCATATGTTGTCTCGATGATTGGATGTTATCTATCCTTGTGAATACCCATCCCTATCACCCTATTCAATAAATTGTCCAAAAAGTGATTGGTTAAACTATCCTTACTACAAATAATAAAATTTGCCAAAAGAAAATCATACATGTGTTTGACTAAGTTCAACTCATGTAGAAAATGATGATGCATGATAACATTGACTATTACTAGAGACACACCACATTCCTTCACTTAAGCCACTTGATAACTATAAAGACATGTTATGCAAGAGCGAAAATTATAATTCAACTATGGTGTGCTAAATTACGGGGTTACTTATCCGTTGAATCCATGTTATCTTTGGAATGATTTGGACTTTTTTTCAACAATCATCACTATAACTATAGAAGTATTGTTGGAATTCCAATTTTTGTTGTTAAATTTACATTTTTCATTGCAAAAATGGATTCAACACCATCAAAAATCCACATTGCACTTAGATTGTGCAATTTCAATAATTGATATTCGTGATTCTAGTAATTGTTCTAAATTTCTAGCCAAATTTTGGACAATATGATCGGAAATACGTTATTGTAAAAGGTCCAAATCATAGCATGTTTGAACTATACGCAAGTTATAATATGCAATCTGTGTACTTTTGAATATTAATATAAGAGTAGATCACTCCCATGTCTCTATTTTGGTTTCGTTTTGTTGTGTGTGAATGAACATTTGAACACTTATACTTAACATTATTGTGCGATATCATTATGTGGTAGGGTATTGTGTAACATAAAAGAGTTAGAATTTTATGACTCGACATCCTCATAACATCAATGATATGTTCCCTGTTAATGACAATTTTTGTTTGTTTAGATGCTTCTAGTGAACATGAGTAAGTGGACTTGTGGATGTAATCTTCTAGCTAAAACATTGTAACTCTAGTGATTTATTTTCCCAATTTGCTTAGTACTTGTACTTGACCCCAACCACAAATAACTACTTTAAATTGGAAAGATTGTTGGGTTGGCTAAAGGGTTTAAATACATTTTAATTTTGTTAAGTTAGTTCAAGATTTTCCAGAAGATATATTAAAAATAAATATTATATATATATTATTTATTTATTTATTTTTCATAAATATAAATATAATATTAGTTTCTTATTTTAAATATAAATATTTATATATAATATTTATATTTATATATATAAATATAAATATTTATATATATAAAATATTATTATATATTTTATTAGAAAACAAAAATTTATTAAAGAAAAATTGGAAAGATTAATATTAATATCTAGAGTCTAAGTCAATATTGATAAAGACCCCATCCACAAATAATTATTTTAAATTGGAAATATTGTTGGGTTGGCTAAAGGGTTTAAATACATTTTAATTTTGTTGGGTTAGTTCAAAATTTTATTAAAAATAAATATTATATATATATTTTGTTATTATTATTTATTTTTCATAAATATAAATATGATATTAGTTTCTTGATTTTAAATATAAATATTTATAATGGATATTATTATATATTTTATTAGAAAACAAAAATTTATCAAATAATGAAAAATTGGAAAGATTAATATTAATATCCAGAGTGTAAGTCAATATTGATAAAGATTGGAGGTGAGTCTTTATTTAAATTGGTCTTACTAGTTGTTGTGGATTACATTGCATCCATATTGTCCAATTCCTCTTCCTTCATCTTTTGAGGCCATTCTTCCTTTCTCCTATACTCACTTCTTACCTCTAACCCCCAAATGTCATGGGATGAGATTGTCATATTTTTTCCATCAATATGATCCAATCTTCATTCTAATTGTTTTGGTTTGTTGAGGATTTCATTTTTCTATGCACTTCTTATCTTCGTTGTCATGGTTATAAAAATCTTCATATGCTAGTAACTTTTCATCATTTTTAATAATTCAATTTCACTACTTCTTAAAAAGCTAATGTCTTGAATCCATCCCCAAATTTCTTCATCAACTTTTTCATTAGGGGTCACACCTATTTGTTCTCTCACCCCATCCTTGATTGTGTCCACCGCCCTTTTGATCTCATAAAAAAACTATTATATTTGGTTCTTGCTACTTTCTTTGTCAACATCTCTCCTATGCATTTCCCAATTCTACCATTGCACATATTGTGATTGCCCTTCCTATGCTCTACATGCATTTTTCTTGATATCGTTGACTGTTTTATATGCTCGAACAACATTTGAACAAGAAGACCCAAAACCCACTGGATGTGAGCCCATGTCATAATTTACAAAGATCCTTTTAAATTTATAGAAGCTCGTTTCAAAAAGCCCCTTATACATTTCTAGAAGCCCATTTCAATATAGTAAGAGTTCCCTCTAAGGCATCTATTAAAAGAACAATCTAAAATAGGATATGAATATTTGCCTTGCACCTATGGTAAACATCCCTTGTACATGCCAAAGCTAGAGTCATAAACCCACTTAACTATATCCACGTTCCTTGTTACTACTTGCATTGCCTTGACTATTCAAACCACAATGATACATGTATCATAAATTATGTGCCCATTTATGAGGTCAATCTTGAACTTGGTACCTAGAGGGTAGGCCATTTTGCCCTTCATCCTCCCTCACTGGCTCCCCAGTCCTTCATAATATTCACACCAACCATATGTTGTCTCGATGATTGGATGTTCTCTAACCTTGTGAATACCCATCCCTATCACCCTATTCAACAAACTGTCCAAAAAATGATTGGTTAAACTATCCTTACTACAAATAATAAAATTTGCCAAAAGAAAATCATACATGTGTTTGACTAAGTTCAACTCATGTAGAAAATGATGATGCATGATAACATTGACTATTACTAGAGACACACCACATTCCTTCACTTAAGCCACTTGATAACTATGAAGACATGTTATGCAAGAGCCAAAATTATAATTCAACTATGGTGTGCTAAATTACGGGGTTACTTATCTGTTGAATCCATGTTATCTTTGGAATGATTTGGACTTTTTTTCAACAATCATCACTATAACTATAGAAGTATTGTTGGAATTCCAATTTTTTGTTGTTAAATTTGCATTTTTCATTGCAAAAATGGATTCAACACCATCAAAAATCCACATTGCACTTAGATTGTGCAATTTCAATAATTGATATTTGTGATTCTAGTAATTGTTCTAAATTTCTAGCCAGATTTTGGACAATATGATCGGAAATACGTTATTGTAGAAGGTCCAAATCATAGCATGTTTGGGCTATACACAAGTTATAATATGCAATCTGTGTACTTTTGAATATTAATATAAGAGTAGATCACTCCCATGTCTCTATTTTGGTTTCATTTTGTTGTGTGTGAATGAACATTTGAACACTTATACTTAACATTATTGTACAATAACATTATGTGGTAGGGTATTGTGTAACATAAAAGAGTTAGAATTTTATGACTTGACATCCCCATAACATCAATGATATGTTCCTTGTTAATGACAATTTTTGTTTGTTTAGGTTCTAGTGAACATGAGTAAGTGGACTTGTGGATGTAATCCTCTAACTAAGACATTGTAACTCTAGTGATTTATTTTCCCAATTTGCTTAGTACTTGTACTTGACCCCAACCACAAATAACTACTTTACATAAGATTTTGTTTTTTAGGTTTTTTTTTAACTCAGCATGAGAAATTTGCCTTTACATGCAAGTATACACCTGGTTCATTGCAATACATATGGTAGGACATAGTTATATTTTCAATTTTTTTTTCCCAAGCCCTCTTACCCAACAAAACTAAATTTTTTTCTAAAGGGACTCCAAACTGGACAAGAAAAAACGGGGTTTTGTAAGTATATACCTTACAAAATTGACCCACAAAAAATACAAAATTTACTTGTTATACTATAACTGATTGAGAATGCTGTTTTTCATAGCCATGTAATGCCAAGCCATTTAGCTCTAAGGAATAGGAAAGGGCCTTATTTGACCATTGATTTTTAAATCCGCAAATCTTAATTTACACCCTTCATCAACACATAAATCTGCATCTTTATTGAGACCATTGAGAACATGGAAATATGCTATTAAAATGAACCATTTTGATGCTTTCCTAATTATTTTCATAAGCCTTTCTAATGTTTTTCCCTTAGAGAGGAGCCCTTCACCAAATGTTGAATAAGAATGAGGGAGTCTTTGAAAACAATGAGAGAAGTTACCTGTTTTTCTTTGGCTAATTGAACTTTTTTGGCACCATAAAGTACCCTCACATTAAAACTATATTTTCTCAACTAAATCTTGACCACCATACATCTCAACTCTCTTTTGTTTTCAATATGGGGCACTTTCCAATTTCCAAAGACTTTTTGTTTAGCCATGACTAGAAAAGGACCCTTAGAATACATCAACACGCAACAGAGGGGAAACTACCGCGTTCCTAGCATGGAGTGGGCCCCATTTTTTTAAATGAGTGGGCTGAGAGATTTTCTCGGTAAAATAATAATAAAAAAAGAAGGGTAGAAAATGAAGTTGAAAGGAAAAATTTCAAATAAACACCGACAAATACGTTGAGAATCAACGAATATACGAAATTACAACAAACAAATAGAAAACCTAATGCAATACCAACAACTTTCAACTTACGGTGGACGAAAACAAAACAGCAGAGCAATTGAAATATTTATAAATTCGCGAAATATTTTATCATTTAAGCTACCGAGATCCAAATCGTGTTAGATATACACAAAATTATTATTATTTTAAAATAAGCCATCACAATTATTATTTTTAACCCACGCTCTCCGATTTGGATAAAGCCGATCACAATTAAAAGTCAAACGGAAATACCGAAGAAACAACGTCAATCAAATGTCCGTCAGTTACCATTCCGTCATCATTGACGGAAACTGCGTATCTCCGCACTATTTATGTGAAAGTGCAGACGGAAGGTACGAAAACCGTCAAGGGTTTTTTATTTTTCACCAAATCTGGCGGCAGCGGGCGCGGGAGTGGGACCGCGCACCGAATGGGCCTGTCCAGACGAAAAGCTTCAACAACAAAAGAAAATTGGATTTCCACACAAATTCGGATTTGAAACCACCATTTGGTTTTTATTTAATTTTGCGCCACCTAAAACGCCATTATCGCAGTACTGAGAGTAATTGAGAATTAGCCATATATATTAAATTTGACTGAATCAGCCGCTGGATTGTCCAATTTAAGCAATTCAATTCAAGCTATCTGCTCTTCTGGATCCACATTATTACGGCTCGCATTTGTTGTACGAGATTCCAAAACACTAGCATTTTTTTTTGGGGAAATTTTTTCGTTTGATATTCTTAATCTTTAGTAAGGATTTAAGCTGTGTCAGCCCTGATCTCGTCAAATGTTCTTATTTCTCTGCAGCTCGCATAAATTTGAGCGATTTTGCGGAACTCTTTTTTATTTTGATTGTAAGATTTCGACAGGAAAAGGGAACCGGGGACCGTTAGCGGACATTTATGTATTTATAAACCCTTAGGGTTGCCTGGGCTTGATTTTGGCTCTAGAATTTCGCTCGGACTGATCCTTTCTAAGCTGGAATTGTTTTAGGGTTGATTCGATAATATGCCCAATTTACTTGTTGGCATTGGCGTCGTTTTAAGGTATCTGGTATCTACTTAATTTTGTTCCACGTTGGGGAAGATCTGGTCTGCTTTCGTATATCAGTTGGTAGCTTGCTTCAATCTCTTGGACCAGAGGTAAGACACAGGCGCACTATTTTATTAGATTCGTTTTATTTTACACTTTGACATTGTCGAATGGGGGATTTCATTAGATTTGTTTTATTTAACACATTGATATTGTCGAATGGGTGATGTGAATGATCCGAGCTAAAATCGCCCCTATTATCTGCATTTTTAGAAAACAGAGAATTTGATTTGCATTGTTCTTAGACAAAAAAGACAAATGCATTCTTTGTCTAGTGCATCTTGCATTTGCAAATAGCTATGGTGTAATTTGTCCAGAAGTAAGGTAGGAGAGAGAGGCTTTTTTGATTTTAGTTATCCGAGGGCTATATTGCAAAATTTATCGCACGGTTGCAGGGGAGCTGAATGTGCAGGCTGATGTCAATTTTGTTTTGTTTTGAAAGTGCTTAATTGAAAGGAAGCATAACGATTGGCCCAAAGAGGTTGAACACCACAAGTGGTCTGCTTGTGTGGGTGACACGGCCCTGAAGGAGCAAACTACCGCGACAGGCTGGTTCTCTTCCATCAAAAGCATCTAGGACTTGCATTTAGTCCCAAGTTCCAACCGCCTATTCATACCTCCAGGGAATTGAAGCATTATGGGTAACTGAACATGCCAGTGCTTTCACCTCCGAACCACAACACCACTGGTAGCAATTAAGGTCCCTTTTGTCTGCTTTGATGTTTTTTGATCTTCAGTGTTCTACGATGTCAACCTAACAGTCTCTAACCATCTCCTATGAATCATGATGATCTTTTTAGTATTATAATTAACTGCAATCAGTTGCGGGGAAGGTAGTAACAAAGATGTTTTACCATTCCTTTTTACCCAAAGAAGAAACATCTGGAAGAGGAAATATTTGCATGAATGGAGTTAAGGCTCCAATAATTGTATGCCCCTTCTTATATCCCATAAGAACACATCGATTTTGAAAATGGCGATATTTAATGTGAAAGGTGCCAGGGGAATTACGAGTTGATCAAACTATGCCCTTGCATGTCACTGGACTTAGTTAATTTTTTTGTAAACTGTAACTAGTGGTGTAGATGGATATTTTTCCTGTAGATGAACTGGTATTGACAATCAAAAGCCAACATGAACAGTGGGATATGGTTCCCATTTACTCGCTCCTCGAAGGTGATGTGCCCTTAAACTGCAATACTTACTCAACATGTTAAAACTTAAAGGACTGATTCTTTAAAATATAAAACACAATAACAAAGATTTCTTCTTGTTCTCACACTATTTCTATTGCACATTTGCAGCTTGGCAACAGCCAAGTAGAAAGAAGAGTTGGCAAATTAATACGTAAACCTAAGTGGAATATACCTCAAAGGGGTGGAAAACAAATTATAATGCTTAAACTAGAAGTTAGATTGAGATCCTATTATATTCTGTTATAATTAGGTGCCCTTTGCACATTCCAAAGAAAATAGGAAAAACCAGAATGCTTTTCTTATAAAGCAAATGGCATGATTTTCTTTCTATTTATGTAATCTCTGTCAGGAAATTTGAAACAAATATTCGATAATATAAAGCAATGTCGTATAATTTTTGATTTTGATTTTTATATCATGTCTTCCTTTTCACAAACTTCAGCAGTTGTTCCCTTTTTAAAGTGAATCAAATAGAGGCGAGTGAGCATGAAAGGTCTTAAACTAGTCTTACAGCAGCAATGGAACTTTAGAATCTTCCCATGACAGGTTTGCCTTTGTGGCCTTATATTCATGAATGAAGATACATGCGTGTGATACACTTAGTAATCTTGGGATACACTTTGTAATCATTTGGTACTTGCCCAGAGCCAAAACTTTCATTGTATAGGATTTATTGGATTAAGATTGTCAAACCTTGGTCTCGTGAAACAATTCATGACAGTAGATTTAACAAGATCGAGTACCTTGTCTTTAGTACCTGCTACATTTTTATGTTAACTGAACTTTTGAGGTGGATAATGCTTCCTTTCTTTTATTTGGTTGGGAACTAGGGTGGGCTCATACCTGTGTGACATGGGGTTGATTCTCATTGCTATCACTATGACCTCCAAGTGTATCAACCTGGCCCCTCATGAGTCATGCATCACACAGTGCTAGTTGGGGTTTTGAATCAGCGACATCACAAGGAATGCTTTAACAGTGCACCCTAATGCCGACTGATCTACAGCCAGTGTGCTAGGTGGGTAATGCTTATTAACTTGCATCTTGCTTTTATAATTCTATTTTGACCGATGGATATTTAGCTGGGGTGGGCATGATCAGGATGTAAGTGTTAGTGGCAGCAAGGAGCTTATGTCCTGTGTAATATTTGTTCCAAGGCAATGTGATTCTTTATCTTGGCTTAAACGATGTTTAATGTGGCACTCCGTGTTAAGGGCATCTCCTTAAGTCAACTCAAACAAATCTGTCAGATTATTTTTGATAGTAACTTTAATGAAAGCCAGTGAATGAGAAGGGAGTGAAATAAATTGAATTAATCTAAAAAAAGGGTCTCGTGGACAACAGAATCTCAAGTATCTCCATAAGTATGTTTGACATTATGTCTCTGGCTCTGTATCATACACGTCTGGTGGGGTTTGGTGGCAGCCTTCTATTAATCACTGTTGCCTTCAGTTTATAATGCTTTACTCCTCGGGAAGAGGCAACCACAAGGAAACATCACATTGTTTTGTTAGCTTTGTTTTATATAAATTGAAGTTACTGATTGTGAGACTTTTTAAGATGTAGTAATACTGTAAGATATAGCAAATGCGAGTCTCATATACCAATTTGTTGTCTGGCTTGGTTGTGACTTTAAAATTGGATAATAATAATAATGCTAATTAATCAGTGGGCTCGTGGTTGCATCCAGAGAAATAAGGCACTCATACAGCTCACAATTGGAGAGATCGCTGTGTAGGAGATACCCATATCATGTTCATTTGTGTGTACGTAACTGTGAATACATATAGAATAAAATAAAAAAAGATGATGTTTGACATCTAAGTTTTTCATTACTATTGTGTTGAAAAAGGGAAAAATTCAAAAAAGGAAAGAGCGGATGCTTTATTTCTTTCAATTAATTTACCATTGCATGAAAAAAAGTGGCATACATCCATATTTACCCTAGATCTTTTAAGTGGCAGAAGATTGCACATGGTTTTTTTGATCACCCTTGGTGCTGTAAAATTTTCTATATTATGGTAAACAGATTTGGCATTGTAATATAAATCCTACAGGAAACTAAAAAACGGCAGAAACTAAAAGCCTATGAAAACAACTCTAAGGAGTAGATGCAAAAATCTAGAAAAGCATATGATGGAAAACAATAAACAGAACTCAATAGATGACTGTCAAAACTTGTCACTGCTTTTCTTTAATTCTGGAGATAAAATATCTGTTACAGAAAAAAAATCCTATAATGCTAGCCGCTAGACTTAAAATTCAAAAATGAATCTATACCTCTGCCCTTTCTCTTATACATCCGTGAAGGGCCCACTTCAGGGCTTACGAAAATAGACCTCATACGTTGATCTAGAAATTTGCATGAAAGGATGTGGTAGTACACTCAAAGAGACAGTTAAGCTTCACTTTGAACTGTGCCCTAGCTCACAGTCAAACTAAAAAATAAAAAGCCAGCTACAGATAAGACTTCACTGAATTCAGTGTTTCATCGAGAACTGAGAGATAATCTTATCATGATCTATCTATCTAAACCTGGTGCCCTAAACTTAGAGATATATGCAATTTTCCACCAAGTTTTTGGGATGTGGGAGGGGTGAAATGCACATGGGGAGACACCCTGTCAAAATTTAGGGAAATTCATGGGATGGTCGGGTCCTTAGCATAGGGGTCCCTATTTTTAAAATCATAAAAATAAAAAGAAAAATCCCAACGATAGCAATTCATCCCATGCAAGTTCATTTTTGTGCAATGTAAATACTAAATTCAAATATCTAAATGATAAAAACACAATTCAGATTCAGTTTCAAAAATGAAATATATTGAATCTTGATTCATAAGTTTAAAACATTTGTTCAGAGTCATCATTCAAGTAAAAGAGTAGATACTGAAGTATAAAATAGTAAATTGTAATTACTCAAGGGTACTAAATAGTAGAGTTATGAGTCAAAGACTTGATTTGAGGTCATTAGTTTCTAGAGTCAAAAGTCAAAACTGAAAATTAACAATGGACGATGAACGCTAAAAGTAGAATGAGCATCAAGGAAGCAGTTCCATTTTTTGGTCCTTTACATCCATATGCTGCATGAACTCATCACAACCATCCAGGGAGTGTCATTATCCGAGTTACATTTTTTGGTCCTTTACATCCATATGCTGCATGAATTCATCACAACCATCAATGAGAGTGTCACTATCCGAGTGGGAGTCACTCTCATGAGTAACTAGTGGCACACCAATGAAACCATGTTGCAACTCATTTGGTTGCACCATCCTTTAGATCCACATCTTGTTGTGTTGCTGGTCCCATCTAATACTTTGGTATCTTCTTATGCATAAGAAGTAGGGCACTAAACTAGCTCCTTTGCTCTCTTAGAGGCAAGTCAATTCCTCCTGATACAATGGATGAAGCTATATGTGGAATAATTCCTCTTTGCTATAGAGGAACTAACAATCCGAGACAATTAGCGAATAGCAAGATGTTTGATCTTTGAAGCATCATCTCAATGCATGGTCCACCAACCAATCAGGTCATCGTAGCCTAAGTCATTATGATCTTATCTCACATCAAGCTTGTTGAGGGACCATTGAGACTTGCAAACTGCATCCACTGTCTTCGAAGTGCTCTCCATCATTTGCTTTGTGTATCTTGTAATGGTAGTTCAAAATACTTTCTTGATCTCTGGATTATGAATGGGAAGAAGTCCACCAATTATTGCAATATACCATTATGGGTTAGTGCATATGCTGCCTTAAATGAAGGTTTGTTCATTCTATCCTATCTACACTAAATAACGGGTCAAATCTAATTCATATCGGACCCTAAGGAGGGCTTTTTTTGTGAATGGTTGCCTTTACTTGACCCAACATGCTACCAAAAGTTTCATAGATTCATAGATTTCTCTAAGATTAGGAGAATCTATTTGCTAATTTAATTGAGTTCTACAAATTTCTATTTCTTGGTTGACTTGAGTGCTACAAAAGTTTGTTTCTTGTTAAACCAATAAATCATACCTAAACCTAAACTAAAACAACACTTTAAAATGCTCTTACTATCACTATCGCCCGTCCAATTAAAATCTAAAAAATCCTTGCGACGCCACCTTTCATCACCAACATATCATAGTCCAAGATGCACCATGCGCTTCAAGTACTCGAGTAGGGTTTTTGCAACAACCTATTGAACTTGCTTGGGTTATAACATATATTGACTCAAGGTGTTGATTGCAAAACAATTGTCAAGGCTAGTATATGCCAAATACATGAGGATTAATGAATTTTGTATTGGATGACAAAGGACTTTAGATTTGCTACCATAGGAGTAGCCACAAACTTTTAGTCGATCATTTGAAGATCTCTTTAGAATCTCGATTGCATACTTACCCTATCAAAGTAAAACTTTAATTGGATTTTGCCACACCTATGTACCAACAAAGTAGTGCATCAAGTTGATGCCATTCATGTTAAATTCTCTCGCCAACTCTATCTTGCACCATTCTATGAGCTTCTTCGAATTTCCTACAAGTATGAAATTGTTTACATACAAGACTAAAATGAGCAGATAGAATGATCAACCATATAGTAGATATTGGAATTTGCATAATGCTTAGTGAATGCCTAAACTCGAAAGATACTCGTTGATCCTAGGGTGCCATGCATGTGGTGCTTGTTTCAAACCATAAAGGGTCTTCTTCAACTTGCAAAGATGGATCTCATGCCCATGCACCTCAAATCCTCATGGTTGGTTTATGTATACCTCCTCCTTAGTCAAAGTATTAAGAAACACTGTTTTTTCATACATTTGATATAAACTCCAATCAAAGATTGTTGCTAAAGATGTAATGAATATGATATAGGTATACCTAGTAATAGTGGTAGAAGCAATGTTGCACTAATCGTTATCGGGATAATATCGGCACGAGGAAAAAATCGGGAAAAAATTGTAATAATTGGGAAAAAATCGGTAATAATTGGGAAAAAATCGTTTGGTACAAAAATATTCATTTTTTTTTCAATTTTTTTGAATATATAAACCATTTATAACAAAATAAATACATTGACACATAAATATGATAAAAGAACTAATATTTAAGATGTTTAATATCATTTCTAGTGCTAAAATCACACATAACAGTGAATCATGTCCTGAATAGTAAGTCTTGACTCCCGAGTCCCAACTCAGCCTCAAAATATCAACAAAAAAAATATAATAATGTATCTCATGAGTCATAATGTCATATACAATGAAATGAACAAAATAACTAAAGTCTAATACTATTGATTTCCTCTGCCCCTCTTGCGAGAAAATGCCATAGCTTTCCCTTTCCCTCTAGATGTAGATGCTGGTGTTGGTGGAGTTGGCAGTGGAGTCTGCTGTGCTCTAGAAGTTGAAGAACTAGGAGTAGGAGCTATAGGAGGTAGACCACGTCCTCCATTGGTGGCAGGGGTAGCCTGGGCAGGTGGTGTCACCTCCTCCTCCTGTTCCTCGGCCTCCTCCTCCTCCCCCTCCACTACATCCTGCACTAACCAATCATCGACAGATTCCATGAGAGGCCTTTCGGCCTCAACCCTCCATGTAGCAGTGGTGTTAATCCCATCCAATGAGATGGCCTCCATATCAGGTGTCCTCTCAAGTTGCCTCACCCACAATCGAAGATTGTAGTAGATGTAGACCATGTCATTAAGTTGCTGGGACTCCAACCTGTACAAAGATTATGAAATAATAATTAATAATTATAAAAAAATATTGTTTAATGAATTCAAAAATTTATTTGGAAATTTTCAGTATTTCAAATTTTTAAGTGTTAATCTGTTGCGCTTCTTGTTGTGTATATTTTCAAATACACTCCAGTTGCCCTCACATCCTGAGGAACTACATGTTTGGCTGAGGATTCGAATGGCAAGCTTTTGCAGAAGGGGTACCCTGGCACCATACATTCTCCACCATGCATCTACAACAAAATTACAAATAAAATTTTAAATAAACATAAGAAAAAATGGAATTTGAAGAGACAATGAAATTTGAAACAAAGTTACAAACTAAAAAATACCTGGCATTTTAATCGTCCTATCAATCACAACCATGTCAAAGCCAAATGTGCCACCTGCCATCCTATATGTCTCAATTTCTTTAGAGATCTCTGTATGTTCTGCTGGAGATCGCACCATCTTCTGGACACAGGATAAGAATCCATCCATGATCTCAGCATCAAATACAAACCCACATGCGTAAGAAAATGCGGGGTTCAGGAAAATCCCAGCAGCATGAATGAGACGATGGAGTGTGTTGTTCCATCGCTCAATAATCACTCTCCATAGGAGGAGTTGTTTCTGAAACCCTTCATCTCCCTTATCATCATAGTAGGCCTGAATGGCTTCTTTGGCCCTGTCCATGGCCTCATGCAAATAGCCCATTGCAGGCTTCTCACCATCAACTAACCGAAGAACTTTTACCAAAGGTTCAGTGACGACGCACACCTCCTGCACTCCCACCCAAAAGTCTTCCTGGTTTGAAACTAGTTTGCATACGGCCTCTCCCTCTGGTTTGCGGCTCACTGGCAAAGCACGCCACTCCTCTGAAAGAAACATTCTCTTCACATCCCACATAGAATTCAAGAGGGATTGAAGAGATATGAAACTGGTGGCAAATCGTGTAATGGCGTGGCACACTAACTCTTTGTTGTTGGTGAATCTTCTCATCAAGCTAAGCACAGATGTATGGTTATATATAAATTTTGTAATGCTTTTGGATGACTCAACAATATCTTTGACAAAGGGAATTTTCCCTATGTCCTCCAACATCAAATCAATACAGTGTGCAGCTCAAGGTGTCCAAAATAAAGTACGATGCCTGTCCATAAGCATCCTGCCAGCAGCAACATAATTTGCAGCATTGTCTGTTATGACTTGGACAACATTTTCGGCACCCACCTCCAAAATAAACACATCTAGCAAATCACATAAAGTTCTTGTATCTTTGATTGTGTAGATGCATCAACAAATTTGATAAACATAGTCCCCTTGGGACAACTAACCAAGAAGAGTATAAGGGTTCTCCCCTTTTGGTCAGTCCAACCATCTGACATCACAATGCATCTTGTTCGTGCCCATGATGCCCTAAAGTCCTCCAATCTTTTGGTGCAATCAAGCTTTTCATTTTGAAGAATCCAGCCTTTCATGTCATGATAAGAAGAGATTTTGTATCTTGGGCCAACAGTTGCAATAGCATCAAGAGCAGGTTGGAAAAATGGATTATTCCTTACAATGTTGAAAGGAATATCACTCCAAAGGAGAAATTTTGCCAGCAACTTGTCAACTTGTTCTTTCTCAGTTTTTTTTAGCATTGAACTGATAGATGGCTGTGAACCAGGTGTGGTTCGAGGAACAAAAAATGATGAGGCAACTACCGGATTGGTTGATGCTGCAGTAGAACCAGTGGCACTTGCTTGTTCAACTGACTTTTTTAGTTGCCTCTTCATTTCTTCTTTGGCCTCTCTATTGTGGTCTAAAGTTTCCAATGCTTTCATGGCTCTTTGGATGAGTTCAAGATTTGTATTTTTGCAAGGCCCTACATCAAATCTAGGGATTTTTGCAAAGTGATACTTCAATCTGTACACCCCCTCGGACATATGGTGCCCACACAACTTGCAAGTCAAGTTTAGTCTATCATTCAGAGCATTAGGTTCACCAAATTCCCAGAAATGGTTCAATTTCCTTGGCATGTTTGATTTTCAACTTTGAAGTTGAAAACTTGAATGGTGTTTCGGTGAACCTATGGGAAAATAAGGATTACAATTTAGTATTTACAAGTTACAAACTTACAATCTAGTATTTTACTATTTACATTGTACAAAAACTAAAAAAATTACATACAATTTAAGAAACCTCATTCCAAACCCAACCAAAAAAACTAAAAAAACAATACATTGGACAAATTTCAAAAACCCCATTCCAAACCCAACCAAAAAAATAAAAAAAAAATTACATTGGACAAATGTCAAAAACCCCATTCCAAACCCAACCAAAAACATTGAAAAAAAACAAAAACAAAGTTACAAAACAATGAAAACAAAAAGCATTGGTGCCCATATCGTTTTTATGGAGATAATCTGTCTCCTCCTTAGCTCACTCTTCGATTTTCTCCTCTAGGTAGTTGATTTAGCTCCAAAATGGCAAAATCTCCAAGCCTCCAACACTCCAAGTCTCCAAACCCCACCGCGCCCTCTGTTGTCCAAATGAAATAAAAAAAAATCGCGTTTTTCCCTTTAAACACGCAATGCTCGAGCCTCCTGCAATAATTACCGAAAAAATCGGGCAATTTTTTTTTTTTTTTTTTTTTTCCGATTACTACGCGCAATTTTATCTTTTCTTTGAAATTATCGCGATTAGTGCAACACTGGTTAGAAGTCTCTTCATAGTCAGCGCCCTCTTTCTAGGAGAATCCTCTTATTGCAAATTGAGCTTTGAATTTTTATATGTTGCAATTTGTTGCATGTTGGACCTTGTACAACCACCTAGAATCAATCATTGACTTCCACTCTGGTATAGGCACTCTCTTTAAGAGTTGAACACTTCCATGATGCCATCTTACCAAACAGGTTGATCAACTACCTCCTCAAAACTAGAAGTAGATGAAAGATTTTATTGCCACTTAATTCAGATTTGTGAGAATGAGTACTAGGAGCTTCAACTTGCTCTTGTGCCTCTTGTAGTGCCTAGGTGAACCACCTAGGCCTCTTGGTTGAAGTGGATGGTAAAGGGGCACCCTCTTCACCGTCAAAAGTTTTTTGATGAGAATTGTGTGTATGTGTGTTTTTTTTTGTTTATTTTCTGCATCCACCCTCTTCACCTTCAAAGGTTTTTTGATGAGAATTTTTTTTTTTTTTTTTTTCTTGTTTTGTTGTTCTTAATATCTGCATATAGTCTTTCGGGCAACAAGCTCTTCTACTTGCCCAGTTATATTTGGAGGTTCTTGAGACTTGGAG
Organism: Pinus tabuliformis; assembly: GCA_031772625.1. NCBI lineage: Eukaryota > Viridiplantae > Streptophyta > Pinopsida > Pinales > Pinaceae > Pinus > Pinus tabuliformis. The sequence continues at coordinate 441,569,575 of CM062805.1, forward strand.
AACTATGTATCCTTGTCAAACTCAACATCTCTGCTTGTAACTATCTTTCACTAAGACGGAATGTTGATCCAAAATGGATCCTAAAACCTCTAAGTCTAAGTCTTTAATACTATCGGAAAACACTATCGCAAGGGAAAACAGTGAAAGAATGGCGGAAAACAGAGCTATCGGAGGTTCAAATGCCGCTGCACCAGAGCCGTTAGATCGGACAGATCAATGGTCCATATTGAATCGGGATATCGCAATCGGGAGAGGCCAGCGGAGTATATCGGAGGCAGCCTTATGCAAATCGCGATTTAACGAGGATTGTTGATCGAGCGTGCAGATCAACGGTCTAGATCAACTCGCAATATCGCATCGCTATAACATAAAGGAGGACTTACCGAGGGCTTGAAGATTAGCGATATGCGATTGCCGAACGCGATATCGCATCGCAATGTCGCATCGGAGCAATACAAAGGAGCGGGGCCTATGCAACATGCGACTTGCGATAGCGATAAAGCCGGACCCGAAAGGGTTTATAAATGCGGCACTATATAATTTTGAGTTCCGATATAAAAGTGTTTGTTGGGCTTTTTCTGTGTATTGGTGCATTTCTGTCATAAAACCAAAATACAAAGGGAAATGACCAGAAGCGATAAAGCCAGACTTGAAAGGTTTATAGATGTGGTTTTATGTTATTTGAGCTCCGTGGTAAGCGGGATTTCGGGTGGACTTCAGGCTGTAAGTGGTATTGGACGGGCTCCACCTGATCCCATACACCGGTTGACATGTAGCACACCGCACGAGAGAGAAAACCGCCTTTTCGGGCGGGTAATCTCTGGGCAAGTGGGCCACCCGAAATGGCTGTTAGTCGTTGGATTGGAAGGTCGTAGATCAACAGTGGGCTTGCGACAGCGATATAACGCGGACCCGATAGGATTATAGGTCGGATTCAATATCTTTTGAGTTCCAGGCTTTGGTCTGTTGGTCGGATTTTCCATTATTTTAGTGTATTTCCGTTTTTGAACAAGAAACGTATTCTTGGGGATTTCACCGCGCCAGTGGTCCTTTTCGTTACAAAGAGGTGGCCACCATACCTTAAGCGTTTTACAATGATTGTTTAACGCTCGAAAGGGAGATGAACGGACAGGGGTCGGGAGCCAGAAAGCCCGAGGAGGGAAGGCGAACAGACAGGGCTGAGAGGCTTAAAAAACCACCCAATGGCAGAGACTGGGACAGGGAGGCAGTTACTCAGAGAAGTAGTTGCTCAGAGACAGAGAGTTAGAGAAAACGCAGCTACGAACAGTTGATCGGAGGCACTAAGAGGGAGAGTCTGTGTACTCTTAAAACTCTAGGTTTTCGAGTGAAATCCCTGTGTAATACCACTGTTGTTGTGTTATAGCTCTGCTTGAGCTCACACATGCAATATTATGATCTTAAAGACTTAATATAGAGGTCGACACTGAAAGCTGGACCAGGAGACATAGCCAGGAAGTTTGGTGAACTCCTTGATTATTCGCTGTGTTGATGTGTGTGTCTATTATGTTTTCTAACTGCTCATTGTCTATATTATTTGCAATCTTTTTGATCCGTTGCACTAAGTAATATAGGGATTCCTGCACATGAGTATGTAATACCTTATTATTGATTTAAGATCTCATTTTCAGATCAAGTGGTATCAGAGCATTTGGTTTTGTTAAGGTTAGACAAGCTTGTGCTAGATTTTGAATGCTAACTAGATTAAAGCTCAGACTAGGAGAAGGAGAATTTGTTGAGGCTAATCCAGAGATTGGAAGAGTCTATTCTCAGAGGAGAATGGCAGAAGAAACTCCATTGGGATCAAAATCTCAATTTATGGAAGGTTTTATGGCCATGCAAGCCATGGTGGAAGAGATGTATTTGGAATTTAAGAAGGGACGAGGTGGAAGCATTTCAACACTTAAACCAGACAAAGGAGCAGAGGAACCTTTTCTAGTTGCCTCTCTAGAAGGCAAAGGAAAAGGAGAAATGCCTTCTCCACCATCTCCTCCATCATCACCTTCATCATCTTCATCATCTTCTTCGCATAAAACTAGCCCTGATAAGAAAAAGAAGAAAACTTTTTTGATTAAATTAGATGTGAAGTTTGATTTGCCAATTTATGATGGAGAACTCAATGCAGAAAAGCTAGATAATTGGATAAGACAAATTGATGTATATTGTAGGGTATAGAACGTTGATTCAGAAAGGAAGAAGATTCAGCTGGCTAGCCTTCGACTTGGAGGAATTGCACTAGTATGGTGGGAAGGCAAGACACAAGCTGATCTGCAAAAACATGGTAAAATCATTTCTACTTGGAATGAATTTGTTTCTGCTATCAAAAAGCAATTCTATCCTTTAGCTTACATGCAGCAGGCAATGATGAGTTGGCAAACTCTTCGTCAGTTGAAGGGTTAGAGTGTACAAAGTTATACTCAAGAATTCAGAAAGAGAGCTTTAACTCTAGGTATATCATTAGATTCACTTGAGACTTTATTGAAGTATATAGGTGGTCCTTATAGCTATTTAAAGCATACTATTCTCATGTTTAATCCCACTAGCTTAGATGATGTATCAGTTCAAGCTACACATCTAGAAGCTAGAGGTAAGAATGTAAACCCAGAGGTTGGGGGAACATCTAAATATTTTGTAAGCAAGAACAAGGAAAAGAAGAAACTGAAATGGAAGGAGAGGAAAGCAAACATTGTACAGAAGGATAAACCTTCATGCACTCATTGCAAGAAAGGAGGACACGATGAGGCACACTGCTGGCTTTTGCATCTAGAACGAAGACCTAAGAAGTTCGGTGGAAGGAAGAAAAAGAATGCTGCAGCTATTCAGCAGGACTTGGGATCAGATTCAGGCGATGAAACAACAGTTATAGCCACAGGTATTAAAGGTAAGGATTCTGAAGCATCCACAAGTAATTTTGCACAATCTGTTGATAATGAAAGTAATGAGAGGGAAAGAAATGAGCCTTTTCGTATTAGAGTAATTTCCAAGCACAATAAGATTGATACTTTGTTTGACAGTGGATCACAAGTAAATTTGATTTCTGAAACAATTGTAAAGAAGTTGGGATTACAAACAAAACCTCATGAGAAGCCATATCCATTAGGTTGGGTGTGTGATAAAACAAAGCTACAAGTAACGAGACAATGTAAACTTAGGTTTGCTATTGGATCAACATTTGTAGATGAGGTTGAGTTAGATATAGTTCCATTGGATATATGTGGTATTGTTTTGGGAAGTCCATACTTGTATGATAGGAAAGTTATTTTCTATAGAGCTGAAAATAAGTATCAACTCACTAAAGATGGAATGGAATATATTGTAAGAGCTCATAAACTCAAAGGTAACTATTCTCTCATAAACTCAGGACAGATGAAAAGAATTGTGAATTCAAGTAAGCAATTTTTATTAATGGTTGTAAAGGAAAAGGATCCTGAAAAATCCAATGTATTTGAAGACTGTGATTCTAAACAAAACGCTGATTTAGTTAAAGTTGTTTCAGAGTATGATGTTCTATTTCAAGAACCAAAAGGTCTGCCACCCAAGCGAGAAATAGTACATGATAATTGTTTGCAGCAAGATGCTCTATTACTTAACATTGGAATGTACAGGTTGTTAGCTTTAGAGAATGTAGAGATAAAGAAGTAGGTACAGGAGTTGCTCGATAAAGTATTTATATGACCAAGCACATCACCATGTGGATCTCCAATTGTGCTAGTGAGAAAGAAAGATGGTTCATGGAGAATGTGCATTGATTATAGAGCACTAAATAAAATAATGATCAAGAATCGTTATCCTCTTCCTTGTATTGATGATTTATTAGATCAATTGAAAGAAGCAGTTTACTTTTCTAAGTTAGACGTGCGAAGTGGTTATCATCAGGTCAGAGTTGCAGAACAAGATGCATGGAAGACTGCTTTCAAGACAAAACAAGGACTTTATGAATGGTTGGTCATGCCTTTTGGCTTAACTAATGCCCTTGCTACATTTATGAGTTATGAATGATGTACTCAGACCATTTATTGATGATTTTGTAATTGTTTATTTAGATGACATTCTTGTTTTTAGTAAGACATGGGAAGACCATGTGAAGCAGACTTTAGATGTTTTAAAAAGAGAAAATCTCTATGTAAAATTGTCAAAATGTGAATTTGGTAGAACATCTTTAAATTATTTGGGTTATATTGTAGGGGGTGGTGAATTGAAGATAGATCCCTCTAAGGTTGAAGTCATTGTGAATTGGCCTAAACCCAAATTTGCTACAGAGGTTAGGAGTTTCCTAGGGGCAGCACAATACTGGAGAAAGTTTATTGCTAACTTTTCTTTGATTGCAGCTCCATTACATCCTTTAACAGGATTGAAACAGGGGTTTCAGTGGGGAGGCAAACAGCAGAAAGCGTTCGACACCTTAAAAGAGAAAATCAGTACAACACTAGTACTAGCACTGCCAGATCTTCAACATCCATTTGAGATTGAGACAGATGCCAGTGACTATGCCGTGGGAGCAGTGTTGATGCAACACGGAAAACTCGTATGCTATCATTCTGAGACATTTACTTCTGCAGTAGTTAATTATCCCACATATGATAAAAAATTGTATGCGTTAGTACAAAGTGTGAAAAAGTGGAAACATTACCTAATGGGTAAGCAAACAATCATACATACAAATTATCAACCACTTCAATACTTGCACTCACAAACTAAATTGCAGCAATCAAGACATTATAGATGGATGGGTTTTCTACAACAATTTCATTTTGTCATTAGATATAAGAAGGGCATACACAATAAGGTTGCAGATATGTTGTCAAGACCAATCATAAATGCATCTACTATACTTAAGCATAACTCAGTAATGCATGAAAGTTACATTGAACAATATGCTCAAGATGTAGATTTTAAAGATGTATATGCAACTTTAAGTCATGGCAAGCAAGCAGAAGAATTGGATTATTATGTAAAGGACCAATTCTTATATCATTTGGGAAAGTTATGCATTCCACAAACTAAAAGAGTTAACATAATTTGAGAAGCACATACTTCTCTTATATCAGGTCATTTTGGTGTAAGTAAAACAGTTGCACAATTGCAAAGGTTTTGTTATTGGTCGAGAATGCATGAGACAGTTTTTAGATATATCAAAGGATGTACTATGTGTGCTACAAGCAAGCCCAGTAATAGAAAATTAGGCTTGTACACTCCACTTCCAATTCTTTCTCGTCCTTGGGAAAGTGTTTCCATGGACTTTGTTGGGGGATTGCCAAAATCTAGAAAATGTCATGATTATTTGTATGTTATTGTGGATAGGTTCAGTAAAATGTGTATTTTGATACCATGTAACAAGCAGGTTACAGCTGAACAAACAACAAAGTTGTTCTTTCAGAATGTATGGGTTCATTTTGGTTTACCCACTTCTATTATATCTGATCGAGATTCTCGATTTATTGGGAAGTTTTGGTCAAGTTTATGGGAGTTGATGGACACCAGGTTGAAGAAGAGCATAGCATTTCATCGACAAACAAATGGTCAGACAAAAGTGGTCAACAGGACAGTGATCCAGTTGCTCAGAGGCTATTGTAGCAAGCATCCCAAGCTTTGGGATGAGCATTTGTGTTATGTGTAGCATGCTTACAACCGTGCCAAGCACTCTTCTACTCAGAGATCTCCTTTTGAGACTTGTTTTGGTTTTATACCAAAGTCTCCCTTGGATTTTGTCTTTGGTAAAGACATAGCAGTTGATGGACACAGTGATGTGGACAAAGCAACCAAGTTCATTGAACAAATCCAAGAAATTCACCAGGTAGTACATGAACAACTGGAAAGAAGTCAAGCCAAGTACAAGGCAAGACATGATAAGCATTGAGTAGAGCATAGTTTTCAGGTTGGTGATCAAGTCTGGCTGTACATCAGCAAAGACAAAATGCAAGGTGAAGGTAAGAAGCTAAAACCAATAAGGTATGGACCTTTCAAGATACTTGATAAAATTGGTGAAAATGCTTTTCACCTTGATTTGCTAGCTTATATGCAGATCTATTCAGTCGTTAATGCATAAAACTTGAGATTGTATGAACCTTCATTGATTGAAGATCCTAAAGAGCAAAGTCAGTTGCCTTCTATTGGGATTTGTTGCTTGAGTATCTCAATGAGTTACAGGAGGACACAGTTCTAGACAGGAAGGTAAGAACTACGCGTCAAGGGGATGTTGAGTATCTGAGAGTAGGGCTCAAAGGGTTAAATCCAAGCAAAGCACGATGGATAGAAGTTAAACAAGTGAGGGAGCTGTATCCTCACTTGATCGATGTCTAAAAACCAACTTTTGGTGGTCCAAAAGCTTTTCAGTAGGAAGGCGTGATCCAAAATGGATACTAAAACCTCTCAGTCTAAGTTTTTAATATTATCGGAAACACTATCGCAAGGGAAAACAGTGAAAGAATGGCGGAAAACAGAGCTATTAGAGGTTCAAATGCCGCTGCACCAGAGCCATTGGATCAAACAGATCAACGGTCCAAATTGAATCGGGATATCGCAATCAGGAGAGGCCAGCGGAGTATATCGGAGGCGGCGCTATCGCGCTATGGAAATCGCGATAGCGATCAGCGCGATTTAACGAGGACCGTTGATGGAGCGCGCAAATCAACAGTCCAGATCAACTCGCAATATCACATTGCTATAACAGAAAGGAGGACTTACCGAGGGGTTGAGGATTAGCGATATGCGATCGCCGATCGCATCGCAATGTCGCATCAAAGCAATACAAAGGAGCGGGGCCTATGCAACATGTGACTTGCGATAGTGATAAGTTGGACCCGAAAGGGTTTATAAATGCGACACTATATAATTTTGAGTTCCAATAAAAGTGTTTGTCGGGCTTTTTCTGTGTATTGGTGCATTTCTGTCATAAAACCAAAATACAAAGGGAAATGACCAGAAGTGATAAAGCCGGACCCGAAAGGTTTATAGATGCAGCTTTATGTTATTTGAGTTTCGTGGTAAGCGGGATTTCGGGCGGGCTTCAGGCGGTAAGTGGTATTGGATGAGCTTCGCCCGATCCCATACACCGACCGACATGTAGCACACTGCAGAAGAGAGAAAACCGCCTTTTCGAGCGGGTAACCTTTGTGCAAGTGGGCCACCCAAAATGGCTGTCAGTCGTTGGATTGGAAGGTCGTAGATCAATAGTGGGCTTGCGACAGCGATATAACGTGGACTTGATAGGATTATAGGTCGGATTCAATATCTTTTGAGTTCCAGGCTTTGGTTTGTTGGTCGTATTTTCCATTGTTTTTAGTGTATTTCCGTTTTTGAACAAGAAACGTATTCCCGGGGATTTCACTCGCGCCAGTGGTCCTTTTCGTTACAAAGAGGTGGCCACCATACCTTAAGCGTTTTACAATGATTGTTTAATGCTCGAAAGGGAGATGAACGAACAGGGGCCAGGAGCCAGAAAGCTCGAGGAGGGAAGGCAAATAGACAGGGCCGAGAGGCTTAAAAAACCACCCAATGGCAGAGACAGGGACAGGGAGGTAGTTACTCAGAGAAGCAGTTGCTCAGAGACAGAGAGTCAGAGAAAATGCAGCTATGAACAGTTGATCAAAGGCACTAAGAGGGAGAGTCTGTGTACTCTTTAAACTCGAGGTTTTCGAGTGAAATCCCTGTGTAATATCACTGTTGTTGTGTTATAGCTCTGCTTGAGCTCACACTTGTAATATTCTGCTCTTAAAGACTTAATATAGAGGTCGACATTGAAAGCTGGACCAAGAGATGTAGCCAAGAAGTTTGGTGAACTCCTTGATTATTTGCTGTGTTGATGTGTGTGTCTGTTATGTTTTCTAACTGCTCATTGTCTATATTATTCGCAATCTTTTCAATCCATTGCACTAAGTAATATAGGCATTCCTGCACATGAGTTTGTAATACCTTAATATTGATTTAAGATCTCATTTTCAGATCAAATGTAGACTCCAAAAGCTTTCACATTCTCATTCTAACCTACAAAGATAACCTTTAAAACTAGGAGGTTCCAATTGGTCCTTTTCTCATTTGAGATATGAATGTAAACAAGACAGTTAAAAACTTGAAGATGTGCTACTTGAGCCTTCACTAGTGTCTTGTACTTCAACACCTATTAAGAATATAGATAGTTGTGAAACATGCTTTTGCCTAGAGACACATGGGTAGTGTCGACACCTAATCATAGGGATTGGGTGAACAATTGTAATTAATGTAAATAAATAATAGAAAAGATGAAGAGTCACCGGGAGATGAAATGAACAGTCTCTCCCTCATGTATATAATAATGACCAACCTGAATGAATATCATGATTTGTTTTGAGGAGTTACCTCCTGGTCTGACATGGTATCAGAGCCAGCGCCATTTTTGGCTTCCCTCTTTAATTTGTAACTCCTTCCTGCCTCTGTTCTGCATTTTTGTAGACTGTCATCTCTGTCAAATCTCTGTAAAATCTCTGTAATACTGTCCCTATGTCCCAAATTTTTGCGCTACATCCTCTGTCTACCCTCAGTGCGTTACAATTTTTTTTGAAGTATGTGTGGCTTGAGCTCTAGTGCGATGCAGTACAACGACTATGTATATTCCTAGAGTTGCGTTGAACTATGGTAATATTCCCGGAGCTGCGTTCGGCCCTTCCTCCATACACAGTCGACTCCCACACGCTGCCTCGGCCTCTCCCATACGACCTTGCTCTACTGGTATGCAGCATATGCGTTGAGTTTTGTGCTAGTATGTTTTCAAATTCGTCGAAGGCTTTTAAATACGTTGAATTCCGCTCTGGTTAATACCTCTACAAACCACCCGACTCCCAGTTGGTAGTACCATGGCCTCCATACACCTCGGCCTCCATACGCTTCTCGACTCTACACAGCGTGTATGACTCCCGCCTTAGCGTATTAATATAACTCCTCTTGTGTTAAACATGGTGGCCTCCCCCGTGTGGTAATACCACTCATGTTTTTAACACTCCCTCTGTTGCAAAATATATGACTACGACTGCTCCATGATATATCGCTGTTGCTGCAATGCTGTGTTCTGGTAGCGGTATTTTTGTGATTGTTGTTGTTGTTGATGAGATTTTCTGGATGTATACACAGTGAATATATTTTTGTGGCCTTTTTGTTGACAATGCTATGTTCTGGCATGGTATTTTTGGTTCAAATTAGGTGAAGATTGATATATCGCTGTGGGATATATCGTTGTTGCTGTTGCATTGTATATGTGTATGGCATTGAATATTAGAGTTGGTGAATGGTGCATGCTATTACGCTGAATGATGTTTAGTGGTGTATGGTATTACATTTTGTACAGTGATACCTCTGTCTCCAGATATCAAAATCAGATTTTTTTAGGAGTAAAATTTTGTAGCAGAAGTATTTTTTTCCACAGTACATAGATTTTACAATGCATTCAATCATATCTATTGTGGGAGTAGTTTTCACTGGCAAGGAGAACTATCTTGAGTGGTCCTGGAAAATAAAACACACCCTCATTTTCAATGAGTTGTGGAAAGGAGTGTGTGTTGGAGACGGAGACAAAGAGCCAGAACAACCTATCTCAGACAAGGAGTTTGCCATTTGGGAAAGTAAGAACAGCAAGGCCTATGCATTGGTTGCAGCATTAGTAAGTGAAGAGGTGAGTCGCCATATTTTGCCATTTTCAAATGCTTTCGAAGCCTTACAAAAACTGAAGGAACTCTATGACTCACACTTTGCACTTGAAGTTGTTCAACTCATGATTAAACTCTTCACTCTTGAATTACAAAATAATGATCCTCTTGCTCTTGCATCCGAAGTAAAATCTATAATGCATGATATCAAAGCCACTAAGGTTGAATTGGATATTCCTCTGATCGCTTTTCTCAAGGCACTTTATCCTACTTACTCCAATTATCTTGAGTCATTGCAAGCAAATGGAAATCTCAAAGATATTACCTTTGACTCCCTTGTAAAAAAAATCGCTGAAAGAGAGAAAGCTTTTGAAAAGAAGACAACACCTGAATCTTCTGAAGAGGCTGTGTCTTGCTCAAAGAGAAAAGAATCTTGCTCAAGATTCTTCTAGAGGAAGAGGTGGTCGAAGAGGAAGAGGAAGATATTTCAGAGGAAGGGGGGCAGACACTCTCAAGGAGAAAAGCCAGATTTGCACTGCATACGCTGCAAAAGAAATGGATCACATGATGCCTCCACATGCAAGTTACCTTGGGACAAAATTGAGCAACAAAGAAACCAACCCAAAGGTAAAAGTAATGACACAGACAAAGGTAAAGCACCCGAATCCGCTCATTATGTTGTGGCAAGATGTAATATTGGAGTAAATGAAGACTTATTTAATGCTTCACTTGCTTCTTGGAAAAATGATTGGTTGCTTGATTCAGGAGCAACTTGCCACATGACTCATAGAAAAGATTTTTTTGAAGAATTCACTGACAATGTTGATGGAGCAGTATACTTTGCAGACCAATCAAAACTCAAGCCATCAGGGCTTGGCACAATCAGGCTTAAATTGCTTGGTCTTCCAGACTTTCTTCTGCCTCATGTTCTATATCTCCCACAGTTGAAGAGAAACTTGCTGTCCTTGGTCCACATCCGCCAGCAAGGTCACTCCATTCATATGTTTGATGGCAAGCTTGAGGTGAGAAAAGCATCTGACCACTTACTTGTCATGAGGGGGATAGAAGAAGAATGGCTTCTCAAGCTGCAGGGTACCTCTGCTTGTGGACAACATTTCTCATACAATTCTCATTATGAAGAAGGTACACTTCCATCAAGTTTAGTATGGCATGCTAGATTTGGACATTTGAACTATGACATCCTGCGCTTGTTGAAGAAAAATGGTGTTACTAGTTTGCTTACAATTCCTAGGAAACTTAAGCAATGTGATGCTTGCATTCTAGTAAAGCATAGCAAACAGTTTTTTCATGATTCACATTCAAGAGCACATAGAAAACTTGAACTCATTCATTCAGATTTATGTGGTCCAATGCCTGTTCCTTCTGCAAATGGAAATAAATATACGATGACATTTATTGATGACTACACCAGAATGTGTTGGGTTTATTTATTGAAGAAAAAATCTGATACTTTTCAAACATTCAAGAACTTTCATACATGGATTGAAAATGATGCACAATCTCATATTGGCTCTCTTCGCACTGATAATGGAAAAGAATACACTTCAAATGAATTTGAAAACTATCTTTGCCAACATGGGATCCAACATCAAACAACTATACCTTATAATCCCCAACAGAATGGAGAAGCTGAAAGAATGAATAGGACAATCTTAAATATGGTACGCTCCATGATGTTTTTCAAAAATGTAAAATTGATGTTTTGGGTTGATGCATTTCTATGTGCTGTATATGTAAAGAATATATGTCCATCTAATGCTATTAGAAACAAGACTCCTTATGAAATGTGGTATGGGCACATTCCTTCAGTAAAGCATCTCAGGGTCTTTGGTTCCACATGTTATGCCTTGATACCAAAGGTACATAGAAACAAACTTGGTGCAAGAAGTCGTAAGTGTATCTTCCCGGGGTATTCAAACACCTCCAAAGCATACCGTCTCTATGATGAAGTCAATAAAAAGTTTGTTGTATCTAGAGATGTAATCTTTCTTGAATCATCCAAAACTGACAATGTTGTTGAGCGGCAACTTGATCGCTTGGATAGATTCGCAAATGCAAAATCATTTCAAGAATTTGATAATCAAATTCCACATCTTGAAGGGGGGATTCCTATACTAGATCAACCTGTGGAATCTTCTTCTGAAGCACTCTCTCCCCCGCATGAAACTCCAACAACGGATGATACTTTAAGTGATGTGATTGATAGAATTGGGAGACTCAATCTTGATTTAGTCCCAACTCAATCAATGGAGCAGCCTGGACCATCTGAGAAAGGTCCCCCAAAGTGGCTGACAAAGACACTTGAAAGTGTTCATCCTGATGAGGTTGGAAAGACAGGAACTAGAAATTCAAATCGGCAAAATGGAGGTGATGTAGATGACTCTAATTCACCTGTTGATATGGATGTTTCTTATGATTGTGAATTGAATTTGTCTACAAATTTCGAACCAACTTCCTTCAAAGAAGCTGCTTCTCATGATGAATGGAAAGAAGCGATGCAAAAGGAGTATGATGCCCTGATAAAGAATGGCACTTGGAAGCTGGTTGATCCTCTATTAGGAACCAAACCAATTGGGTGCAAGTGGGTCTACAAGAACAAGTATAAAGCTGATGGCTCACTTGACAAGCACAAAGCCAGGCTTGTGGCAAAACGTTTTGCACAGAAGGAAGGGGTTGATTATGAGGAGACTTTTTCCCCCACAGCAAATTGAGCTACCATTCGGACACTCTTTGCCCTAGCAGCTCAAAACGGTTGGAAAGTCCATCAAATGGATGTAAAAACTGCTTTCTTGAATGGAGATCTAAAAGAGAATGTTTTTATGTCCCAGCCTGAAGGATTTGCTGTGAAAGGACATGAACATAAAGTATGCAAACTTGTGAAATCGTTGTATGGCCTCAAACAAGCACCGCGAGCCTGATATGAAAATCTAACTGAGCATCTTCTGAAACTCAATTTCAAACATTATGATCTTGATGATGCAACTTTGTTTGTCAAGAAGGTTGGCAAAACAATGGTATATATTGTGGTATATGTAGGAACAATGAAAGCTACATTGCATCCATAAAGAAGGAATTGAGGAAAGGTTTTGAAATGACTGATTTGGGCTATGTTCATTACTATCTTGGTATTGAAGTAACTCAACATCCGAAGTCCATATTCCTTTCTCAAAAGAAGTACATTGGAGATCTATTGAACAGGTTTGGCATGACAGAATGCAATCCTCTTACTACTCCAATGGAACAAAACTTAAAGCTCACATCCATTGAAGGAAAAGAATTTGAGGATGCAACAAAGTATAGACAGCTTGTAGGAAGTCTCAACTACCTAACTACTACTAGACTAGACATTTCGTTTGCTGTTGGAATCCTCTCCAGGTTTATGCAAAAGCCTTGTGAGGGACATTGGTCTGCTGCAAAAAGAGTTCTAAGGTACTTGAAGGGAACTCAAGACTTTGGAATCAAGTATACACAGGTGGGCGACTTCAGCTTGATTGGATACTCTGATTCAGACTTCGATGGAGACAAAGAAACTGGGGTATCTACTTCAGGTTATGCTATGAGTCTTGGATCAGGAGCTGTCTCCTGGAGATCACGCAAACAATCAGTTCCAGCAGATTCCACAACAGAGGCAGAATATGTGGCAGCAGCTGAGACAACAAAAGAAATTGTGTGGCTCAGGAAAATTCTTGAAGATTTGCAGGTAAAACAGTACAATTGATTCCACTCATGATTGACAATACCTCGGCGACAATACCTCGAGAATAAAGTTGGCCAAGAACCCAAAGTTCCATGATCGAACGAAGCACATCAATACTAAATATCATCTGATTCGACATCATGTTGAGGCCAAAACAATCCATCTCTGCCATTGTTCCACTAATGAGCAAATTGCAAACATCTTCACCAAAGCGCTTGGAAGAGAAAAGCTTGAAAGATTCAGAACGATGCTTGGACTCACCAACATCCCTTAAGATTAAGGGGGGAATGTTGACACCTAATCATAAGGATTGGGTGAACAATTGTAATTAATGTAAATAAATAATAGAAAAGATGAAGATTCATCGGGAGATGAAATGAACAGTCTCTCCCTCATGTATATAATAATGACCAACCTGAATGAATATCATGATTTGTTTTGAGGAGTTACCTCTTGGATTGACAGGTAGGTCTAGATCATGGATCACAAATTTCGCTATTTTTTTGTGGACCTGTTGTCTCTCTTTGCAACCCCATTTTTCTTAGGGTTGTAGGGCATTATCAACCAAACTTGGCTTATGAGTTAGGTGTCCAAAAAACTTGGAATACAATAACGAAATCCATTTTAGAAATAATAATATATTGAATAATGTATGAGAGAATGATATGATGGGATACAATGGGCGCCCCTTTTATATACCTAGGCTGGATATACTTTTATAAATAGTCATGCTCTTTGAGACAAATATTTTCATTATACTAATTATTATTTATATATTTATGTTCATAACATTACTTTCCCTTTAGAAAATCTATCTTCAAAGCATATTTATGGAAAGTTTTGATGTCGTTTTTCTGCCATGTAATTTCCTTGTATCACTCTCTACTCTTGGAGCTATCATCTTCGATGATACGAGACGATATGAAATTCTTAATGTTGAGCAAAATTGTTGAATCGAAAAATGTTTTAACCATCTCACTTCAATCTTTTGTGGAACTTTGTACTTATTTTATACCCAAGATGAATTGTTATTATAAGACTTAGTTGCACCGGCATCAATATTCCTTGGAATGTAAGTTAGTTGGTTTTTGTCCTGAGTGATATTGATATGTTGATTGTTTGAGATGTCTGCTGTTATGATTTGGATGTTGATAATGAGTTCTTGTCTTGATTTTCCCTTATCATGCTTGTGGTGATTTCTTGAATTACTTGAAAGTCGAGGCATATGATTTCCTTCACACACTGATGTTGCTTGGTTGATCGCTGTATCTTCACTTGGAATTTACGTCATCTGAATTGCAACGTCTGATTATGTCTTCACTTCAGTTGGATTGGGATCCTTTTGAATTGTGATGTTATTTGGAATCTGGATCAGTATTTGTTCCCTTTTTTTCGCAGCAGAATTAATTTTATTGAACAAAACTTTGAAAATGTTGGAAGGCCTAGTTTTGGCCAAAGACCCTAAGTTTAGATAACGGTAAAAAATTGAGTGGCCAAAGGGCCCGCTAAGATTTTGGTAAGGGCAACAAAATTTTGACCAAAAGTCTGGTGGCCAAAGTGCAACATCAAAAAATAAAGCTCTGATAAGAGCGTGGCCAAAGACCAGGATCAGATAATGAGGCTCTGATACCAAATGTGATAACCAAACTTGGCTCACAAGTTAGGTATTCAAAACACTTGGAATACAATAAAGAAATCCATTTTAAGGATAATGATATATTGAATAATTCATGAGAGAATGATATGATGGAATGCAATGAGGGCTCCTTATATATACCTAGGCTGGATGCCCTTTCATAAACAGTCATGGCTTTTCATTATACTAATTATCTTTATTTAATTATGAATTATTTCATTATATTATTTTTTATGTTTATGTTCACAACAAATGTAATGAGCTAGGGCAATTTTGCCATAGGGTTTCTATGGTACTAAGGTTTTAGAAGAATTTCTCTTTCCAAATACTAGTTAACTCAATACCAAATATTGCATTCTTCAACGAAAAAATAACTTCTCAGTGATACAATAGACTGAACAGAGAATGCAACATTCAATAGATTCAAACTTCAATCAATAATTGAAACTTCGACTGACCATAGAATGCAACATTCAATAAATTCAAACTTCAATCAATAATTGAAATAAATCCAGTTCAGTATATTGTCATTGATCAGCAATTTCACTAACAATCTGGCACAACACTAAAAATTTATTCACAATGATGTGATTAATCTGAAAGGCATTCTCATTTGCAATATAGATCACAAAAGTCTGAAATCTAACAATATGGTTAACGTTCAATGGTGGTGGACAAAACTAGTTTGATAATAGAGATTTCTCATCTAATTCAGAATCTTGGGTCTATGAATTCTGCCTCAAAAAATCCCATTTGATTTGCCACAGGGGTTGCGAATGGGATCGTTCTATCTTCATACCATGCCCATCTATTTTAGGAACCCACATAAATTGTTTCCAAATGATCTTGCGTTAGGTTCCGAATAATTTGACTTGTCTATTACAAGAACCCACGAAAATCATTCCCTAGTGGTCTTGCATCGGCTTCCGAATCCTTCGACTATCAACTCGGGTGATATCGTTCGCTGCCACAGTTGACTTGTATTTCAGTTGACTCACGTCAGGAGGAAGAAAACACTTTAAGAATTACGTAATACCACTGCACTTTCAAATTATACTAAATTTTGAGCCTTGCTCGGATCTCCCTCGAAACACTTTAATCTTCAGTCTGTCACGGAGTAACTACCCTAGTGCAATTTGTCGTCAAGCGTATACTTTGGGTTTTGGAATGTGCGAACTTTGTCAGAAAATACACAGAATGAGATACGGAATATTTTCAAGGTTCAATCTAATACTCAAAGGATTCACAATTTCCGCTACAATCGTCTTGTGGCTCTGATTAATCGTGTTACACTTCTGTCACTGCACTCCAAAGCCCCTACACCTTTTCCATCATTGTTGAGTAAGATAAACACCCTACGACTGCCTCAGAAGGATATGATCAGTTTACAATTCACTTCGGCAGCGGTGATTGTTCCGATAGACTTGCGTCACTTTAGGATGATACTCAACTGCTTGCTTCAGATAATCGCAGATTGTTACCGAATTTCAAACAGTCTGAAAACGCTTCGGAATCCTCAATATGTACAGAATAACAATAATCCTTTGTAAACTCATTTGAATTGGTTGGAGTGATATTTGCTTGGCCTCGGGTCCTCAAGAAGAGCACTACTATTTGCCACAGTAAGTTCGTGAGATTTTAGTCTTGATTTGCCCAAAAATTTTGCTACAAATTCGCGTGTCCTCAGGAGCAAATTCAGATGTCCTTGATAATCCTTCTCAGACCAGCAAAATTCCTTCAACTACTTGTGTCAGAACAAAGTAAACAAATAAAGATGCAAGGAGTTTTATCAACTAGGGTGGCATCTTTCACCACCAAAATTGATAGGAGAAAAAGGGGTCTTAAACCCTCAGTCTCAGACTCAAGAAAAACAGAGATAAATTGATCCACAATAATAATCAAAATGAATTCTATCCTCCTCTATTTATAGATTTTCTTAAGGGGTTTCATCTTCTTGAATGATTGAGTAAATCTTACTCAAAACCCAATTCTGGGTTTATTTGCTCAACTGCCCCAAACTTGCACAAATACTGGGTATTTTGGTGTTTTTCCCCTTTATCGAGGACTATAGCCTATGGGGATCGATAGGCTACTTTGCCCATTGGGCCAATAAATTACTCGGGAACATTACAACAAATTCTTTGGAGGTACACTCCCCTCTATTGTTTGACCCTAATACTTATTCTCCTTTCCTGTTTTATTTTCTAGAAGAGCCTTAAACTCTTGAAGCTTCTCGAAGACCTCATCCTTGGTCTTGATGTAGAAAATTTAGGATTCTTGGAAGGATCATCTATAAAAGATACATAGTAAGTGTTGCTTGATAAGGCAGATGATTACATGGGTCCACATACATTTGAATGGATCAGGCCAAGAATTTGGCGACCTATGATCACCGATATAAAATCAGCCTTCACATGCTTGTCGAGTGCATAACTCTTGCACACCCCTCAATCTTGATGTCCAATAATGCTTACACCATGTTCCTCATGTTTAGTAATGCTCCTAGTGCAAGTGACCTACTCTCTTGAGCCATAGCTCATACAAGTTGTTATTGTCATGCAGTAGAGCTCTCATAGTATCCACCCTCAGCCTGAAAAGACCACCATCTTGAATATCTTTGTCCGACATTTAACTAGGGTTTGGGCATCTCTTTTGGAAGATGATTTGCTGATTGTCAAACTTAGCCATATATTCAAGGATTTGTCATCATTGAAACTGAAAGGAGATTTATAGTTAAGCCAAATGCATATTAAACAGCAATAAGCTCAAGGATATTGCCTAATGTCATGTAGAATGTGATGGATCCCACTCTTGCCATTGGATACATGGCATCAACACCAAGTTCCACCTGTATGTGTGATTCTTGCTCCTGAAGTTTGTTGAAGCCCTCCAGTTAGAGGTCATATGTTTGGAGGCTCCACCATCCACATGCTAATCGACACTTGGTATGGTGTTAGATGACAGGCATGAGACCATTGAGAAATGTGTCTCAAGTTTGAATGAAAGCTCATTCATCCCAGTTCATGCTTTTGCATTCCCTGCAAATTGCTTCTATTGCTGCTACTTGTCGTTCCCCTTCTTCTCATCACATTGAGAAGCAAAGTTTCGAAACTTTTGACACTTGAAGTTAGAGGGACCTTCCAATTTGTCTTTGTATCTGAGAGTCAATGTAGTCATACTCCTGCATTAGAATATTCTGCTAAATAAAACAGATCAATAGCCTAACAAAAAACCAACATATCATAGGTTCATTGTGCTTTTCTCAAGCACAGATCATGGGGATGTCACCCTTGAAACCGCTCGACGACCTCCTCTCACAGGTAGCAGCCTAACTATCCATGCCTGGATTCCTGGAAGGTTTCAGCAACTATACTCTGATGCAATGTAAAATTTTCTATATCATGGTAAACAAATTCTGTACTGTAATGTAATTCCTATCAAAAGAGCTCCAAGTACTAGATGCAAGAATCCATAAACACATACCGTGGAAAACAATAAACATAACTCAATAGATGATTGGCAACTGCTTTTCAGAAAGATCTCCTACTGGGAAAAATCTAAACTGCTAGCTGTTAGACTCAAAATTCAATAACGAATCTGTATCTCTGCCCTTTCTCTTGAATATCTGAAAGGGGTGCATTTTAGGGTTTACAAAAACAGATCTCACACTTTGATCTAGAGATCTGCATGAAGGGATGTGGTAGTGTGCTCAAAGAGGCAGTTAAGTTTCCCTTTGAATCTGCACTGAAGCTCACAGTCAACTCAATGACAGACAGACAGTTCACGGAACTTGGTGCTTTATCTAGAACTGAATGGTAGACAGTTATAAATAAAGTTCACGGAACTTAGTGCTTTATCTAGAACTGAATGCATCTACAGCTGTTGTGACAAAGGTGCCCAGATTTGTTGTGGAACTTAGTGCTTTATCTAGAACTGAATGGATCTACAGCTGTTGTGACAAAGGTGCCCAGATTTGTTGTGCATGCTGTTGCTGCTATAGAAGACTATCTAAGGCACACATTCTAATGGGTGTTTAAATGCATCTGTGGTTAAGACAAATCTATGCTAGTAGATATATAGTCTCAAACAATGTTATCAGAACTAAATCAATCAACCCTGAAAAAGCCAGTCGACCAAAAAATACATAAAATATTCAAATTTTAAAGAAAAACATAAATATTCATGTGCATCCATATGAATTCAAACTATTTATACACAAACATGCAAAAGTTCCCATTTATACAGCAAGAGTGTATATAACCAAAATAACACCTGGTGCAATGCATCTCTAAATGAAAAATACATCAACAAAGAGGCTCTAGAATCATAACTTAGGCCATCGTATTCCCACTCTTCAAAACATTTTTCGACTCCCTGCATATCTCCAAGTTTGACCAATGAAGAAAGCATGCATAAATAGCCATTGTATTGTTTTAATTGCAAATTTCAATGGCTACAGAGAGTTGACTTTAATATATAGGGCTCTACCTAGCTGAGTTTGTCTTGCATTTGCCCACATTTTCTAGGATGTGGAACTTTTGTAAGTCAAATTCATATACTAGTCAGCAAGAGAGCAAGAACTGTTGAGAAAGAAAATATCAGTGTTTGATGTCATATGTGCAATACGCAAAATGACCTTGTTGAGATAATTGATTTGGTTCTCAATCTGTTTAATAAGTTAATAACATGAAGATTCAATAATGAATATTGAACTGTGAGCAATGAACATCATTGATATAGTAAATTAATAAATTAATACTATATTTCAGTAACTTAATATGGATCATGAACTATAATTTATATATATATATATATATATATATATAGATATATGGATCATGAAGGATCATGAACTATATTTCAATATATATATATATATATGGATATATATATATATATATATAACGTGTTCCTCGTGTCCTATTTCCGGGGTTGTTGTGTCTCGTGTTGAATACTTGTATTTACTTGTCCTCCGTCTCTCGTGTCATGTGACTTAGGTCCATTGCCATACTACATTCAAAATTTGCCCTAAGGCATTTCCATAATGGTAGCCAGATGTTAGATGATGTGTAGAAAAATAACATGTTGCAAAACAATAGCAGTAAGGTTCTTTCAAAGTAAATAAGCAGTCATCCTTTATTTACATTGACATAACAAAGAATTACCAAAAACATAACATTGACCATTCTTCTAGAAAGTTAGGTGTAGAATGCTGCATCTGAAGTGTACATTCTCAGATTGATGTATTGGCAAGGTTCTTGGTGGTGATTAAGTGCAACATTCGAATCCTCGAGACTTACCCAACAAATGGAAAAGAAAGCTAAACTGCAACAACAAAAAATAAACCCATTCAACTCCTAGTGAACTAGGATATGGCATTGCATGCTGCTTGGCATAAAAGAGAGTCCACAAATCAACAAGGTAGACAATAATCAACATAAACACACATATTCTTAGTATTAGAGTAATCAACATAACTATTAAAATTTGCTTTTGTTTTATGATTTTTTTTTCCTTGCCGCGCGCCACTCAAGAACCCCTCCCGCACCCATTTTTGGGGTTCATGCACCCAATTTTGAGGTTTGGCGAACCCGTTTACGCAAAAGAACCAAGCTCGAAGCCATTGAGTACCAGGTTCTTATGGAAAGTATCGAGATTCGAGTTTGTTTGGGTTCATCTGGGAAGTACCCTCTCCAGCACTCGGTTCGTGGGGATGAGAACTCAGGATAGGTTCGCGAACCCCACTCCCGGGTTCGCGAATCCATGCTACATAGCTAATTTGTGACCTTCAGTTATTGTTTCTTATATTATTATAACATCTCACTCGGAGATGTCGACCAATAATAAGAGGGATAGTCTTTATGAGGGGCTTCCTACACCTTGTATGTTTAAGGAAAGTATAATCATTTATGGGCCCCTTAAGAGATTTTTGTGTTTCTTGTTTATTTGTTTTAGGGCTTTGCCTTGTGCAGGCATCAAATATGATTTTCTACCTATAGAGTTGGTGCTTGAGTCAATGATTGCTTGTTTGCCTAAACCTTGAGGCGTGCTGAATCTTTGAATGTGAACTTGGTCTAAGTAATTGAATAAACAACAATAGATTTAATAGAGTAATATGTTAGTTTCTTTTGAACCTAGATTTAGATTTAGTGCCAATAAAATATGCTTAGAATAGAAAATGAAATTGAAATTTGATCTTTTATTTTATACACCAAACATATTGGGTTCCTAACTTAACGTTCACAACAAAAGCAAAAATAACAATGAAACCAAACACATAAACAATATGACACAATTTTACCTTGGAAACCCCAATGTGGGGAAAACCAACATACGTGGGCTCTATTCAGTTTCTAAAAATGGTGATTACAACAAAGTGAATTTTTCCAAAAAATTACAACAACAGAAATCTCTGTATTTTTCGTGTATGACCTTGCCCAAACAACTTGTGCGACCCAGAGAAATCGTTGTATGGCCCAGCTGTATGACCTAACAAATTCGATCTGTTTGGCCCTGCAAATTCGTGGTTGTACGACTTAATATTTTGCCCTCTAAGCCTCTCTTGAAGTCAATTTATGCACTATTCCTCTCTTTTACTGTCAGTTTAACCCTCTAATTTTCAGCTGATTGCCCAGTCTCTCTTGTGCCAAGTCGAATACACCCTCAACAACTCGATTTTCTATTCATATAGCAGCTGACCTAATCTCCAAAGAGATGGAGGGTTGATATTTCTTTTTCGCCCTTGAGATCAATGGTCATGACGTAATCTGTCATTAACCTTTTTCACTTTATAAAAAGTTGGCCAATAAAGTCAATAATAAAATTATTCACTTTAGCTTAAGGTTCAGACTTAGGAAATATTTAAATTTAGTTGTAGAAGTGAATTCAGGTGATTGAATGCATGTCATGGCACTTGACCAATGAAGAATCACCTTCCAAGCTACAGTTTCAACACTCCCTCTTTGCGAGGAAGGTGTTCTACACAACACTTGACTTATCCCTGAAGAATACAAACTTGCTCTTCATCAAGGCCTTGATGAGGATGTCTGCTACCTGCTCCTTTGTAGGTATGTACTACAATGTCATAGTCGTCTTTTGGACACAATATATGATGAAGTGGTACTTGGTTTGAATGTGTTTTTACTTGTCATGAAACACCATATTTTTAGAAAGAGCTTGATGCAACTCTGATTGTCATGGCGAATGATAGTGGTTGAGTATGTTGTCAATGATGTCAAGCAACAGATGCAGCAGGAGAAACAAGTGAAGAATGAGATGCAGAACCCTTGGTGCATATGATGATGATGCATTTTGATGTACCTAGGGTTTGGGTTCCTTGGACAATAAGGATACCCCGCAGTTATTGGAGTTTTTCAGGTAGCAGATCATGGAATTTGGCTTGGAACCCTTTGCAGTTGGATTCTACTTGTCTTGCTGATTCTGGTGGTATGTGGAGCATTTCATGGGCCCTCAAAGTTTGTGAGATATGCCCAATCAAAGTCAAAGCCCCAATTTAGGGTTCAAAACCCCAAGGGTTGACAATACTGCAGCAAGTGTGATGACGAGCGATCAAGTGCTGATGTAGCAATCTCGTTGGCTTAAGGATGAAGTGGCATTGAATAGTTGACTGTCCTAGCAGATTGATGATGTGGCATCTATTATTCTGGAAGGCCATAATAGTAATACAACTAAGGGTTTTGATTTTAAATTTTAAATTCAAATTTTGGAGGGAGCATTTTGGCTCCAATAAGTTTTCAAAAATCAAAATCATGTCGTTTGGCCCTTTCTAGTTATTCATCAAAACTATACGAAGGCATATAGTTTACACCTTTGAAATACGATTCTTCTTGAGATAAAGCTCTGAACTCTTTCGGTCCTTGAGTAGACAGCAAAAAACAGAAGCTAGGGTCTCTTGGAAATTCATTGGGAATTTTGGTTCTTTGTTTAGATTTGGTCCTTGGAGATTCACTTTATTTTTTTGGGCATCTCACTTTACAAGGATTTGTTTGGTCTCTCTTAGCATCTCTCTTTAGAGGCGTTGGCCCACTCTAGGGCATCAAAGTTGCAAACCAATTGTTTTATTTGAAGATTTTGTGGCAACACTTTTGACCTATCTTCTGAGTGTTATTCTCTATGGTTTGAGAACGTTATAAGACCAACGAAAAGACTATTTGCCAGCGGATAAACTGAAGGATCATCTATTTTAGTCTTTTGATTGATGTTGATCAAGATTTGGTGCAGAAAACTGAAGTTTTGTTGTGATCTAGGGGTACGTTGGAAGTGAGCAGAGCATGTAATAATTCTGGTGATGGCATGCTGATATTTTGTGGAAGAAAGACGTGTGTGCATCTGCATCAGATCCTTTTGAAAACTGGAATCTGTGAGCTGATATGGACCTGTTTATAACGAAACCTGTAACGTACTTGCCTGGACAGGTATGTACATCATACATCATACATAACTGAGCTTTTTGTTGAGCCAATTCTTGTGCCCTGCCTTATTGATGTGATGTGATGCTTTTATGTTTACATTGATGCTCTGAACTAATAAAGTTAACCAATTGATTAAAAAGAGGGAAATACTGATTCACCCCCTCTCAGTCTTTATAACAGTAATACATGTAGATTCGTCTTGCATTCTAAGTTGAGCCTTTCAGAACTTGTAAGAAATTGGTCATCAACATAAAGCACCAAAATAAGAGGTTCTCCCTTTTTTAGAATGTAATACAGGTTGGGGTCTGCCTCACTCTTGGTGAAGCCCATGCCTTGCAAGTAATTGTCAATCCTGGCATACCACACCTTGGGAGCCTGCTTGACCCCATACAATGCTCTCTTCATTCTGCACACATGAGAGTCCCTCCCATGTACTTCAACACCCTTTGGCTGATTAATATGGATATCTTCCTCAACCACACCATTGAGGAAGGTCGTCTTCAAATCCATCGAGTGAATACTCTAACCCATCTGCGCTGTAATAGACATAAATGCCCTGTTGGATGAGTACTTGGCTACAAGGGTCGAAAGTCTCATCATAGTCAATCCCTTCCCCCTGAGAAAACCCCTTAGCCACAAAATGAGCTTTGAACTTCTCCACACTTGTTGGAATTATTGAGAGGGGGGTGAATCGATATTTCTTTTTAATTAGTTAATTTTAATCTTTAGAGCATTAATTATCATTAGCATGAAATAAATATAAACATTCATCAACAATAAACAACACCCTTCAACAATGCACAATACTTAAGACAATAGACAGAGATTTTTAGGTGGAAAATCCCCTCCGGGTCAAAAACCATCGAATGCTTCTTAATATTTATGTTCAAAATTAATTACATCAAGTATTTAGCTGCCACTGAAGGAGGCTCCAACCCTTTGATTTACAGTGTCCAACCTGTAGGATGCTCCTACACCCTATTTACCAACTGCAATTGGGAGGACCCTTCAATGCTCTAGATCTCAGGCTCCAATTTGATGAATGCTCCAACACCCTGTGTACCAGTTGCAACTGGATGGACGCTCCAACGCCTTGTGCAGGCTACAACCTGCCCTAGCACCACCTTGCCACCCTAAAGTGTTCTCGGGCTTCAACTTGAAGGTGACTCCAATCACTTGTCTTGCACCACCCACCACCCTGATTTAGACTGGATCCCCCTGCACTCAAAATCACTAGAAAGAAACTGCAATGAAGGTTCTGCTGCTATGCTCGTATGTATATCATGTCAAGTCCTGGAAACCTCACTGCCCAAACATGCTCAATCTGACGACAGCCACTGCCCAAACGACAGCCACTGTTGTCCTCGACAAAACACTGCAATGCTCATGAATGAATATGAATTAGGAAGCTCATGGAGCAGTTTGTCCAAACTACTGTGCCAAACTGCTTATGCTACTGTAAGTACCGAGCACTAATGTCTGATGATGGCTCAGTCTTAGATGCCTTAGGTCATCTCCATGACCTTCTTGTAACTGTCTCAAACTCTGCCCAAGGAGGCCTAGATATAACTATGAAGCATCTTCCAGACTATTGCAATGATGATGAACCCTGAACCCTTACTGCCCCTTTTCTCAGAATGAAGATTTGCTGTAACCAAATTGATGAAGTAAGCCAGACTTATATGGTCGTCACATTTAATTCTGTCACTTTACTTGGAGTAGTTCTGAAAATCTGTGGAAAAAATTGAACTTGGGAAAAGATTGACAAGGGCTCGAAAATTGAAAAAGTCTTTAAAGTTGGGAGAAAATTGAAAAAATCGGCAAAAACTCGGTAAAATTAAAAAAGTAGAAAATGAGTTAAAAATATCGGACTTTCCCCAACTTATACATGGCCTGGTCTTGAGTCACGATTTTTTTGTTTCAATTGGGATTTTATCTGGAGTTTATCGATTAAATCGCAAGTTTTTCAAGTTTGAAAAACTCCCGAAAAACTCAGCCGATAACATCGGCGAGTTGAAAAACTCGCGATTTCCAGATGTTATTGAGAGGTTTTCCACAGAGTTGAAAATGATGAAACAACTGAAAGAAATTTTTCACTGCTACACAGTTACTGAAGATGAATCCTTGCTGCAAATGAGCTTCAAGGTCCGTACTGATGAAAAATCTCTGCTAAGGATGAGGCCTGTTGAAGGTGACTCTTTTCTTGCTTTAGATCCTTTTGACAGTCTTTAGGTACTGCTTGCTTTTGCTGTTACTACAGGACCTTGAAGATCATGTCTTGGGCCTCTCTTAGTGTCTGCTCTGCCCACTTAGTTTTCTTCCTCTCTGTGCCCCTCGTCCCGTTCATCTAGTTCGGCCTGCTCGCTCTGCTCTCCACTCCGCGTGACAGTTTTTTGAGGGGTCTGTGCTATCTCATCCTTTGGTGCATGCTGGCCGTGAACCTCCATTGTAGGTGAATCTATGTTGCAAGACTTCTGAAGAGCCCTTTCCTCTTCAAATTTCACATCCCCACGTACACTGTCTTCCTGGGAGCAAGAATATACACTCTGTAGGCCTTTGAAGTCTCATTGTGCCCCACAAGAATTCCCTTCTCTGCATTAGGCTCCAGCTTCATTCTCTTCTCTAAAGGAACGTGGCAATGCACAAAACATCCAAAGATGCAGATGTGCCCTAGGTCTGGTTTCGTCCCTGTAAATGCCTCCTCAATTGTTAATGTGCCCAACATGTTCTGTGGGCTTCTATTATGCAAATAGACAACAGTATTGCAACTCTCTGCCCATAGAAACATGGATAACTCCTGGTCATGAAGCATAGCCTTGACCACTCCAACAATGGCCCTATTATTTTGTTCCACAACCCCATTTTGTTGAGGGTTGTTGGCTCCTTTTTGATACCCTCACATGTACAAAAGTCCTTGAAGGCATTAGAGGTGTACTTGCCTCCATTGTTGTACCTAAGTGTCTTAATCTTCCTCCCAGTTTGGTTCTTTGCAAGAGCTTTAAACTCCTTGAACTGACTGAAAACCTCGTCTTTGTTGCTCATGAAGTATATCCAGGTCTTCCTGGAGAAGTCATCTATGAAGGTCACATAGTAATGGTACCCACTTAAGGATACAACTGACATGGGCCCACATATGTCTGAGTGTATCAGGTCCAAAATGCCTTTGGGCCTAGTGTCGCTGCTTAGAAAGTTGGTCTTGGCATATTTAATCAGTGTGCAACCTTCGCACACTTCATGCTGCTCGAGCTTGAACTCTGGCGGCCCTGTCACAATCTCCTTGAGCATGTTGAGAGCTAAATGGTGAAGATGGTCCATCCTCCTATGGCATAACTCCCCCAACCCTCGGTTGCAACTTACTAGTGCCTGCACTGGCTCAAACTGCAGTCTGAACAAGTTGCCATTTCTGACTCTTATCTCTTTGGCTGTCCTGGAATTTTTAGGCCAGACGTATATTTTCCTTCCTCAAAGGTCACAATGTAACCCTTGTCATCCAAGGTGGCCACTTAATTCAGATTCTTGGTCATGCTCAGAATGTACAGCATGTCCTCTACTAACAAGGGTTTACTGGACTCCCTCTGAAACTTGACAGTGCAACTCTTGTTGCCTGGTACTTGGCATTGTCCCCCAGTTCTATATAGAAGTCCATGTCTTTCTCCTTCAGATTGGTGAAGTACTCCTTTGTACATCAAACTGAGAGAAATAAAAATGATACAGTTTCCAGCAGACCTCAAGCCAGCTTCATTCTCGCTAAAGTTTGAATTAATATATATTACAGTATGAGCTTCCATTTTTACTACTTCCATCTGTGTATATTAGGAACCCAAAATGATGTATATTACACAAATCTGTGGATTGCACTGAGCGTAGTGAGGCACATTCAACACACTCAACAGCCAAGGTGGGTTAGATGTGTCCCATCCATCTGTAGCATTTATAAACCAAAATATATATCCTTTTGAAATCTGTAATGTAAAAGACAGTCATTTATTATCACAATGTAAAATGTATCTTAACCCGGCTGCCCGGATCTTTTAAGCACCAAGATAATACAGTTTCCAGAAGACGTCAAGCCAGCTTCATTCTCATTAAAGTTTGAATTAATATATATCACAGTATGAGTTTTCATTTTTATTACTTCCCTTTATATACTGATGTACATAAAGTATACAAATCCATTGATTGCTCCGAGAGTAGTGAGGCTACCTCAACAGCCCAGGTAGGGTAGACATGTCCCATCCAACTGTAGCATTTATAAACCAAAATATATATCTAAGCCAGCCATTTATTATCATAACGTAAAATTTATATCTAATAATAAAATATACTAGCATAGATCCATCTTATCCCGGTTACCTGAATCTTTTAAGCGCCAAATGGCTTGCAACTCCATCTCTTGTTAATTCCTCTTGGCGGTTAATATATTTGGGATCATGATGGATCTGTGTTTTTTCTTTATGGATGCATGATTTATTTGCTTTCCATTTCTTGTTTATGGTGTTATCTTGATTCTTACCTTTATGGACAACTAGATGAATTGATTGTCTATGTTAGTATATACGTCTCAATGTTGTTTGCTTGACATGTATGAATTAATGACTATGGCTTTTGCTTTTGTATGCTTGTCATAATGTTTCTCTCTATAACTTCTATTTTCATGTCTTATGTTAGCATCAGTAGTCCATTTCCATTTAGTGAGATAGGTCAACCACCGTTATGTTTCTGAATGTGTTGGGAGATGCATCATTAGTTTCAGGAGAAAAGTACAACCATGCACAGTTCATTATCCTTTATTAATTTCTTCTTATGCATGTTCTTGATTTTTTTGTTTGCAGTGTGAAAAAGCTATGCTAGATAGGTCCCGCTGTAAGTGCAAAACCTTTTCTTAATTGATGGGCAGGCTAAGAGAATTCAGATAGGCATCTCCGTTATCCCAGGTGGAAGTTGCAGTCATCTGGTTTATTTTTTAGTGGAGAGAGATGCGGAGCCCCCTGGGGAAGATTGGGGCTCTTTCTCAAAAGATAAACCCCTTGGTATTGTCACAAAATCATCATCGTCATGCTTTATCTGAACCACAGAGGACTAATGTTTCTCCTCAGGTGACCTCTGGGCAGAATGCTTCTCCCGTAACTGGTCGTGAAAAGCGAGGCAGAGTCAAATCCTCCAAGACAGATGAATTCAATGTGTCAGTTGAGAATTCAGAGCATGTAAATGGACGTGAGCACAGGATTGATATTGGAGATGAGAGTTCTGATCTATTGGGACAACTTTTGGTTTCTGGAAAGCTGGTCCCTGATAAGAAAAAATCGAGTACAAGCCTTGATAGCCAAACTAAGAAATCAAATACAACCAAGGCCGAGGTCAATGCAAAGCTTACCATCAAGGTTTTTGTTTGGGATACACACCGCCTTAGCCTTGGTGACATCATTGCTGTAAGTTAACTTTTCCTCCATATTAAGCATAGTTGAATGTCGCTATAATATTCCATTTATGATATTTGCAGTTTAGTACTTGCTATAAGTGTGTTTACATCTATCATTTCATTTTCTTTAGTTCATCTGCATTTGATGAAATTTCTCATCTTTTCTTAAAAGTTACTGGCACTACTAATTTCTACATAGTAAACTGCAAACTTGATCAATCAACAGGTTTCGTACAGTGATGGACTTAGACGTTTCACAGTGCATTCTTATCCACTCGTAAAGAGATCATGGGTGCCATCGTCATTAATAAAATCTGAGAGAAGGCGGAAGGATCTTCATTTCTTGGCGTCAACTCCTGATGACGCACTACGGTGGGTCTCTGCGTTTGCAGAGCTGCAGTGTTTTGTGAATTGCTTGCCACATCCTTTGAAGCAACAGGGATCAGTTGATTCAAGAGATTTTCAACCGGGACAGCCAGTTAAATGTAAAAGTCCTCCTGCTATGCGTGTCATACTTAATCCTCGTTCAGGACGAGGTCGTTCAAGCAAGGTTTTCTATGGCAAAGTGGAACCAATATTGAAGGTCAGTACTATATATTATAGTATTTTTGCTTTCTAATATTCTTTGCAGTTTTAATTAGTGTCAAACTCTCTAGTCATTGCTACACGTATCAAATTGATACTTCTATCCAGTATGGATGTATTTTAGGTATATTTTGCAGCTAATTTTTGCATTGAGCAGTTGGAATATTTGTATAACTGTTACTTATAAAAGTTTGGTCACATGTCACTGTAAGCCATCTCCAGCTATAAATTTATAGACAGAGATCTATGCACGTCAACATAATATGTCGAATAAGTCTGAATCCAATTTTTGCCAAATTATATGTTTGATTATGATTAACTTCTCTGAGTTTCAAATTTTTCTGAGAGAAACTTATGGCAGTGTATTGAATGTTGATTGCCTGAAGTATTTAGTTAGGTATTATGATTAGTCAGTGTAAAGCAACTATGGCTTTTACACCAGCTATCTATGTTTAAGCAGTCTTCCACAAATTCTGCGTACATGCAAGTTATTTTCTTTTCAAGTACAAAATACATAAATGGACCACTGATGAAATGCTTCAAGGAAAAACCGCCAGTTGGCTCTTTTCATGACCTAGATTAAGGTTTCCGTTGCCAGTCAAAACACAGCACTAGACACTGATAATATGCTAGGATTTTAATATCTAACACGTACAACCTTCCCTCTAAAGTTTTGTAGGGGAGATATAAAGAACCAGCTGGGATATATATATATATATATATGTGTGTGTGTGTTATCTGGGTTAAATATCCCTATAACTGATTCTTCTTGAAATACACTCAAGACTTTGATATATTACATATCTAGCATACAAATAACTTTTTACATAGTACATATGCATTCTTTTTCTTGAAAGATACCTAAGGCTGTGGTATTAATATAGTTACAAATAATTTATCAAGCGTGAAGCCGTAGAAGACAGATATGTCTATTATGTAAATACAGATAAGATATGAAATCACAAGGCATACATCATTGAAGTCTTTGTTAGAATATTAACCCTCCAATACTAAAATTTAATACAATTAAGGTCACATCATGATTAAGTCACAATTATCCATTAGGTATAAGTAATCATTAGTTAAAAAAGTGGCTTGGTCATTAGGTAGCACAACTATCTAATAAGTGAAATAAAAGGGAGCCTCCTCATTTTATTAGATAAAGTTTGAAAATCTTGATGAATCTATGGTCAAGTCCTTTTCATAGAGCATTTGATTAGAATTGAAAATTGGGGGGCCCCTATATACTAATCTATCATATTCCACGTTTTGTGTGTATCTTGCATTCATTTTTAACATGTTATTAAAGCATTTTTTCCCATGTAACCAAGCACCTCACCCTTTGGCGCAGAGGCAAGTTAAGATAATTCTTCACGGCTCAAGGCCATTCAAAAACTAGGCTTGATGCCATTACAACATTATACTCGATATGAGCTCAACATGTTACTTGTGGGAATTGAAGCTGGGTGGGGAGTATAACAATCATTAACAATCATTCCTCCCAACCACCTGAGTTAACCCAGTTGATGGGTTTTAAAGCATTTTTCAACTTGAGCTTTGAGTTTAAGTCTATATTTGATATCAGTTTGGTGATCCAAGATTGAAAACTAGTGTTGGGGAAATAGAGAGAGTCAATCTTTGTAAGAAAGTAAAACATAGAGGCAAATATATTCTTTGGGAGATTATTGGAAAAAAGAAACTAAGAGGGCAAAAGGTGACACATTTTGACTGAGTTGCACATGGACTCCTTATTGCATCATGCTCATAGAGCTCCTTGATGATAATGATTGAATCCAATGTGTGGCCATAGGAAACACCTCGATGACAATAAGAAAACCCTCGTGACACTTGATTCATGTAGAGATGATAATAGAGAGAAGCTGCCATACATAGTCGACAAAAACCTGCTTGTCATACAGGGACAGAAAGAGAACAAAGCTTGTGTTAGGGCATTCGTGATTAGAGAAGAAGTGGCTTGCAAACATTCTTTTTACAGAAATACATATGCTAGTTGGGTCAAAGCACTTGTATTTTAGTCCATGTTAGTGCATCGTTGCATCCACATTTAGCTAAAGAGCAAGGCATGCCATAGAAATTCAAAGGTCCAAATGAACAATCCATGGCTTGAAGTGCATAAAAGATATAGCCCCTGGATGAAACCTTAATCAAACAAGCAAATAGTGTGAATGCGGCCATAATTACTTAACCAATAACGACAGCTTTATGCATTGACTCAATTATGAGAAGAAAACATAGAAGCACCACTCTAGAACGTAACACATTAATGAGAAACACATTGGACTTTTGAGAAGTAGAATGCACAGAGATAGACATGGTTTTTCAAAGTCAAAAGTGGAGTATAAAGTAGAGTACAAATATAGACATATTGCTTCAGACTATAAAGTACAAGCAAATGTACTTAAAGGTAGTTGTTATATGGCATGAAATTTAGAAGAAGAAGAAAAATGAGGAAGAGGATGATCTTATCCAATAGATAGTTGAAAAATGCCATCTTTTCTGATGGATTTGAATTTTTTTAGCAGGTTTAATCTACTAGTGGAGGTGAATTCAATCTTGCTTCATTGAGAAGAGATGACAAGATTTTTTTGCTTTGGTGCATTCCCACATTGGGAAGAAGATATGGCAAGATGATTGCTTAGGTAGATTCTTGTTTTAGTAAGAAGAGTTGCAAGATGCTTGTCTAGGTGGATCTAGATGAATTTTTCCATCAACATAGGTCCCAAAATCTGGAGAAATAAGCAATACAAATAAAATAGTTTCTTATGTTTTCTTTGTAATCATTTTTATAAGTTTTGGAATATTTGATGTAAAGGGGCATAATAGTAAGAAATATACTGTCATGTTAAGCTAGGGGGTTTTGGAATATTAACACCTAAGTTTAATATATAAAGTCACATTATGATTAATTGATCAGAATGAAGATTTGTTAGATATAAGGGGTCATTAATAAGAAAGCAGGTAAGTGGATTAGGTAGCACATATACCAAATAATTAAAATAAAATGGAATCCTCCTCATTGTATAAGATGTTCCACCTATAGTAATATATCATATTCCACATCTTTTGTGTATATTGCATTCATTTTTAGTAGTATTTATATTTTTCACCTATTGCATAGTGTTATCCCTTGAAAGTGCATGGTTCATTTCACTTTTTCATGGAGTTTCTTTGCTTACTATCATAGTAGGGGATCCTTGGTGTTTAATGGTAGTGATGAGTTGCAACATAGAGATTTGGAGGCCATGAACCTTGTTCTTGCTTGCATGGGCACTTCTCATCAGCTAGGGAAAGGAAAAAGGCGTGAAGGATTTTTTTTGGCTTAATTGAGTCTAATCTCGAGGTGTTTCTCAGCACGAAGTACCATATGAGCATCTGATACATATTGGACCTCGAGTGCATGACATATGGCAAGTAAAGGGGTTAATGAGAATAGGAGAAATGCCCTTATTAGAAAGGTCCCATATGGCACTATGTTGCACTTGGGTTTGGCCAATAGCCCACCTAAGGTTGAATGTTCTCTTTAAGGAGATGGCTATGGCATGCTAGAGGCAAGAAGGGATAAGAAACTGCCCGAAGAGAGGAGTTTCTACGTATTTGGAGGTGTGCTTTCTTTTTGAGAAGAATTTTTGTGGCTAAGGACACATTGTTTAATCCATTTTCACACATTTGGAGACATATTTTACCTTTTTGGGGTATTTGGGGGTAAAGATACATGGCTTGATGCCTTTTCTACACATGTAGAAAATACCTTCTCATCATGTGTCAAATCTTCAAGACATTGTGGAATGATTGGCAAAAACTGGAATGCTGATTGAAGAACAAGTTTTTGTTTCTCTTGTTTTGAATAGGCTATTGCAATCCTTTTAGCATGAATGCAACATGAATTCTTGTTGCTAGTGGTGGGTGATTTTAAAATCTTTTAAGATATCTCTTGCATAGAGAGAAGTGCATGAAGAAGTTTGGCCTAAATTCTAGTGAAGAGAGCATGTTGTTTGAAAATCAAAAGGCTAATGTCAATGTACAAGGTGGTAGGTGTAAGAAGGCATTAAATGTAAAATTTTAGCAATGGAAGAGAAAAAGATGACATAAAAGAAATGTGACTCGCCTTTTGGTAAGAGGAAGATAGTTCACTTTAGATTTGACAAACCAAGACACAAATCTAATATTATAGAATTTTTTAAAACCTATAGAAAACATTTTTGATAATCATAATGAAACATTTTTTGTTTTACAAGGTGACATAGTTTAGTCTAAGGATTGTTGGTACTTAGAATCAACGCATATGATGCCCCATAAGGAATGGATTACATCAATGTCATTTCATGAAGGAGAGGAGGATTATGTACCCCACAACAATTCTAAATAGTTACAATAAGATGAGTGTAAATACTTTGATATGTTGTGCAAATAGGAGACACATATACTTATAATTAAACAACAATGGTTAGGCATATTGGATTTTTTGGATGTGTTTTATGTTCAATGCTTAGAGAAGAATTTCTTTATATCCATCAAATTATCGGTGTTATTATAACAAGAACATTTTGTCTTAGCTTATGAATATAGCTAGTTGACTTCATTTTCTCTATACATGTAGTTGTTGATGTCATCGAGACTTTCACATGGTCTTATGTGTGTCTTTTTACCAAAGCTTGCTTGCAAGGATTTCAACCTGGGCTATCTTAACAAGTGGCATGAGTTTTTTTTCAGGACTTAATCCAATAGATCGAACGATTTTTGCAAGTTTGAAGGAGAACATGGGGTTGGTGTTGGGCCTATGAAACGTGCATTTAAGTCATTAATTTTTGGTGCTATAAGTTCAACCACTACCTCTAGATGACCCAATGGCTAGCTTAAGGTGTCCATGGTATGATGGTATCCACCTTAAGAGGAGAATGTTGGAGTGGCTTTAGATCTATAACTTGTGTATCTTACTTGTTAGTCATCACTTCTCCATGCCATAAATTCAACCCCTACATATAAGTCCCCTCACGTCTACCTTAAGGTACTAAGTGAAGCTCATTAGATTGGAACTTTAATAAAGGTTGTGAAACTCATCACTACACATTGCTAGTGACAAGTTCGTTGGTCTTTAGTTATTAACTTATTAAACATAATCGTGAAGTACAATTTAAGGTTGGCAAATGATTGATTAAAAATGTGAAGTAAAACTATAAAGTGATTGCATTGAGGAGAGGCAACATACATCTATAAAAATTTGAAGCTATAGTGATGAACCAACAAGTTCCTTTAGCAGTTATTGAAAGTCACAATAAACAATGTTCAATGGGGATGCGTCCCCTAGTGTGGGGTCCATTCACCCCATGCTTCCCACACACCTAGGATGGGGGGATGCTTGGTGAAATGTTTCTCCACATACCCCTTTTGGTGAGATGCGGGGAGACACAAGGGAAAGGTTTCCCTAGTGTGGGGGATGCATTTCCCTAAAAGGGGTGCTTCTGGGTATCCCCCCTCAAAAGGGGGATGCCCAAAAACACCTCTTTTGAGGGTTGACACCCATAAACAACCCTTTTGAGGGGGGATGCCCATAAGAAGCCATTTTGAGTTTGAGTTATATTAATTTACTATTCCAGTGTTCAAACTTCAATATCTACTATAGTTTATTTTATTTAGTACTAATTAGATTATAGAATGATGAATGATGAATTTAAATTTTAAATCAATTTAGAATCGAGAATGATGAACGATGAATTTAATTTTTAAATCAATGTAGATTCTTGAATGATGAATGATGAATATGGATCAATGTATTTCATTATTGAATCTTGTGGTGTATTGATGAATGATGATTATGAATGATGTATGTATTATTATGAATGATGAATATGGACTGGTGTATTTCATTATTTAATTCAATTATGTATGGATATATTGATCAATTATGTTATACTAACATCCCCGTGTCCACCGAAATTTCCCTAAAATTTGAGGGTCATGCACCCCTTGTGCGTCTCCCCACACTAGCATTCCCCAATCCAAGAGTCTTGGTGGATAGTAGTGGATAGTTATTCCATGGATAAGTCCCACTGGTTAGTAGTGGATAGTTATTCAATTTAAAGGGGTCCACTTTATAAGGCCCTCTAGGTAGCTGGCACCCATTAGTGATGGGACTAGAAGTAGTGGAGGTTTTCAATATGGAAAAGCTATAAAAAGTGATATGAGACTATGTAATGTTTGTCTTTTGTTGTGTATTTGGAGCTATGCTCAGTGAAAGGTCACCCCACATGAAGAGGAAAGTGAACATTGTTTTCTTTCCTTGCATTATCAATATACAAGGATATTTTCTACAAATTACATCTTATTGTCTCTTGTTTCTGGTTATGTTGTAATTATATTCTTTGTATACTTGGTTGTGTTCCAGTTTTGAGTGTTGTGGGTACTCTCTTAGATTTGTAGTTGATATCACATGAAAGGCTTGGCTATATTTTTGAAGAAAAAGTATAAAGCATTAAAAAATGGTAGAAAACTGATGGGGTAATAGAATTGAGGTTTTTTAGATTGAGCATAGCATGCAGTAATAGTATAGTTCAAAAGAATTAAATAGCTTTTGCATGTCACTTGGCATATAATGATAGCTAATGGTGTTATATAGCCCACAACAAAAAAGTAAGGTAGTAGAGAGAACAAATAACTGGAAGCATGTTACAAGCGATAGGTTTTAATTACTCTTTTTAGGATGAAGTTGTTGGATTTGTATATCTAATGAGCAAAAGTCTAACGAAAGCAACCCAGTTTATTATACCTTAGGAGTACCCAGTTTACTATATGTTGGCAAGGTCCCACTAGATTTATGCTCCCAAGAGAGTAATGTGAGTTTACAAGGTCTGTTAATCTAAAAAATGTGTAGTAAGTCTTCCTTTCTTGTTGAAATTTTGGGTCCACTACTTCTAGTTACTATCAAATCATCAACATCTAAAGTGGAATAAATCACCAAGTGGCCTTTACATACTTGAGCTCAACCTATATAAAATATACATGAATGTGCACATACCATGCTTTGCGTGCTTGCTTCAACCTATCCAATGCTTTTGGCAGTTTACACAAGATTTTCATTCTGAATTTGTGAAGCTAGGTGTTAGTCAATGTAGACATTTTCATTTATCCACCCATTTAGATATGCACTTTTACATCCATTCGATACATTGTCCATCCATAATGCATTATAATGTTAGCATTAGTATGAATTGTATTGATATTTGCAATAGGCATGAAAGTTTCTTCATATTTTACTTCGTTTTGTGCATAGCCTTTGGCTACCAATTGTGCTTTATAGTTATAATTTGTACCGTCATATTTGTACTTTGTCTCATATACCCATTTGCTTCCAATGACATTCTTATCTTCATGAAGTTTATCATGTTTAAGTTTGGTTCTTTTGGAATGAGTCTATCTTGTTTTTCCTAGCTTTGTGCCATTCTTCTGTTTAGTTGTTGCTTCAAAATTTTGAGACAGTTCTATGCTTAACATTGTAGACATGCAAATTAATTATAGGTGGCGTTTACAATAACATGCTTCTTCGAAGTTACATTTTCTCCTTTTGTGCACTTTGTTAGTTTTTGTAATCTAGCCTTTCACTTTATCAACATTGTTGGGATTTATGCTTGAATCTTCTACCGTCTTGATTAATGATTGTAATGTATTGGTTTATGTATTGTTTGAATAATATGATTCTTCATGTGCCCCTTAATCATCAATAAGTTTGTGCCATTCTTCTGTTTAGTTGTTGCTTCGAAATTTTGAGGCAATTCTATGGTTAGCATTGTAGACATGCAAATTAATTATAGGTGGCGTTTACAATAACATGCTTCTTCGAAGTTACATATTCTCCTTTTGTGCACTTTGTTAGTTTTTGTAATCTAGGCTTTCACTTTATTAACATTGTTGGGACTTATGCTTGAATCTTCTACCGTCTTGATTAATGATTGTAATGTATTGGTTTATGTATTGTTTGAATAATATGATTCTTCATGTGCCCCTTAATCATCAATAAGTTCTAGATAAATTGGTTCTTTTGCATTGTTAAAAGTTTTTGGTTCGTTCACAGTGACATTTTGTCATTAAATAAGAAATTGCACTTTTTCACAAGCTTTTGATTTTGAAGATCCCATTATTGATATGCTTCTAATGCTCATCATAACTAATAACATACACTTGCATCCTGTATTACCCATTTTAAAATTGCCCTCTTTGTTGGTAACATGCACATATGCCATACTTTTGAGTTTTGACCACACATTAATGCTTCACTATAGGTTTGTGTGCACTCCACTATTCCTTGGTTGGTATTCTCCACACAACCTTTGTCAACTTGCAATTTTTTAGATACACCATTCAATCACAGTTTTTGACCCAAAATTTATGATCAACTCCTTTGTATTTCGATACGTTTTACACCAAATCTTGTCTATCATGGTTCTTGCACTCTTCAACTCCATTATACTTGGGTGTATTTCTAGGTTTTTAAATACTAGA
This sequence comes from Pinus tabuliformis, assembly GCA_031772625.1. Taxonomy (NCBI): domain Eukaryota; kingdom Viridiplantae; phylum Streptophyta; class Pinopsida; order Pinales; family Pinaceae; genus Pinus; species Pinus tabuliformis. The sequence goes on from CM062805.1 coordinate 441,607,511, forward strand.
TCTGATTTAAATTCCTAGCAATTTATTTTATGCCCAGGGAAATATTCACCCAGTGAATTTTTATTTGAAAAACTGCAGAATAAAAATACACTGGTATTTTAACTTAAATAATTTGCAAAATTGCAGCAGAAACTTAAATAGAAAACCAGTCCCAAACACAACAAAAGATTTCACCCTCCAATTTTTTCGTTGACCTTATTATTCAGGAATATTATGGGCTCCCTTAACATAGATAATAACCGTCAGAGAATACACAGGAAATACAACTATTGGAACATGGCAAAATTGCCCCCCAAAAATTTTCCTTGCACTTTTGCTGGCTGTCTCTCACAAGTATGACCCTCTTGAAGCTGCTCGACCCTCCACTAGTGCGGCCTCCACCCTCTCAGCGTCCCCACATTCGTGGCACACTTGTTGGAACTTGGCCTCAACGTCCCGGCCTCTCCAAGTTTGCGACAAACTTTTGACATCAACACCAGAAAGTTCTTGGCCCTTCACTTGTGTGCTCCACTTGTAAAAATTGTTGTGCTCACTTGAATCTCTAGCTGCACATTCAGTCTTGAATCTCACACTCTTGAGAAATTTGCTCTCCTAATAGTTTGATGTGTCTCCCTCCTCTCCCTTAGGCTTTTTTTATAATTTTTCATTGCACTAGATCCCTAACCCTAGATATCCTAAGTGATGGATGGTTGGGATTAGATCATAGGCCTCACTTTTCAGTGAGTTAATTCACTTTTCATTAGAAAACCTTAGCCCAATAGCCAACATTAATTGATTAATTAATGTGCTTTTCCTAAGTTAGACTTGGGAAAGAATCCTAAAATCACTTACTTCATAAATTGAAAAAGTACCTAAAGAGGCTTTTGGACATATTTTGCATGCTTGACACTTAGCCTATGTAAAAGCACCTATCTGAGCTATCTCCTAGCGAGGAAGGTTATTTACACCACCCCTATCTTATCTTTGTAGAAAAAAACCTCCCCTTCACCAAGGGCTTGGTGAGAATATCAACATATTGCTCATCTCTAAAGATGTTTTGCTATTCAATTACCCTATGGACCTTGTCTTTGATGAAGTGATATATGACCTCTATATTCTTGGACTTGTCATGAAATATTGGATTCTCTGAGAGTTTGATGCAACTCTGATTATCACAGTGAATCAATGTGGGATCCAATTTGAAACCAACTAATCCCATGAGCATCTTTTGAGGACAAATGGCCTCACAACTTGCCAAACTCGCTACTGAATTGAGTGCCAAGGAAGACTGCTTCTTGCTAAAGCATGAGATCATCATTGATTTGAAGTTGAAGCAACACCTTGAGGCGCTCTTCCTATCCACTCCACTCCTGACCCAATCAAAGTCTATGTAACCCTGTAACTACACTCCACCACTCCTGACATACCTTACACCTTGCTCCATTGTACCTCGATGATACCAAAGCACATGCTTCACTGCAACCTAATGCATCCTCCTCGACTCTACCATGAATTGGGTTAGGGTGCTCACAACAAGGCATATATCTGGCCTAGTGTTGACTAGATGCAACAAAGAACCAATTAGGTTCCTGTACAATGTGGGATCCACCAACTTTGACCTGGAAGCATTCAACTTCTTCAAGTTGGTAATAATGGGTGTAGACATAGGCTTGCAATCTACCATCTCAAATCTCTTCAAGATATCAACTGCATATTTTCCCTATCCCAGGAAAATCTCTCCTGTTTGCTGCCATAACTCCAATCCTAAAAAATAGTGCATCATGCCAATGTTCTTCATCTTGAACTCTGAAGCAAGATCTCGCTTGCACATCTTTATAAGCTTCTCTGGCCTTGTGAGAAAGAGTCATCCATGTAAAGGACCAGGATGAGTGAACCATCCCCAAGTAGTACATGGTACAGGTTGGGATTTGCCTCCCTCTTGGTGAGGCCCATGTCTAGCAAAAACCCATCAATCCTCAAGTACCATGCGCTCGGTACCTGCTTGAGTCCGTATAGTGCCTTCTTCAACTTGCATACATGAGAATCTATTCCATTCACCTAAAAACCCTGACGCTGCTTAATGTAGACCTCCTCCTTAATCACTCCATTGAGGAAGATTGTCTTCAAATCCATTTGATGCATCCTCCACCTCATGTCTAAAGCAATAGATATAACAACCTTGATAGTAGTATACTTGAGAAGTGGAGCAACTGTTTGCTCATAACTCACTCCCTCCTTTCGGGAAAACCTTCTTGCCATAAATCTTGTATTACGCTTTTCAATATTGCCATCCACAACATGCTTGATCTTGTAGAATCCCCTGGAACTAGTCATTGATTTTTCTTTTGGCTTGAGCACAATGTCCCACACATCATTCTTCATGATGGAGGCATACTCATCCACCATGGCATCCTTCCAAACCTACTTGAATTGCAACCTTCTCAAAATTGGAAGGCTCGAAATCACTACTATCACTCACAAGTGCCATATAACCAATTTTTTGTTGTTGTTGTTATTTATAATTTTTTTTTGTTGTTGTTGTTGTTGTCTTTTTCGTTGTTCTGCTGTGGTGGTCTAGTTTCCCTTAAAGTCCTTGTAGAAGCCTCCACATGCTCTTGAGCATCTCTCTATGTTTGCTCAAGCCATCTTGGCCTCCTCCTTACAAAACTAGAAGGAACTTCCAACTCATCCTGATCTAAAGTTTGAGTCGCAACTGTGAAAATTTCTAAATAGAAATCCAACTGCAGTGACTGATATTATTTCTTCTACCTATTAATTCAGAAATAAGTTATTTACAGTGTTTCTACAAAAATATCGAAATAAATTCTACTGCAGCCTTCATCATTAAAATACTTTGGAAAGTAGGTGCAAGGAAAACTACTAGCACAAGTATAATCACAATGACACAGTGATTTTGGACAATTGTCCCTGGGAAAACCCAATGTGGGAAAACCAGTGTAGCAGATGAGGGTTTCTTTATTGATCTTCAACAAAAAGTTCATGTACAAGATACAACCAACAGAATAGAAGAGGAATTTATGTGAGAAATTTTACAGACAATATTCCCATGCTTCTCAGCAGATTCTAACTCTGGAGAGGACCCGTTGCCCCCTCTACGTCTCACTGTGTCAGCTTCTGTGTAGGGACTGCATAGTCCCTATGTCACAATCTCTGCGCTGTTCCTCCTCTGCTCTGTGTCTTCTTTCTGCTCCTGCACTCATGACTGATGTTGATTCCCTCTCGCCTTCTCACCTGAAACTCTCCCTCTGATTCGATTTCTTCTTGTCGAACTTCGACTAGTGAGAAAATCGATCTTACTTGGATAACTGAGTATCTGCCTGGTGTGTTTTCCAAATGTCCATCGAAGTACTTCTTATAATCTTCCAGTTGAATAATCAACGGTCCAAATTAGATTCTAATGAATAGCTCAGATCATATTGACTTGATCCTCGTCTTCTTCTAGAAGTTTCACCTTCAATTTAATTAATACCCTTTAATTATTTTAATTTCCTAAGTTTAGACTTAGGCACCCATTAAAAATAATTAATTATTTTAATAAAACTGTTTCTGGGTGGAATTTTCCAAAACGATTTTTGGGTATTGTGGAATACATGTGTCCTAGCCTCCCTGCAAATTTTGAGACTTAGAGCACATCCGATGCTACCATAAATCAACACTCCCTAGCAAGGAATGTGCTTTAGTAATGCAACCTGCTGAAGCATTACTCTGATTCTTTGACATCTTCCTCTATGTTGTTGATGTCTGACACTGTCAATCAACTACTGCACAAATGTTGCATCTGTACTGCTGCTGGCCTTGCCACCGCCAACACTGCTTCTGTACTGCAACTCCCTCTCATTTTTTGCCACTGCAACTGAGAACCACCTATTTCTGCTACTGAAACGGATTGTCTACCATACCCATTTCCTCCCTGAACTGGATGAACTTAGCTCTTCCTAGAGCTTTTGTAAATACGTTTGCTACCTAATTTCCTGTGGAGACATACTGCGACTGTATTGCCCCACGTTGAACACAATCTTTGATAAAGTGACATCTCATATCAATGTGTTTTGACCGATCATGAAATACTGGATTCTCAGAGAGTTTAATACAACTCTGATTATCGCATAAAATATTGGTCGCTTCCATCCTCTTCCTAAAGAAACTCACAGGTAGTTTTCTAAACCATATAGCTTCGCACATAGTTGTGTTGGCTGCCATATATTCTGCTTCTGCTGAGCTTAGAGCTATTGACTTCTGCTTCCTGCTGCACCAAGAGATCATTCCTGATCCAACGCTGAAGCAATACCCGGAGGTACTTTTCTGGTCTACTAAACTACCTGCCCAATCTGCATCTGTGAATCCATTCAATCTGATGTCATCTCCTTGGGTGTATTTCAACCCATATCTGATTGTTCCACACACATATCTAAGAATGTGTCTAACTGCTGCCCAATGCACCCTTTTCGGTTCCACCATGAACTAACTAAGGGTGTTGACAGCGAAGCAAATGTCTGGCCTAGTGTTGACTAGATACATGAGTTACCTAATGAGCTGTCTGTACAGCGTGGGGTCCACCTTCCTTGTCTCCTGATGCATCTATTTTCTTCTAGTTGGTGATCATGGGTGTAGCCATGGGTCGACAATCCTACATTCTGAATCTCTTCAGAATCTCTGTAGCATATCTACCTTGCCCAATGAAGATCTCCCCATTCTTCTGCGAAACTTCCAAGCCTAGAAAATAATGCATCAACCCCATATCCTTAATGTCGAATTCTGCTTCAAGATTCTTCTTGCAGTCCTTTATGAGCTTACATGACCCTCGTAGAAACAAGTCATCCACATATAATACCTGGATAAGTGGCTCATTCTCCACCATTAGATAGTAGAGATTGGGATCAACATCACTCTTGACGAATCCCAACTGTTGCAAGTAACTATTAATTTGACCATACCATGCTCTGGGTGTCTGCTTGAGCTCATACATGGCTTTCTTTAACCTGCAAACATGAGTTCTCTTTTCATGAGTTTCGAAGCCTTCGGGCTGTTCTATATACACCTCTTCTTTTATCACCCCATTCAAGAATGTTGTCTTGACATCCGTTTGGTGAATCTCCCATCCCATTTGAGCTACTACGGATATAACAGATCTGATAGAGGTATATCTGATTACTGGGGTGAAGGTCTCCTCATAGTCTATTCCTTCCTTTTGTGCATACCCCTTTCTTACGAACCTAGCCTTGTACTTTTCTATACTGCCATCTACAACATACTTGATCTTGTAGATCCACCTTGATCCTACCACTGATCTATCCTCTGGTCTAGGTACCACTTCCCAGACATCATTCATCATGATAGAACTATACTCTTCTACCATTGCATCCACCCAAACTCGGTGTTGTACAACTTCTTGAAAGTTGGAGGGTTCTTCAACTTGTGCTACCAAGGCTTGGTACATGTTAGTCTGTCTACACTGCCTCTTCTTGGTTCTAGGAGCTCCGACAAGCTCCTCTGCGTCCCTTAACATTCGCCATACTTCCCTGCTGGTTCTACCAGTGGTGGTGGGAGGCTCAATCAAATCTCCCTCCTGTTCCTGCGGTTCCATCTGCTGAGAACTACCTGGATTTCCTGTTTATGAGGAAATACTGGCACTGGTCACTGTGCTTGATCTAGGTGTCTGTCCTCTTGCTTGTCCTCCTTCCTGCCTCTACTACTGTTGGAATAATGGAACATCTACTGATTGACCTTCTGCTGACATCTCTCGAGATTTCCTGAAAGCTCTATCCTCCATGAACTTTGCATCTCGTCTTACTACAATCTTCCTGCCGCTAGGAATGTAGATTATTTATGCCTTTTAGGTCTCGCTATATCCTACGAGGTACCCCTTTTATGCAGTCTGATCCAGTTTACTACGCTTCTTGTCTGGAATGTGACAATATGCCACACTTCCAAATATGTTGAGATGAATCACCTCTAAATTCTTCCCTGTGAAGAAACGTTTAGGCGTTTTCTTCCCCAATGCTTTGTGAGGAGTTCTATTCTGGATATACACTGTTGTGCTGCAAGCCTCTGCCCATAAGAATCTAGGCAAGTCTTGGTCATACAACATAGCCTTTGTCGCCCCAACAATACTTCTATTCTTTCTCTTTGCTACTCCATTCTGCTCTGGATTGTATGGAGCTATCCATTCTCTTTTGATGCCCTCCTCTGCGCAGAAATCTGTGAAGTCTTTGTCTGTATACTCTCCACCATTATCTGAACACAATACCTTTATCTTTTTCCTTGTCATGTTCTCTACGAGAGCCTTAAACTCTCTGAACCGATCAAAGACCTCATCCTTGGTCTTTAGGAAATAGATCCAGGTTTTTCTAGAGTGATCATCAATAAAGGTGATGAAGTATTCGCCACCACTAAGAGCTCTTGTGGACATTGGGCCACAAATATCAGAGTGTATCAATCCCAATACGCTTTCTGCTCTGTTGTTACTTCTGGAAAACACTGCTTTAGTGTACTTCCGTAGTACGCATCCTCTGCATACATCATCATTCTCAGTACTAAGGACTGGAACTCCTATAACAGTCTCTTTGAGCATCCTCAGTGCTCCCATTTGCCGATGCCATAGTTCATTCAGTGCCCTTTCACCATTATGATTGCTGCGTATCAGCGCCATTGGAGACTCGAGCTGCAATCTATATAGTCTGTTGCTTCGAGCTCCAATTTGTGTCTTCTTATTCCAGCTTGGATGTTTGACATATACTTTCCTTCCAATGAAGTATACATCGTATTCCTTGTCCAGTAACTGGGACACTGGTATCTGATTCATTCCTAACCCGGGCACATGAAGAACATTAGTGGCTCGAACGCTGGTTCCTGCTTTTGTTTGAAATGCTATGGTGCTTCTCCGTACTGGAGTTCACTTCGTTCTGTTGACCATAGTAATTTGGAAGTCCATTTTCTCTTCTTCATAGCTCGCGAAATATTCTCGTACTCCAGTCATATGGCTGCAGCCCCGCTATCAATATACCAAACATCTACCGACGCTGAACTTGACAAGCATGTGAATTCTTCTTCCAATCTAGAAGATAATTCAACAATATCTTGATTTTCCATCTTTCTTTGTGCTATTTTTCCTATCAATTTCTGACGCTTTTTTGCCCCAGCAACTGCTGCAGAAAAAATTGCATCTTCACCTGAAGACTGCTCTATGCTAAAGCTTTTGCGTTGCTCCCTCTATCACTGGCAACCTTTGATCTGGAAATCTTCCTCTTTGTCGACTCTCTCAGAGAGATATTTTCCTATGAAATTTTGCCCTCATAGACTGGATTGCGCAATTCTTCTAGGGATTCGATTTTCTGCCTATGCAGTTTTTTCGAACTCCCACCTTCTCTTCAACGCTGGCTCTTTCGGTCTACACTCCTCCTTAACTCACTCTGATACCATGTGCAAATTTCTAAATAGAAATCCAACTGCAATGACTGATATTATTTCTTCTACTTATTAATTCAAAAATAAATTATTCATAGTGTTTCTACAGTGAATATCAAAATAAATTGTACTGCAGCCTTCACAATTAAAATACTACGGAAAGTAAATGCAAGGAAAAATACTAGCACCAATATAATCACAATGACAATTATTTTTAGACAATTGTCCCCGGAAAAACCCAATGTGGGAAAACTAGTGCAACATAAGAGGGTTTCTTTATTGATCTTCGACAAAAATCTCATGTACAAGATACAACCAGCATAATAGAAGAGGAATTTTTGTGAGAAATTTTATAGACAATATTCCCATGCTTCTCAGCGGGATTTTGACCCTGGAGAGGACATACTGCCCCCTCTGCATCTCACTGCATCAGCTTCTGCGTAGTCCCAACGTCACGGCCTCTGCGTTGCCCCTCTGCTCTGCATCTTCTTTCTGCTCCTGCATTCCTGACTGATGCTGATTCCCTCTCTCCTTCTCACTTGCAACTCTCCCTCTTATTCAGTTTCCTCTTGTCAAACTTTGACCAGTGAGAAAATCGATCTTACTTAGGTAACTGAGTATTTGCCTGGTGTGTTTTCCAAATGCCCATCGAAGTCCTTCTTATAATCCTCCAGTTGAGTAATCAACGACCCAAATTACATTCTAATCAATGGCTCAAATCATATTGATTTGATCCTCGTCTTCTTCTAGAAGTTTCACCCTTAGTTTAATTAATACCCTTTAATTATTTTAATTTCCTAAGTTTAGACATAGGCACCCATTAAAAATAATTATTTATTTTAATAAAACTGTTTCCAAATGGAATTTCCCAAAACGATTTCTGGGTATTTTGGAATACATATGTCTTAGCCTCCCTGCAAATTTTGAGGCTTAGAGCACATCCAATGCTACCATAAATCAACAACAACTGGTGGTGGTGCTGGTCTTTTCTCAATCTTTGGAGCCTCCTGCTCCTTATACTTTGTCACTGTTGGAATGGGTTCATGTGACTTCCTAAAGGGTCGACTCTCCTTGAACTTGACATACCTGCTCACCACTGTCTTTCCTTGTGATGGATTGTTCACTCTATATGCATTTGAAGTCTCGTTGTACCCCACAAAGATGTCCTTTTGTGTTGAGGGCTTTAGCTTCGTTGCTTCTCTGAAGGTACATGGTTATAAAATGGACACCCAAAGATGTGGAAATGACCCACTTCCAGTTTCACCCATGTGAGCAGCTCCTTTGGAACTTTTTTTCTCCAAGACCTTATGAGGGTTCCCATTTTGAATGTATACGACTGTGTTGGATTCTTTTGCCCAAAGGAACATGGGAGTATCCTGATCATGGATCTTAGCCTTGGTAGTTCTAACGATGGTAATTAGGGGTAGAGAAAAGTAGAGAAAAGACTTTACAATATACAAAGTTCAAACAACATACTAGTAATGTCTTACAAATTTTGCAACAAATGAACACCTACATACCTCTCCCAACATTGTGACTTCTTCCCAATGACTAGCTATTGGTCTCTTATAAAGCCCAAGATTCAGTAGCTAGAAACCAACCTACATACCTCTCCCGACATTGGAACCTCTTCCCAATGACTAGCTATTGGTCTCTTATAAAGCCCAGATTCAGTAGCTAGAAGTTCAACCTCAGCTCAAGAACCTCTATAAATTGCAAAGAACTTTATGAATGAAGCAAAATTCACCCTAGCCTTTTTGCCTTCTATCTTGCCATCACATCACCATAAATGCTTGATCCTCATTTCATGTTCCACCACCTTGCATGCATTTACCTCCCCTTGATTTTACTTTCAAATTTGTGACTATACCCATCAGGTGTTAGCTTTTAGAAATAGTCTATTAGCAACAACTATAGTGCAATATATTAACAACTAACGAAGCAAATTTATAAGAGATGTATTCATAAGCTGATTTTTCATTTGTGGTTGTATATCACTAGGATCTCTTGTAGTTCAAACTCTTTAAAATATATGTGATGCTCAAAGCATTTCATCATGCTTCCAGATATGCTATCATTGAACTCAATAATATCTAAACTAATTTCTATTGTCAATATAATATAATCTAGATGCTTGTAATACTTCGTAGTGGGACACTTGCTTATTGCTTGCTTTCATATTTATGATAGGAAAAGCAAAGACAAATCATAGTTCATCCTAGGCATTGCAATTGTTTGCAGGCTAAAACAAGTTGGACCATATATGGGTTATCAAAAGGGTGATCAGTGTTGGCCATGTCAAGTTTTGGAGTTGAGCAAGTTTTTTATGAAATTTCTTGTTGATCAAAGTTGAGTGTTTTAGGGATCAATTTTGACCAATTGAAATTTGGGTCACCCTAGTCAAACTCTTGTGCCAATGTGTCTATGATCTAAATTTTTCATGTGCAAGAATCTTTTGCACTAGAGTTGATTTGTTTCAATTGTCACTACGCCACCTTGTTTCTTTGAGGTCTACATTGATGCTAACTGTCCATATCTGCATGTTCTAAATAACACTTAGCACATGTTTTCCATTATTCCAAACATTGAACACAAACTATTAAGGTTTTCCCACCTGGCTTGGTGGGTACCATACATAGGGTTTGGTTCTTTCGTTTGTGTTGTAGTTTTGACAGATGCACTATAAAGCAACCCAAAACCAACATGTTCCAACGTCCAAGAGAAGGAAGAGTGTAATGGAATTCTTGTTTTCCATTGTTTGTTTGCAATGGAGTCTATGTCTCTTCATTGACCTAGTATTGTAGTTTTGCTCATGTCACTTCTTGTTATTGTAACCATCTAGATGTTGGAAGTAAGAGGTGATGAGCATAGAGTAAGCAATGTTGGGATATATATTTTTGAGAGTTTTTTGTAAAGGGGAATCATCTCACCAAGGAGTTGGTTCATGCATCTTTGATCCTCATATTATACGAAAATCCCCAAAGAACCTCAAGGATCTCTAAAGTCCAAACAAGTAACGATTATGACTATAAATTCATAATAGATATTACATTTAAATTTGAAACGGTCTTTTGACCGACATTCCCACATTTATGATGCACCATTTGAAGATTATGATGCCTTTATATGTAGTTGATGTGAGCAAACTTGAATTTGGGCTGGTGGGATTCTCAATCTGCAAAGTAACCACTATCTGTTATAGCTTAGAGTTTAGATAAGGTTGGCCTTGAAATGAATATAGGTGTGAAAGATGTGATAAAGTTTTGATGCTGGTGGCTCATTTGGCTTAGTACATGTGGCTTTTAAGTAGCATTTGTATACGTCTATTAGTATCCCTTTCAATGAATTGGGTTGCATTGATGGAGAACTTTGTTGGTCATGTCAAGTGTCAAAGCTGAGCATGTTTTTATGAAATCCATTGTTGATCAAAGTTGAATGTATTAGGGATTAATTTTGGCTAAGTCAAATTTGGGGCACCCTAGTAAAACTCTTGTACCAAAGTATCTCTTAACTAAATTTTGCATGTGCCAGAATGTTTTGCACTAGAGTTGGTTTTTGTCAATTGTTAGTATGCTACCTTCCTTCTTTGACGTTTGCATTGATGCTAAACTGTTCATATCTGCATGTGCCAAGTAACATTAAGCATACATTTTCCATTATTTCCAACATTGAACACAAAATATCAAGGTTTCCACGCCTGGTTGGGTCCTTTTGTTTGTGTTGTATTTTTGATGAATGCACTATAAAGCAACCCAAAACCAACAAAGTTGTTAGTTGTCACATGTTCCAACATCTAAGGCCCAAAAGTGTAATGGGATTCTTGTTTTCCATTATTTGTTTGCAACAGAGTCTATGTCTCTTCATTGACCTAGGATTGTCGTTTTGCTCATGTCACTTATTGTGATTGTAACCATCTAGATGTTGGAAGTAGGAGGTGATGAGTGTGGAGTAAGCAACATTGGGATATATATCTTTGAGAGTTTTTTGTAGGACGGTAAGCATCTCACCAAGGAGTTGATTGGTACATCTTTGATCATATGAAAATCCCAAAGAACCTTACAGATGTCTAAAGTCCAAACAATTAATGACGATGACTACAAATTTTATAATAGATATTACACTTAAATTTGAGATGGCCTTTTGACCCCACATTCCCACACTTGTGTGCAACATTTGAAGATTATGATGTCTCTACGTGTAATTGATATGAGCAAACTTGAATTTGGGCTAGTGAGATTCTCAAACTACAAGGTAGCCACTATCTAGTATAACTTAGAGTTTAGATAAAGTTGTCCTTGAAGTGCATGTAAGTGTGAAAGATGTGATGAAGTCTTGATGCCAGTGGCTCATTTGGCTTATATTACATGTGGCTTTTAAGTAGGCTTTGTATACCTCTATCAATATCCCTTTCAATGATTTGGGTTCCATTGATGGAGAACATTGTTTAGAGAGGATTCTCAATATCTAGGTTTATGTGTTGGAGGAGACAAAGATTTAGAATATCAACCAGCCTAGATCCATCTTAACACCGGATCTATCAAGCACTGAAAGGGATCAAATCCCTCGAGGTGCAAACCTCTTTTTTGAGTGTAAAACTTGAGGAAAGGTTTGCACCTCGAGAGATTTGATCCCTCTTGGCGCTTGATAGATCTATGGTTAAGATGGATCTAGGTTGGTTATATAATACTATATCATATATATATATATTTATATCTATGTATGTATTTTTTTTCCCTCTCTCTATCTCATCCCCCAAACATATACACTCTATAGATATATATCTCTCTTTCTCTTCCTCCCTCTTCCTCCACCTCTCTCTCTTCCCCTTCTCTCCCTCTCTCTCTTTCCTCCCACTCTCCTCTCTCCCTCAATGGCTCTCCATCTCTCCCTCACTCTTTCTATCTCTCCCTTGCCATTCCCTGTCTCTTTCCACCTTTCTCCCTCTGTCTTTCTTTTTCCATCACTCTCTCCCCCTCCAACCCCATCTCTCTCTCTTTCTCTCTCTTGAGTCTCTCTTCCTTCCCCTCTCTCCCTTTCTCTCCCACCTCCCTTTGTCTTTCCCCCAATCACTCGCTCTCTCTCTTCCCCTTCTCTCCCTATCTCTCTCCTCTCCTCTTCTCTCTCTTCTCTCCTCTCCTCTCTCCCTCACTCTCTCTCCATCTCTCCCTTGTCAATCCCTCTCTCCCCACCTCTATCTCTCTATGTCTTTGTTTTTTCCTCCGTCTCTCTCCCCCTTCCTCTCTCTCCCTCTCTATCCCACCTCTCTCTCTCCCTCCCCTCCCATCACTCTCTCTCTCTCTCTTTGCCCTCCACCTTTGTCACTACCCCCCTCCCTCTCTTGCACCCCCCACCCCTCTCTCTTAAATTTGATCCCATTATATTGTGTTTAAGAAAGTATCTAAATTAAAAGCACTCAATTGGTTGTAAAATATTAAACCTATATTTTGAATCAATCACGTCAAAGAAAAACTAATAATGAAAAACTTAACCATGCATTATATTTCCTCTATTATTGTTAGTCACTTTGCTTGCTCTCATTGCTTAGATACTCAATTAAAATTGATCTATGCTGGTTCTTAATAATATTATTTATATTATATAAAATTTAAATTTCACATCTTTATACATAAAAGTATTCTCATAAATTTCACATCTTTATATATAAAAGTATTCTCATTTTTTTATGGGAATATTTTTAGTAGTCATAGAGGGTTTAGATATATATTAAAAGTAATTATAACCTTTTTCCTTTTAGATTTAATTAAAAAAATATTATAAAATTAAATTAAAATAAAATATTTTGATTGTGAATCAAGTTATGATTTTGGGCTTGTGTTATTGATAAGACATAGTATTGGCCCATGCTATTGTAACATAACATATTTACAAGTTAATAATATCCATGGTAAAGTGGTGGTGAATATCTATGGTTAAGAATCTTGTTAGATTGTTATAAAATAATTTGATTGTGACATAAGTTGTGTTTTTTGGGCATGTGGTATTGATAAGCCATGGTATTGGCACATGGTATTGTAACAAATTATCTTTACAAGTTAATAATATCTATGGTAAAGTGGGAGTGAATATCCATGGTTAAGAATCTTGTCGTATTGTTATAAAGTATTTTGGTTGTGAAGTAAGTTGTGGTTTTTGGGCATGTGGTATTGATAATGCATGGTATTGTCCCATAGTATTACAACTGTAAAGCCTAACAAAATCACAATATAAATAATTGAATTTTATTACTTTAATTTTATTATTATTAATTGAGCCAACATTTAAATGTTTATATTACTTTTAACTTTTTGTTTATTATTTTTAACATTTTATTGTTAATTGAACCAACATTTAAATGTTTACACTCATCTACGATATTACTTTAACTTTTTATTATTTTTAATTGAGCGGACATTTAAAATTGTTTACATACTTACATTACACCTACACATCTACCCGATACTGGGCTATAGAGCGCCTCTCGGCACAACTAGTCATGAACTCTTTTTAGCGAGTTACACATAGGATTTGGGATTTATGTAAGGGTATCTTTTATGGCCAAACTAGGAGTTTGTGATGCATTAAATCTTTTGAACATGGTCATAACATGGAAAATCATTGAAGTGAGGAAGGATCAAATGTTAAAATTAAGCTAAAATGATTTTGCAAAACTGATTTTTGTGCAGGTGTAGGTTTTGGGATCATAGTAATGAATGCCCTCTTGATGCGAATTTGACTTGTTTGCCTTAAGCATGGATCCAAACCTTACAATCTTAAAAGGGAGGAGTCACAAATATATTAAAGAAGTGATTTTTCACTTAAATATCTTTTTTTCCTACATGAATAATTCTCCCCACCTTCATGCCCATTGGCAGGGGTGAGAATTTGTTCATTGCTCATGAAGAGCCTAAGTTACAATTGGCTCACGTTGAGCCACTACTGGGATTTGAAACCAAGTGGGGAGGATAATGATTTTTCTTCTCATCCCCTCGAGCTAGACCTAACCGACACCTATTTTCAATAAATTGCAATTGAAGTTGGAGATGTTGTCTCTTCAAAGTTGTCAATGTTGCATATCCTCTAATCGTCATTTATTATGTTGCTTGGACCAATTTTTAAGATGAACTAGAGAGTAATTCTTTAAGTATAGGATGTCTCACTTATTCTACCTATTGTCATTCAAATGTTAGAGTTTCTTATAAATGGTAGTCCCATAAGGAATGTGACCTAATGAAGTCTCTTATAGATTTTGTAATGGGAACTTGTAATTCATTAATATAAACTCTAAATAGTGTAGGTAAGACTGGACACTTGTTTAATTCCTGTAGTAATGTGTATGTCATTTTTGATCCAATCAATGATAATCTTTGAGCCTTAAACATTAGCATCTTGAACTTTCTAGTGATTCCCACCTTGATTTCTTCTATGAGGCTTGTTATTTTTGCTTGGTTATTTGTTCATGATGTCTTGTTTATAAAGGAATAATAATTTTTGTTGCTTATATTTTTTTACACTTTTTGTTCCAACCTTGGTTGGATTGCCGTTGAAGCCCTATGAAAAGCAATGTTTACCCATCGATTGCAGGGTGAGTCTATACATGATAAGAGCATTTTTTACACTCTATTGCCCACCCGTTGATAATTTTTATTGTGCCCATTCGATTCTAGTAGTTAGAATTTTCTCTCGTTACGCATGATAGGCACCCTTCCTTGGTCTTGTGATTGCTTGGATTCTCCCTAGAGGAAAGGTTCTAACCTCACTAAGGGGAAAACCTAGGGATATTATGAAGCAAGCTACTCACTATCTCTTTGGCAGCCTTGCCCCTCACTTCTAGGTCTAGGAAATTGCCTCTTAACCTGGGTGGCCATTCTCTATACTTAATCATAATCTTATCATTTAGTATGAGTGAGAATATGGCTAGGTTTAGATTCTAACTCACATTGAAGGAAGCTGATCTAAGGTTGCTTGGAAGTGCTTTGAATGATAAATGGTTAATATACATGCAAATTGGTGAAGTATTTGGAGGATATTATGATATATAAACAACCATATGATTCAATGCTCTTTTAAATCTTGCACATTTGCATTAAGTATTCACCCAAACTATTCCAGCCCGTGAATATAGGATGATTGCTGAAACATTTGTCTTTGGCATGGTTGGCTAGAATAGGAAGACCAAAATGCTAGGTAAGCTTCTTTTTGTTTCAAATTTCATTGTCTCTTCTTCTTTTGTTTCAAGTGTCCATGTTTTTTCTTTTGTTTCTCTTATTTGTTGTAGATGCTTGGTGGACAAGTTGTAGCTCAAAAATATCCAACGTTACAAAAACTTACCATTTGGGTTCTTAGCTAAACATGTATCTCTTGAAGTTGTGAGTGCAACAAGTTTGTGTTTGAAGAAATATACACTAAGAAGTGGAATAGGTTAAAATTTGTCAAATTAAATTTTAAATTCATTGTAAATTATAACTATGTGACTCTGTAAATTATGTATTATAATTTATAATTTATAACCTTCACTGTTCACACTGGTTAGAATCCTAGCACCTTAATGATATGGTCTATGTCTACAACAATGTTTGATTGGTGGTGAGGCAAATTTAGAAAACACCTGACATGGAGGCCATTTCATTGGATGTGATTGATCCCATTTCTCTACGGAGGGTGGAAAGTGAGAGGCCTATGATGGACTCGGACCCAAAGTGGATAGAGGAGGCAGCCTGGGAGGAGGTGGTAGGAGAGAGTATGTTAGAGGGGGAGGATGTTCTAGAACAGACACCTTTACATGTGGTGGCTATTGACATTGGGAGTGCACTACCACCTTCACAGACATGGACATAGCACAAACATAGTTGGGCTTAGCAGTAACACTAATAGAGGACATCAGAATATAGCTTTTCCTTCTTCTTCTAAATGACATTAGAGTTTAGTGGCAGCCCCAGGGCCTTGTTTTTTTAGAGCACATTAGAGTCCAGTGCTAGGCCCAGGGCCTCCTTCGTTGAGTGGAAGACACATTGCCTTTGCTCATAAAAGGGGCATAAGGAATCGCTAGTTTATTTATCTGATTTCATTGTAGATGACTTTTGATAATCAGATACAGTTATTATATTTTTGATGATAGTTTGAGGTTTAAGAGTACGGACATGATTCAATAATGAATGTGTGATGTACCACTAGACATCTTATAAATCTTATATATTGGTTTTTCTTTTCATATTTATGTGGAAATGTGTTTATTTGGTGTTTTTGTTGCTTTATATGTTTAAAAAATAAAAAAATGAAATAATTTTGTTTCTTTTTTAAGTTTGCTGATATTTCCGACATTCTCCCCAATGTTATCTCTAAGTTGTTTTCCAGATCCTCAGCAATATATTCGCCAACATGATGCTTGCAATATAGTTAAAAATAGATTGTGAAGTGCATATAAGACATCAAAATGGTGACATTTATTCTGGATCTGTTTATAATCAGGTTTGGTGACAGTGCCATCAATTTTGTTTGCCTTGTGCTTTTGCTATATCATCATCGTAATATATGGACAGAGATTGAAATTAGACATACCATGGAGTCACGAGTATATCTTTATTTGCAATTGAATTTTTCCCAATCTTTTGTTATACTTGTTATTTTTGAAGACCCACGAGTGCTATTGTATTTCTTTCTTAGTTCTGTAATTATGTGCACAGCTTGCAGGTTTCAAGCTTGAGGTAGTTGAAACCGAATCTGCGGGTCATGCACGCACTTTGGCCAGAACAGTTGATCTCAATACTTGTCGTGATGGTAGGGGTTTCATGTATCCTTTTTGTTTTCTAATGAAGGAATCTCTCATATACTTGAATAGATATGGCTCTTTTGGCTTAAACACCAAGATCATAGTTAAAAAAACACTGTGATTTAAAGCATCAGTTTTGCTATTCTTATTGCACTGGTTTATCTCTGTTTCTGCAGGTATCATATGTGTTGGTGGAGATGGAATTGTAAATGAGGTTGGTTTATTTTTATTTGAGTGTGTGCTCTGCATCCTTTGGTTTTTTGTTTTATTTGTTGATATGAGATATGACCCAATAGTTTGTCACAGGGTATCCAAATTGCAAACGATCTTGTATCCAGACACAAAGACTTGTTGAGACAGACCGGGTTGAGTCTATTTTAGAATGTTAATTATTCTCTAAATGTAAAAAATAAGCTATTTTTAGACATGCTCATGTGAGGAAATTTATCTTTTGGAAGTTCCGAAGTAGTCTATCCTAGGCTAATTCTATATTCAATTGTAGATCTGTTTTTATCTCCATTTTTAAAATTTGTCAAAACATTAAGTGTTAAAGAGATTTGGTGATAGTTCTCTTGTGACCAAATATCCCTTACACCCATTTCATCTCCTTTGGTGCTTTTACTAGGGCTTTATTAGATTTTTCATTCTGAATTGACTCTGATGACGTGAGCAATGCCAAACCTTTATATCTCCAAAATTGCATGTAGTTCCATATGGATAAATCAGATGTACTCTGAATATTCTTTTGGGTTCCTTTTTTTTTCAGTCATATTTTTAAGTGGGTATTGCTCTTACAGTTCAATCTGGGTGAATCTTCATTCTGTGCAAGGCACACAACTTCTTCAGAAGACTGAGCAACTGTCTTCTTCTTCCCAAAAGTTTTCTCTATTTTTGCAAACTTCTCCACAAGAGAGTAAAAGGAAATCTCCTTAAGTTTGCCACTGGCTTGCAATGATTCAAGATAATGATAATAAATGGGATATAGTGCCTTGACGAAAGCTGTGAGAGGAACATCTATTTTAACTCTGGTAGCTTCTAGATCATGCATAATAGCTTTGATTTCAGAGGCTAGGGCAATGGGATTGTCATTTTTCAATTCAAGATTGAAGAGTTTGATCATAAGTTGGACTACTTCAAGCTCAGAGGGTGAGTCATATAAGTCTTTTTAGTTTCTTTAAAGCATCAAAGGTATTTGTAAATGGTGCAATGTGACGACTCAACTCTTCATTTACTGATGCAACAATCAAGGCATAGGCCTTGCTGTTCTTGTTTTACCATATGGCGAACTCTTTGTCTGATGTGGGATTTTCAGGAGGATTGATACCTTCTCCTTCGCAAACACCTTTCCAAAGTTCATTGAAAATGAGGGTATGTTTTATCTTTTTGGACCATTCATGGTAGTTCTCTTTGCCGAAGAGAACTACTACAACTATGGAGATGAATGAATGCATTTTCAAAAAAAAAAGGAAAGAACTATCTGTTGACAATTCTTGTGAATGGCAATGGTCCTAAAGTGTAGAAATTTCTCATTTCCCACCCCGGTTTTCAGTTTTACCTTATTTCTCCAAAATAGTTAAATTTCCTTTCCCATATCCATACATTCAACAACAGGAAAATAAATTTTGCTGAAAACAAAAATTCTGGAATATAATAGATTCTAGAATGCTGGAAAATGCAGAAATAAATATCAACACATACAAATAGCCATTTAACACATTTAAACACAATGATTTTTGGTCAAGGTGACCGACCCTGGAAAAACCCCTACAACTCTTGGGGAAAACCAGTTCGAAAGCTCCTTCTTATTTCTGGAAAATGCTTTTACAGTAAGATAAATATTCAACAAAAAATCAGCAAGCAAACTTTTACAACTTATCTCGTTTTCCGTGCCTCACAACCAACTGGAAAAAACTTGCAAACAGCAAAACAGAACAGTAATAAATGCTGTACGACATCCTCGATTTTTGTGCCCAAATTTCAGCCTTAAATGTTGCTGTACGGATTGCCTAGAAAAGCGTGCATGTTGCCATAAATGCTGTTGTACAGTTTTCCTCGATTTCTGTGCAGAAAACAACAGTACGACTATACAGACTTCTGCCTAGAAAAGCGTGCCAAGGTACAACCACTTGCTGTACGGCCTCCCTTGAAAAATGTGCCAACAAACTTAAGATTTTCTGCTCCTCGATTTCTGTGCTAACTTGCTGTACGACCTCCTTGGAATCTGAACCAAAATTGCTGTACGACCTTTCTAGAAAATCATGCCCAAAACTTGCCTTTCACTGTGTGCTAACTCAGCTGTACGGACTTGCTGAAATGCTACCTTGGAATGTGTGCCAAGCTGTTGCCTCCTCCTCACTGTCCAGAAATCTCCCTTGCTCTCTTGTTCTCCTTTTCTCAATCTGCTCATAAAAGAATGAATGACCTTTTCCTCCTTTAATGTAACCCTAAGTGACTTTTGGGGAATCCCTAAATCCAATCGCTGAAATAGATTGAGATCTAGGGCTGAGATTAAATGCTCATTTAAATCTGACTTTCTATTTTTTAATTCACCCCACTTTAATAAAGACCCACTTAGTCATTTATTCCCAAAGTCACTTTTCCTTTCTAATTTTACATTGACTTTATTAAAGTCACTTTAAAATTAGACTTAAGTAATTTTATCACTTAAAGTCACTTTTAAATTAGATTTGACTTTATAAAAATTATAAAGTCACTTTAGGAGAAAAATTAAATTCTTTTGGACACTTTTCCCTAGGCCAAAGATCAAAGCCTTAGGGAACCACCTGTCCTCCGGTACCAAATTTCAACACTCCATCTTACCGAGGAAGGTGTTCCTCACCACACCTATCTTGTCTCTAAAGTAGACATGCTTGCCTCGTGGTAAGGCTTTGGTAAGAATATCTGCAACTTGCTCATCAGTGGGAATATATTCAAGCTTCACAGCTCCCTTCTGAACATAGTCTTTGATGAAATGATATTTGATCCCGATATGCTTTGACCTGTCATGAAATACTGGATTCTCCATGAGTTTAATGCAACTCTGATTATCACAGTAAATCACTGAAGGTCTCAACGGCTGACCAAATAAGCCAAACAACATCTTGCGAAGCCAGATGTCCTCACAACTAGCTAGACTGGCTGCCATATACTCTGCTTCCGCTGAACTCAATGCTACTGACTGCTGCTTCCGGCTGAACCATGACACTACTGCCAAACCCAACCCAAAATAGCACCCTGAAGTGCTCTTCCTATCAGAAGCACAACCTGCCCAATTAGAATCAGTATAGCCTACCAATCTCACTCCATCCCCCTGCCTGTAGTCCAGACCATAATCCACTGTCCCCTGCAAGTACCGCAAAATGTGTTTTGCAGCCACCTAGTGAACCTTCCTAGGCTCACACATAAACTGACTCATCGTGTTGACTGCAAAACAAATATCTGGTTTACTGTTGACCAAATACATCAAGGAACCAATCAACTGCCTGTACAATGTGGGATCCACCAACTTGGAATCCGAAGCATGAAGCTTCTTCTAGTTGGTGATCATCGGTGTCGATATGGGTTTACTATCCTCCATGTGGAATCTGCCAAGGATGTACACAATATACTTTCCTTGCCCCAGGAAGAAATGCCCCTCCTCCTGCCACACCTCCAAACCCAAAAAGTAATGCATCAAGCCGATGTCCTTCATCTCAAACTCCGCCGCAAGATCTCTCTTGCAGTGCTCTATGAGTCTCTCTGCACCTGTAATGACTAAGTCATCCACATACAGCACCAGAATGAGAGGCTCCTCACCTATCACAATATAGTAAAGGTTCGGATCTGCCTCACTCTTTGTGAAACCCATCCCCTGCAAGTATGTATCTATCATGGAGTACCAAGCTATGGGAGCTTGCTTCAGGCCGTAAAGGGCCTTCTTCAGTCTGCACACATGGGGCTCCTTCCCATGCACCTCAAAGCCCTGTGGTTGCTCAATGTACACCT
This sequence comes from Pinus tabuliformis, assembly GCA_031772625.1. Taxonomy (NCBI): domain Eukaryota; kingdom Viridiplantae; phylum Streptophyta; class Pinopsida; order Pinales; family Pinaceae; genus Pinus; species Pinus tabuliformis. The sequence continues at coordinate 441,628,665 of CM062805.1, forward strand.
CCTCCTGTATGAAGCCATTGAGAAATGCAGTCTTCACTTCCATCTGGTGGATCTTCCAACCCATCTCTGCTGCTATCGATATAATGGAGCGGATCGAAGTATATCGAGCCACAAGAGCGAAGGTCTCCTCATAATCAACTCCCTCTACTTGGGAGAACCCTCTAGCCACAAACCTCGCTTTGAATTTCTCAATGCTGCCATCTGCAGCATGCTTTACCTTGTAAAGCCATCTGGAAGTAACCACGGATTTTCCCTCAGGCCTCAGCACCACCTCCCAAACATCATTCTTCATGATAGAAGAATACTCCTCTTGCATGGCCTCTCTCCTGACCCGCTGGCCAGCTGCCTCCTCATAGCTAGAAGGCTCAGAGTCAAGGATGCTAGTAGCCATTGCCATATAGCTACAGAACCTCTCAGGTGGTCTACTCTCTCTAACCAGCCTCTTAGGCTCAGCAACAGATGTGGCATCTCTCAAGGTGTCCTGAAGCCACTTGGGCTTCCTCTTCCTTGAGCGTACTTCTCCCATTGGAGAATGAAACTCCTCCTCATCATCATCAGGAGCCTGAACTCCTGACTGTCTGTCTGCTGTCCTCCTGCCTGCACCTGAACCTGTAGAAGCTGAGGTACCGTGTGAACTGTCCATCAATGGACTCCCTAGTGAACTGCTCTGTGGACTGCTCTGCATGCTGCCCGGAGCACCACCCCTCTGGCTCGGCGAGCCACTGCTCACTGACGGACCTGACATCCTCATAGATGTACCTCCGGATCCTCCTGATCCCTGCCCACTGGATCCCTGTGACTGACTCAACTGCTGCTGAGGGTCTGGCTGATCTAGATACTCTAACTCCCGTGACCTCCTAAAGGCCCTGTCCTCCTCGAACTTCACATCCCGCTTGACAACAACTTTCCTCTGTGCAGGAATGTAAATCCGAAAGGCCTTTGAGGTCTCACTCTAGCCCACAAAGATACCCTTCTCTGTGGTGGGCTCTAGTTTGGTCTTCTTCTCCTTGGGTATGTAGGAGTATGTAATGCACCCAAAGATACGAAGATGACCAATATCAGGCTTCTTCCCAGAAAAAGCCTCCTCCGGAGTCATGTGCTCCAAGGCACGATGCAGACTCCTGTTCTGCAAATAAACGGCTGTGTTGCAGGCCTCTGCCCACAAGAACAATGGCAACCCCTGATCATGTAACATGGCTTTGGCAATCCCTCCGATGGATCTGTTCTTCCTCTCCGCAATCCCGTTCTGCTGGGGGTTGTAAGGAACAGTGAACTCCCTCCTAATGCCTGCCTCTGCATAATAGTCAACAAACTCTCCAAGGGTGTACTCTCCCCCATTGTCCGACCTCAAGGACTTGATCTTCCGACCTGTCTGTGTCTCCACAAGAGCTCTAAACTCCTGAAACCGCTTGAAGACCTCACTCTTGGTCTTCAAGAAATAAATCCAGGTCCTCCTCGAGTGATCATAAATGAATAAAACATAGTACTCATATCTACTCAAGGAAACATGAGACATCCGACCACTCACATCGGAATGAATCAAATCAAGTATCCCAGTCGCTCTGCTGTCACTGTTGGGAAAAGGGGATTTGGCAAACTTGCCCATCGCACATCCTCTGCAAGTATCAAAGTGATCAGTATTGAAATCTGGCACACCTGTAGTGATCTCCCGCAAGGTCCTCAAGGCTCCATGATACATATGCCCCATCCTGCGATGCCAAATCTCACACAGCTCAGAACTGCTAGCTCTGCTGGCGGTACTATTGCTCAATGCCAAAAGGGGCTGGAATGCAAACTTGTACACCTTTGCATGGCGTACACCTATCACTCTAGCTGAATCAGCTGGAGTGCCCCTGGGATACATCAACACTTGTCCTCCCCTGAACAATACCTCATATCCTCTGTCCTCCAAAGCTGAGATGGATATGAGGTTCTTCCTCATCCCTGGCACATAAAGAACATCTGACACCTTCAAGGGAGGTTTGGACTCCCTCTGAAATGTCAGTGTCCCCACACCGACTGCTCTAACAACTCTGTCATCACCGAGTACTACCTCTATATCAGTGCCACTCTCTGAAAGCTCTGAGTATTCACGGACTCCTGTCATGTGACGTGAAGCCCCACTGTCCACATACCAGATACCTGAAGATGCTCCGTTAATCGAGGGAAAAGCATGCTCCCTCTGAACTTGTGTGGCAGGTGATCCTGCACTAGAGGAATCACACGCAGTGAACCCAAACTCCCGGTCAAAACGATCTGCAAAGTCCTCAACCTCTGCTGAAGCTGCCAAGCTCTGGTTCTTCCCCTTCTTCTTCTTCTTCTCCAGACACACAACTGCATAATGTCCCATCTTTTGACAATTCCAATACTTCACCTTGGAATAGTCCTTCTGTGTGTTACCCTGTTTACCTTTACCCTAGCCTTTGCCTCCACCATTGCTTGTGGAAGCCTGCTTCTTACCTTTGCCTTTCTTGCCTCCTGCCAACAGTGCTACATCCTCATCCTGGTCAACTGGCTTGGCTGCCCCAAGCTGACCTTTCTTGATCTCTTTTTGAATGCAATCATCCCAAAACCTCTCCCATGTGGGAAGGGTCTCACGTGCACAAACCCCATCAACAAAGTTCATCCATGAATGGGGGAGGCCATTCACTGCAATCCGCACCAACTCAGTGGGTGGAATGACCTCTCCAACTGCTGCCAACTCATCTCTCACATTAGTAATCTTTGTGAGATATCCAACTGCACTATCATTACCCATCTTAATGGTCTTCAACTTCTCTTTCAGGACCATTTTCCGGTTCTCATTGGTACTCTGGTAGAGATTGGACAATGCTGTCCACATCTCATGGGCATTTCTCTTTCCTCTCACATGAGGAATAAAATGGTCTTTGACTCCGTCTAGAATCAGTCTCTTACCCTTGTTGTTCTTTCTATTATAAGCAGCCAACTGAGTATCATCAATAGGCACAACAACAGGGTTCTGTGTGGTATGCACCATAATGTCTCAGACTTCTGCCTCCTCAAATATACTGTGCATTTTCTCCTTCCAAACGTTGTAATTGATATGCCCATCCAACCTATCCTCCACCCTCAATCCCAATGACATCCTGCTGTCTTAAAACTGAAAAATAGCACTGCTGTAGTAAAGATAAAATTGCTGTTTGTGAAAAATCAGCTTGCTGGAATTTTCTAAGTGAAAAATTAGCAGGCTGTAATTTTTCTCCTTGCTGTCCCAAGCTGCACTTCAGCACTCAAGCTCTGATACCATGTAGAAATTTCTCATTTCCCACCTCGGTTTTCAGCTTCACCTTATTTCTCCAAAATAGTTAAATGCCTTTTCCCATATCCATACATTCGACAATACGAAAATAAATTTTGCTGAAAACACAAATTCTGGAAATATAACAAAATGCTGGAAAATGCAGAAATAAATATCAGCACATACAAACAGCCATTTAACACAATGATTTTTGGTCAAGGTGACCCTGGAAAAACCCCCTACAACTCTTGGGGAAAACCAATTCGAAAGCTCCTTCTTATTTGTGGAAAATGCTTTTATAGTAAGAGAAATATTAGGCAAAAAATCAGCAAGCAAACTTTTACAACTTATCTCGTTTTTCGTGCCTCACAGCCAACTGGAAAAAACTTGCAAACAATAAAACAGAACAACAATAAATGCTGTACGACCTCCTTGATTTTTGTGCCCAAATTTCAGCCTTAAATGCTGCTGTACAAATTGCCTAGAAAAGCATGCATGCTGCCATAAATGCTGCTGTACAATTTTCCTTGATTTCTGTGCAGAAAACAACAGTACGACTGTACGAATTTCTGCCTAGAAAAGCATGCCAAGGTATATCCACTTGCTGTACAGCCTCCCTTGAAAAATGTGCCATCAAACTTCATATTTTTTGCTCCTTGACTTCTGTGCTAATTGGCTGTACAACCTCCTTGGAATCTGACCCAAAACTGCTGTACGACCTTTCTAGAAAATCATGCCCAAAACCTGCCTTTCACTGTGTGCTAACTCAGCTGTACGGACTTGCTGAAACGCTGCCTTGGAATGTGTGCCAAGCTGCTGTCTCCTTCTCCTCACTGTCCAGAAATATCCCTTGCTCTCTTGCTCTCCTTCTCTCAATCCGCTCATGAAAGAATGAATGACCTTTTCCTCCTTTCCCTCCTTTAATGTAACCCTAAGTGACTTTTGGGGAATCCCTAAATCCAATGGCTGAAATAGATTGAGATCTAGGGCTGAGATTAAATGCTCATTTAAATTTCACTTTCTATTTTTTAATTCACCCCACTTTAATAAAGACCCATTTATTCATTTATTTCCAAAGTCACTTTTCCTTTTTAATTTTACATTGACTTTATTAAAGTCACTTTAAAATTAGATTTTAGTAACTTTATCACTTAAAGTCACTTTTAAATTAGATTTGACTTTATAAAAATTATAAAGTCACTTTAGGAGAAAAATTAAATTCTTTTGGACACTTTTCCCTAGGCCAAAGATCAAAGCCTTAGGGAACCACCTGTCCTCCGGTACTAAATTTCAACATAAAGAGCTTTCAATTTCCAAAGCAATCAAAACCTTACTCTCTGCTTTTTCGTTTTTGTAATCTTTGAGCAACATTCTTGATACCCTTCTATTAAAAATACCAATCCAATATAATATGCACAGACTTATATAAATAACTGATTTAATATCGTATGTGTAAATACGAATACTTCAATACAATATGTGCATATAACCAACGCATATGAAAAGATTCAAAGAACCATCGCATATAATATATATACCATCACATATATATACCACTGCTTATATGAACCATTGCCCATCACATATATGTTTTACCAATGCACCAACATATATAGAGATTTCAAACTAGCATAAAACCAATGTATGCCTCAATACATATAATATATACCATCAAATATGATCCAACATATAAATAAACTTCATCGTTCAACGCAAGCAGGAGTTTTCGACCAACGCACGCATATGCTGGTATATAATGAATCAACACATTTAAGTGAATAATTTTGGAGTTGTATATATATACATATATATATATATATATATATATATATATATATATATATATATATAAACCAACTAGTGCACGAACCATATATTTCACGCTTTGAACCAAAGCAACGCACAAAAAAATATTCGCTCCAGAACTCAATGTTGGCTTTGGCAAGGTTGTCTCAAACTAATGCACATACCAACGCCTTTAACAAATTGTTCAATACACAGAGATTGTTGGACTGCGTTCAACATATTCCAGTGCGCGACTTCAAAACTCAATGTAGAGAATGGATCAAATGCATAGTGCACAACCTTCAAAACTAAACGTAGAGTATGGAGAGGCACTCTCATGAGTTTCAACCCAAAAGAAAACTTCGGAATGTTAAAACAACTTACTTCATTCAACGAAGAGATTACACTTCATTCCAAGGCACAAACTTTAATAAGAGAATTAATGCTCCAAGTTTTTGCTGGATGGAGAGGCAACTGCTGCAGAGGACAGAGCAGGAACAACTCTGAGCGGGAGTAGAAAACTAGCGGGAAAAATGAGTTACAAGACTAAAATGGGACTTGTGCTCTGATACCATGTCAGGCCAGGGATTTGTAACTCCATGAATGATGAATTCTAATATACAAGGAGAGGGAGACTATTGGAATTCATATTCCAATTTCTCTTCGTCTTCTTTATCTTCACATTTACAATATTGCTAATCCCTAAAGATTAGGTATCAACACATTAAGCCAAATCTCTAACCCTATTCTCCTAAGTCATTGACGACTGAGATTAGATCTCATCCCCAGTTTTAAAAACCACTCCAATTGAATCGAAATTTAGTCAAACCAGTTGGTTAGCTCCTTGAGATATCAAACCGCCCCAAGAAACCCGATTGGTTGGTTGGTCAGGACCAATTGGTTTCCAAATATGCCAGTTTTGGTACCAAACCGTTTGGTTCGGCTGATTTTGTACATGACTGGTCGATTTTTGTAAAAAAACGGCCGGTTAGGAAGCCACATGGTTGGACATGTTAATGGGACTCCCAGGTGGTTTTTGGAGGTGGTTTTTAGCAAGCCATGGTAGGTTCCCTTTTAAATCTTGTCCTCCAAGCTTATAAAAGGATGTGTAAGCTCTTATTTTCCTCACACATTTGATTTCTAGTGTTTGTGTGCATATGAGAGCTTGGACAGTTCTGCAACAACATTGAGTTATGGAGCAACAACAACACATTTGGAGGTTCTTTGTCAACTTGGAGCTAGTTTGGAGCTATCTAGTGGAGTTGGTGGTGTTGATCCCAACGCAGATCTGTTAGTTGAACCAAGCGTTGAAGGAAGTGAACCAACAAGACCAAGCATGGCACATGGTGATTTGTGATGGAAGCAATAGTCGTGCAACTCGTGCTTCTAGTTCTGCTAGGCCTATTGATGTTGCTCATGCTACTAGTAGTATTGCTATTGAGACTGGAGAGGAGTTTGAGGAGTCCTCAAACTCTGAGCTAGTTGATGTTTATGTAGCTCTTGATGATGAGTTTGATGAGTGATCACGTCGATCCATGATTTGTAGTAGGCTAGTGGCCTAGTAGCTTGAGTTGTAGCATCATTTTTGGATTCAGGAGACCATTTAGAGCCTCATTGTAGCATTGTTTTGGGGCTCTAGAGGCCATTTAGAGCCTCTTTGGTTATGTATTTTGTCAATGATATCATTGATATGTATTGCACTCGGTGCCATTTTGATATATGCAAACTTACATGGTATATAGATGAGAAGACTTTTCATATTTTGTCTCTAATGGTTTGGAATCTTAAAAATATTTTTTTTTTCATTAAAATTAATTATTTTATGTATTTTTTTGTTTCCGGTTTATTGAATCCAGTTTGATCCGGTTGTGGTTCGAATCACAGTTAGGTAGGCGGCTGGTTCGAAACTGGGTTTCAGTTTTTAAAACTATGATCTTACCTCACTTGAGGTCATATCTAATTCACTTAAATAATTTCACTATTTATCCTTAATACTTTGTCTTAGTATTCCACAATAATTGATTGACTTTTCCCAAGTTAGACTTAGGAAAGAAGTCATAAATCACTTACTCCACCAGGCAAGCACCTAAAGAAGCAATCAACCATCTTCTACATGCTAAGACACTAAGCTCATGTATAAGACCTTTCAAAGCTACCAATAACTTCAACATTGGTTGCAATGTTCACTAAGCCCTTAACCGAATAACCTACACTATAGCAAGGCTTGTTGCTAGATCTCCATTTATGAGTTGATATAGGTGGAGAATGTACATCTGGGGGGGACTTGATTCATTATGTAGGGAGCCATTTTCCAGTACTCTAGTAGCTTCTTGAGATGCACCAACATGAGTTGTACCTTATTAGCATGCACTCGAATATGCAAGTGGAAGTTTGCACAAATTATATCTCCATCATATTCGATAAACGTGCATGAATGAACATTTTTAAAAATACATTCATTTTTCTTTTTCAATATTGGAAACAAAAGACTATGCTTAGAAATTTCCCGGAGACTATCAATTGTACTTACATTCTTTTGATAAAAAAGGCTCCATGTGGTTTGTGTACCCATCCACTTCAGTGCCTCTTGTTATACTCAAAGAATACTTGCCCTAACAACGCACTGTCTACTCATTTTATAGTGGGGTCCCTAATGTTGCTATTACCAAAAGCGGAATGGTAACTCTTGATGAACTGTGCATGCTTTAGTGAGATATGGCTTCTTGGATTTAGGCTCAAAAGGGTTAGTCACATGTGTTTAGTCAAACAGAGCTATGTTGTACATTTTCCTTTTTCCATGTTAGAAATAAAAGATTTGCCATACTACATGAAGCTCAAGGGCCCACAAGAGCTTATTGCAAAGGAGAGTAGAGTTCTAGGTAATGGACATGGGAAGAGCTAGCAATGTATGTTGAAGCTCATTCTCAGGTTAACTTAGCAAAATGGAAGAACCAAAACAACTGTGTATTTGTTTCTTCCTCATTAAAAATGGAATTGGTTTGGCTACTACGTACTTTAGGGGTTTGACAAAAGAGGAAGGTCACTCAAATTATGGACCAAGCCAAAATGATTTTCTTTGGTTCAATATGAATGCCCCATATATGGAAGTTGAAACAATGATGTCACTTGTTTAGATCAGTGTTACTTGGGAGCGGGAGCGAAAACGGGTATGGGAGCGACATTTTCAAAAGCTCCCGGTTTGGGAGCGAATCCCGGAGCGTTTATATATATATATATATATTTTGATACATATATGTCAACAAAAACATGTAGAATGATGTATTAGATATAAAAAGCATAAAAAAACATAGATCGATCATTGAACCATATAACAACAATCATTTAGAAGTTATAATCTTCATCAACCACGTCCACAAGTTAGTAACATACAACATATTGAGTCTCATGAATCATGATTCATCAATCTTAAAGTTTCAACTTCAAACTTTCAAAATTGAAAATTAAATATATAACATTTATCATCATTGATCAACAAAGTTGTACTTGTAAGCTAAGTTTAACCATTACAAGAAATAATATCTAACATGAAATGAAATGTTATAAAATGAAACAACTTCCATGAAGCATCATATTCATAATTCAGAATCATTACCAATGAGTTATAATTTCCAACCTCAAACTTAAATTGTCATATATTGTTTACAAAATATCATAAATGAAAGAGTCCACAGTTATGAAAACTACTAGAAACTAGAAAAGGCAAGTAAATTGTAAATCTATTATCTACTACTTCATGTGGCCCTTGCCACGAGAAGTGTCTGATGTATGAGCAGGTCGTGGTGGTCTTCTAGGAGCCTCCTCCTGCACAAACCAATGACCAAAACCAGAAGGCACATGCCCTCCATGTGAGGGTGTAGATGGAGGTGGTGACAGCAAAGGAACAAGACTCGAAACTCGAGCATTGCTATTGGATGGTAGTGGTGGCATGGTTGTTGCTTCATCTTCCTCTCCCATAATTTCCGCTTCCAGTTCTTCAAGATGTATAGTGCCATCCTCCAAATTATCATCCTCTAGGTGGTTGTCCCAAATTTTATATGTTGGATCCTCATAAGCTTGACCACAGTAATGACTCAACAACCTCAGCTTGTAGTGCACATAAACCAAGCTTTTTGCCCGATTTTCATTGAGTCTGTTTCTTTTCACATTATGTATGAAGCAGTAGGTGCTCCAACACTTCTCTGCAGAAGAAGTATCTACAACCTGTGAGAGAACTTTTTTTGCCAATTTTGGCAAAAGTCCCTAGCCGCCATATGATTCCCACCATGTGAGAGCATCAAATCTGTCTCTATCTTCCATTGCATGGAAGGTACCAAACAAACCAGTGCAACTGAAGTATCTGCCCAATTCAAGACGCAGACTAGCACATTCCTCCTTGTCAGGTATCAACTTGTCTAATGCTTGCAAATATCCTGTAGATACCTCTTCATCTATATGGGGTTTGACCCTAACCTCATCCCTGGTGCAGGTTGGCCCAACCAAGATGCAGAGTTGTATTTTGGCGTAAGGATATATGCCAAGGCATGTAGTGGAACATTAAGTTTATCCCACTGTATACACACACAATCGTGAATCAGTGTATACAAGTTGGGATCATTTTTATGAACAATATCTTTTATTTGCCCCAACATGGTATCCATCTGCTCATACACCTCGCCAATCACTGCTTTATCTGTATCTGCGAAGCGGTCTCCTCCACCTGTTCAAAACCTTCCTTGTCAGCTGCATTTGTAGCCCTTTCCTTTAATACCTGCCAGTGTGGACTTGATACCATGCTAGCCAATGACTCTCTTACCTTCAAAAGGCGCTTGAAGGTGAGGTAATAGCTACCAAATCTAGTCCTTGCAATTTTCAACAACTCCAATCTTGAGTGACTGCGGAAAAGGCCATGGGGATTGCTATGATTTGTAATAGATTTTATCATTTCTTTGCCTCTCTTGTACAAATCACCAATCCATTTGTATTGTTCGTTTTTGTTCTTAACAATATCATGCATCAAAAGGTTCATTGTGTGAACCAAAAACCCAGACCAAAATATGTTGGGGTATTTATCTTCAATAATTGCTCTCGTTGCCTTACAATTAGGAGCATTATCAGTGATGACTTGGATGACATTGTATGGCCCAATACGGTCAATTGTTTCAAGTAATGGTTCTGCAATGTTGATGTTGGTTTTGAACTTGTCTGAGTAATCATATGCTGAAATAAAGATGGCACCACTAACAGACACAACAAGAACACTTATCAATGGCTTTTCTTTTACATTTTTCCATCCATTAGATACAATGGACACTCCATGGTCAGTCCAAGAACTTGTCATTCTACTCAAAGAATGTGATATTTTTTCTTTTTCATGATCAAGTCCAACGGTTCTAGCCTTGTCAAATCCATGGCTCTTGTATCCTTTAGGGGGATCATTTATGGCGGAAACCATTTCGTGCCAATAAGGTGAGCGAAGAACATTGAATGGTATTGCACATGCATAGAGAAACCTGTAAACTTTTGAATCCACATCATTCTTACACCCTTCATCAAGGAAATTTGATATGCTTCTATGCCTTAAACTTGGTGACATTGTGCCTCCATATCCACTGCCTTGGGAGCATGTTGAAGGAGTTCTTTATGCATGTGATTGTGAGCTTGGTTCAAAGAAACCCTTTGATTTTTTAGATTTGTATTGGGCTTCCTCCTCTTTGCTTATGTCTTTGGCTCTATCTGCTGCGGACACACCTGTACAAGTTTTGATTCCTATTTGTTTATCTCCATCCCATGGCCTTTTCTCGCAGAGGTGCTTTCTGGCACGGGTGTATGAACCTGTGTAACTAATTGTTGCAATGGGGGCAATGAAATCTACTGGTTCCACCCCCTTTCCCTGCTTCAGGCCTATTAACATATTTCCACAATGGAGTTTGGTCTTGTTTATTTTTTTGAGACTCATGTTCACTCTCCTCCAGCTCCTCCCCTCTGGGGTTTTCATCAAATCCACTATGACCCCCTTCTTCATCCCCTTCTTGATTTTTAACCCTCATTTTTCTACTCTCCAACACCATAATAACCAAAAAAGGAACCAAGAAGAAGAAAATGCTAAGAAATATAACCATGATGTTTGAAATTTGAAGTTTTGAATCTGCAAAAAAATGGAATGGGAATGGGAGAAAAAAAATTATTTATTTATTTAGGAATGAAGTTATGAACATTAAAAAAAGATTGCTAGAATAGAGCCTACCTCTTTGGCCTCCAATCTCCCCTTGCAAGTCCTTGCTCCTTGCTCTCTCCTTTCTCCTTGCTCTCACTCTCACTTGCTCTCTCGCCCCTCACTCTCTCTTGCTCCTCACTCTCTCTTGCTCTCTCCTGCTCTCACTCTCACTCTCATTTCTAAAATAATGAATTCATTTGAGGGAGGGTTTATTTATATTCCCTCCCTTCCCTCCCTTTAATTTTTCCAGTAGGATCCCTCTTGCAACACAATTGCATTGTAGGACCTTCCAACTTTTCTCGTAATTCTTAAGTCAAATCACCCATTTCATGCACAAGCCTTGTGTTTATTGGAAGGATCTAATCATCCCTAAACCACTCCACTCTTTATCACTGTAGCAAAGATTCCAATTTACGTAGTGGAACCCTTTCTTACTTTGTAATTTAGTCCACATACAACTCCAAGGAGTTTCACCAACATTTTATAGTCTATACAAAACAATACCTAGCATAATGAAGTACTAAACATGGTACTAGAGAGGATCTTAGAATACGTTTGAAACCTAACCACCAACAACACAGGTTTGGATATTCATCTACCTTGTCTTTAATAGTTTGTTGCATAAATGCCTCCTATAAAGCCTTTGGTGAAGCTTGAAGGGCAAAAGGTATGCCATAAATTTGAATGCTTAAACTAGTTTGGAGACTTGAACAAATGTGAATGGCAAGCTAATTAAAAATGTTATCCTGGGACAACCTTTTTATACTTGTGTGACATGTGGTTGATTCTGTTTGCCACAATTATAATTCCAACCCACTAGGCCCCAATTGTGGCACACAAGACTAGTTAGGGTTTGGACTAGCAACGTCACAAAGAGTGCCTTAATAGTGCAATCTATTGCCAACTGATCTACACTTGTGTGGTGTAAACAGAAAATGAGAACATGGGGGTGGGATATGGTCCTCTTATGTGTGCATGGGTCAAGATATCATTTAGTATAATTTCTCTAGGTGCATTCACATGTTTGACCACCACCTCATGGTGCCCCTATGAGAATTATGTTAACTTTTAATATCAAGTCTGATTTATTTTCCCTCAACAATTAATTTATACCTATAAAATATTTCATTAGTAAAATTTTAAAAACTGTTGGAAAATAAATACATTGGTTTTCTTATCTTCAAAAATAAAATTGCATCGGAAAGAAATAGGAAAATAAACCACAAAAACAACATAAATTTTTTCCCAATATATTCTCCTTCACTTCATTAAATCTGGAAAAGAAGTACTCTCTATGTACTTCCATAGAGAGTACATAGAAAATACAACACAATTGGAACCTGGATTTTAACTGGTTGGAATTTCAACCTCTAGAAAAATTCGACCCACTGGAAATTCGACACACTAGCAAAATCCTACCCTTGGAAAAGTCGACGACTCCATCGGTAAATCAACTGCCTTTTCTTCACCTGTATGCCCCCCTTGCGCACTAAGGAATTTAATTTCCCTCCTGTTAATTTTAGGTATGTTCTATGCTTAGAGCAATTTATTTCAATTTTCACAGTTAGCTCAATATCTTTTCCAAATTGGCAATCACATCAGCATTAAAGTAAGCTGCAGATAGAACATAAACATAAATCACAGAAGACAAGCCAAGACAAGAGGACACAAGATGTGGTGCTAGCCAGGGACAAACCCCAATGTGGGGAAACCCTTGATCAATTCTTCTTATATGTTCTTCAATAGATCAGTAGAGAGAGAGAGAGATAGTACATTTACAACAGAAGTCAACACTTTGACTTATCCAAATAAGAGCATAGATCATCTCTAAGAAGATGATACATGAGATCAGTTGAAGACATGTTGCTTCAACTGATTCTCCAAGGTGACTCCTTCACCTATCATTGTGTTGCATCTCGTCATCATGCTGCACCTCACCGTGCTGCACCATGCTGCACCCATCATCATAATGTTGGACCTCATGACCATGCTGTACATATCAAACTGCTGCACCATGCTTGCTATGATGCACCATGCTTGCCTTGCTGTCCATGCTTGCTGCTATTCCATGTGTCTTTGCTGTAACATGCTAGTCACTGCTGTCCTTGTGGCATACAATTGTCCCACTGTTCATTCCCAGTTTGCTTGCTGTCCAATGCATCTTTGTAGCACTATGTAGCTGTTGGACACCTAATCCTAAATGGGTTAGTGTGGAAGCCGAATAGACTAAGCAGTCCAAGAGACCTTGGGATCTGAAACCCAAGAGTCACATAATGTACTATAAATGCAAATCTCTTGTTAATAAAATTGTATTGCATGTTTTATCTTTTATATCTCTCTTGCTGTCCATGTGTGTTTAACATGGTATCAGAGCGGGCGATCTCCTGCCCTGCTCAAATTTGAGCCATTTGTTTTGTGGCCTCTATGTGCATATCAGTTATGACAATTCTGTTCACTGTCCATAACACTACATTGATTCACTGACAGTGAGAAATTTGATACTTTTACTCTATCGATTCCTTGGATTATCTCTCTATTGCGCCTAATCGAAATTCATGCACATCTGCGCTATCTACCTTTGACCGTTTCTCTGTCAAGACTACGCCTTCTATCTAGACTGCGCCCTTTGTCATATGCGTTTTTAAGTAAACGCTGAACGCTGTGGTAGGAACGCTGGTATAACAACACTGTGATTTACCATTATTCTCTGACATGGTATCTGACATGATATTATTTTATTCAGAAGAATGTCAGTTTGTCATGGATTTTCTGCCAATTTTATAACCGCCCTCGCTCCTCTGACATAGTCCTACTACGTTGCTCGAATTGTGCTAAGACTCTGAATTTGGACTGTTGGGCTTCCATATACAACGCTGGCCTCCATACGCTGCCCTCTCGACGCTGCTGGCCTCATAGACGTTTTAGATTCTCCTGTAACTCCTATTTTTCTGCCACATACTCAGTCCTAAATCCTGTGGTCACATTAATTCTCCTGCGCTAAACTAGGGACTGTGCATTTCTGTATTGCGGTTGGTACACTCTCAGGGAAGTTTTTGGAGCGTTGAAGCAACGTATTGCGACTTTGGTGCATGACAGAATTTCACCGACTTTTGAAGGCGCTGAGTATTTTATTTGAGGAACCAAGTCGCTGATGTGTGGAGGGACGAGTTCCTTTTCCTGTGCCTATTTGGGCTGCCAACAGAATTGACAACGGAAGTCTGCCTCAAGAATGGCGTTATTCTGATCAAGGACAGCCGAGAGAGGAGGCCCCTCTGGATAAGGTTTGTTGAAACAGAGGAGCGATACAGCGTAGAAGATATCCTCATCGGGACTCGGAGAGTCGTGCACCAGAGTTTGATCCTGATGAGGATCTTGATGAACTTGAACTGGAACATCAACTTTAGCCTGTTCAGTTGAATGCAGATCCCGATCCACCAGCCTCAGTGTCACAGCCAACAAGGAGTAGGACTCCAGTTGTAGGTGCTTCCTCTGCTCAGCCACGACAGAAGCGCAGCCGCATATCTACTCTATCTCAGCTTGCATCTGCTGCACAGCCTGCTAGTGGTACTGGCACCACTTCTACAGTTGCAGTTGGAGACGATGATGATGAGGAGGAGGCATGGGGCCCCTTGTCTGACTCTGATGATGATGATCCAGAGATTGGTCGAGATGATCTTGGCTCCTCTGGCAGTAGCTACTAGCCAGTAGTACTAGTATTGGAGTCTGGTCACCATCACAGTTTACTTTTGTTGTAGAGGCCATTTCTAGCCTCCTTGGTTATTTGTATTTTGTTTTGAGTCTTTGATCATGTATGACAGTTGACTATGTATTGCCATTGGGTACCATTTTGATATAATGGATTGGTTCATGAGCCTACTTTGATCATATGTTGTCTTCCATCTATATTATAATGCTGTGTGTTTGGAAACATGAATGAAAATCTTTAAAATTATGTTTAAAATATTTAAAATTATGTTTTTTTTATAAAAAAATAAATATTTAATGTATTTTTTACAACGACCGAGTCATTGAAATCGAGCCGGCCGAGTCATTACCGAGTCGGAGTTGTAAAACATTGATCGGGAGTAACAGTAGACGTGCGACGATCCCACAAGGTTCTGTTGACAAAGATATGCTGGAATGATATGTTGGTGTGTTACTGCATACGCTGTCTCAGACCCTGATGACCAACATTCCATTAATACACGCGTTCCATTATATATGTGCTCTATTGATATGGTATGATATTCTGCTTCAGGCACGCAGTTCTCCTAACTGTGCTCGCCCATATACACGAGCGACATCGCACCTGCTGTCCTGGAATACTACTTTCTGTTCCGGTATATATTTATATGCGTTCCATTATTCTGCTCCCACACCTAAAGTTTCACCGATATGACACACCTCCATATCAGAGCGCAATCTCCTCCCATACTTCGACTCCACATCCATATCTCGTAATATAACAGTGCAATCTTGAGTTGTGAAATTCGACTGGATGTTCCTCAGTGGTAATCATGTTATGGCCAATGAATTTCAAAAGCCATATTTGTGATTTATCGAGCCTTGTAAATGTTTTAACACACGGGTGTTGGCGTGGCCGATGACTCTTTGGTGAACTTATCGGCTATTTAAAAAGTGGAAGCAACAAATCACTTGTATCAGGAGGTTTGTCAGCGCTAGTGCTCTACTATGTTCATACTCAACTTCCATCAAGGCCAACATTTGCATCAGCAGTTGGAATTGGTGTTTCGGCTTTGCTTTTGATAGTAATGGGGTCTCGTTTCAAGAAATCTGGAAAGGTTTTCCCTGCCGGTGTTGTATCCCTTGTCTCTTTGATCATGACTGGTGGTTATCTTCATAGCATATTGCGCAGTTCTCATGCATAGGATAATCATGAAAGTATATGAGGTTGAAAGCCATTTTGTGCGATGAGTGTTTATAAATCACATTGTAATTTAGTTCTTCTAGATTTGGATCTCGGAAATTTCTTTGTGTATGATATTTCTGGTGTATGTTTTTTTTACATTGAGATACCGCCCATATATATGTGCACTTGATATTGCCCAGGATCGATGAGTAGAAAATTTGGGTATTTATGCACTCTTTTTCTCTGAAATCAAGACTTCTTCTGATCAGGCACCATGGTCTACTCGAGCTTTTGGCTGGCATTGTAGGGCTTCTTTCCGTTGGCTCTGAGTGTTTCCCTTGAAGGGTTGGTTTCGCTTCAAGTAAAAGAGAATTGAACTTACCAGCATTTCATTCGAATGAAGGCACTACAAGCTACCAGATATCGAATTTCGTGGTGGAGGTTAATCTGAGAAACAGAGGGTTGGCTCCCAGTGCTGTTCGAAGAATGATGGCTTAATTCATTTGATACACAAACCCTTATCTTCGATGTATTGATATTGAGCTGGTCTCCAAGATTTGTCATAAAAAGGGTGTATTGGTTTGTATAGATTGTACTTTTGCAACGCCTGTTAACCAGAAAGCGTTAGCACTCGGCGCAGATATTGTATTGCATTCGGTAACTAAATATATTGCAGGTCATAATGATGTTCTTGCAGGCAGTTTGAGTGGTTCAAACAAGGTTATTGGCACAGTACGTGCTTTGCACGAAGTCTTGGGAGGTGTATTAAGTCCAAATGCAGCGTACTTGTTTCTTCGTGACATAAAGACCCTGCATCTTCGTGTACAGCAACAAAATTCAACAACTTTAAGGATTGCCCGCACTTTAGAAGCACATCCAAAGGTTTCTCATGTCCATTGGTATTGCGAAGATTTCTCCTCAAACGAAGCCCATCTGACTTATTTCCTGTATGTGTTTGAAATGATTCTTGCTCATTTTCATTAATCACCTTACACATCTCGTTGTAAAGTCTAGCTAATTCCAGGCGATTTGAATCATTATGAAAAGCATGTGTTGACACCTCTTCTGGATCTGGAATCAAAACTTTGGGTCAACTTTCAGCAGAAACGCATAAATATCAACCTAGAGCTGATAGAACAAAAAAAAGCAGTGCTACCAATTTCTGCCAGTGGTTGATGTGCATCTCTAGCCTCTTGCTCAAGTTCTTCATTGATAGACTCAAATTCCTCCTGCTCTGCAATTATTGACTCCTTATGATATTCAGCATTCAGTGCTTTTTCTAGAAGTGATACCCTCTTTCTAATAAACTCAAGGATCCTCTTTTGTATATCTCTTAATTGGGCAAGAAGACTCTCTGAAGATCCAGCTTGAGGCAGCTGGCTTCTCTTCTCAGTTGCCAATGTTGCAGTTGCTGCTGCCCCAGTTGTGGAACTGTATTTAAAACTCATTATAGTTTCTGTTCCTTGATTCATTTGCTGCACAAAGGATTTTCCTGTGTCTTTGTATTGTGAGTGGGTGTTACTTTTACTCATTGAGTCATAGTTGTAATCAGTCTTTTAAAGGGGTGTAATTTTGACAATGAAGAATATGCCTCGAATTACTGAAATATTAGAGTTCTTAAAAACTCTGATATATTCCTCTAATCATGAAACATTCCAAATCAGCAAAGGCTCTCTCTCAGAAATTCAGACATGTCTACAAAATGCACAGGAAAATATTGAGTTTTTGCAGCTAGAAACAAAGCTACAGCAAGAAGAATTACAGCAGTGGAGTCATCATTCTGAACCTGTTTCTGTTCAGAAAATTGAAACAGACTCCCATAAACAGCGAGACACTAATGTTGCAAATTTTGTGCCTAATACAACAACAGATTTACATGCAGATGCAGAAACTAAGTCTGCACTTCCCAAGCCCATCATCAGACCTTGGGAACAACTTGTCCACAACAAGCACAAAACTGGTCTTGGATATGACAAGGACTTGTCCTTTCATATTCCAGACTATGCCAAGCCCATTCAGTTTCAAAGTGCTGGATTTATTCATGATAATTCACCTCCAGCTGTTCCAGATTCTGCCCCTCTTCCACAGCAATAACAACAACAGATCGTGAAATGCCAACACTGTGACCGAGTTGGCCATTTGAAAGATCACTGTTTTGATCTTCATCCATGTAAGCACTGTCATAAAACCAGTCATTCTTCACACAAATGCTTCAGAAACAAACGTCCTGCAAGAACAAAGATTCATCTTGGATGGATCGCTTCTTGGCAATGGGCATCAACAGCCAAGAAGATATTCCAAACACATGTCAGAACTTGTTCCAGAATATTGAACAGTCTTGCAGTTGAGTTTTCTCCATCATCTCACCTTGTATCTGACAGGGGGGGAAATGATGGTCATCTACAAGCTTCAAAGCCACATCAAGCGAGCCTGAGCCACAACCTGCCACACCAGTTTCAGAGTTGTAGCCAGAGACAAAGATGCCCGTGAACATGCCTTCAGTTGGCAATCTGGGACACTTCCTCTAGCAGAAGACTTCAGCTTCTTGCCAGCTTTGGAAGAATTTCAGGAACACAATTGGGAACACTTCCTCTAGCAGAAGACACCAGCTTCTTGCCAGTTTTGGAAGAGTTCCAGGAATTGCATTAAGCATTCCAGAGTTGTTGGTTATCCTTAAACCATCACAGATTGAGACTTCCCTTTTCAGGTTGAAGTTTTACCTTTTATGCGGGGTGAGACCTCCCTTTTATGGTTGAAGGTTTCCCTCTTTAAAACAATAGGATCACTTCCTCTAGTAGAAAACTTCAGTTTCTTGCCAGTTTTGGAAGAGTTCCGGGAACTGCACTAAGCGTTCCAGTGTTGGTGGTCATCCTTAAACCACTACCCTTTATACCAACATTTCATAGAGCACATTCAGCCTAGTGCTGCCATGCATTTTTTGCACATTTTGTATTACAGCTCTCTTCTTGGACTCATACATAACCCTTCGGATTAAGGGGGGGAATGTTGGACACCTAATCCTAAATGGGTTAGTGTGGAAGCCGAATAGACTAAGCAGTCCAAGAGACCTTGGGATTTGAAACCCAAGAGTCACATAATGTACTATAAATGCAAATTTCTTGTTAATAAAATTGTATTGCATGTTTTATCTTGTATATCTCTCTTGCTGTCCATGTGTGTTTAACAGTAGCCTTGCTGTCCCATGCATCTTAGCTGCACTAGTTACCTTGTTGTCCCATGCATCTTAGCTGCACTAGTTATGTTGCTGTCTAATGCATTTTAGCTGCACTAGTCACCTTGCTGTCCCATACATTTTAGCAGCGCTATGTAGCCTGTTGTCCCATTTACTTTGCAGCACTAGTTAGCAGCACCATGTAGCCTAACTGTCCTATAGCCCACCTGTCCTATTTACTTTGCTACTATCCACAACACTGCTGTTCCAATGCTGCCTTTACTGCTGCTTATATGGTGACTGGTTAAGGCATTTGGCAACCCTTACACACCCAGCGATTCGTCCACAAACAGTAGCATATTGCTTCCATTCTCCTCGGCCTAGTTGCTTGCCTATTGTGCTCTTAACTGTCTTGTCTCCATGCTGTCCCTACAACCCTTTCACGCTGTCTAAGGCAGCCTCCATGTTGTCCCTTTGATCCTTCATGGTGCTGATAAGGCTCACACAGCCCTTCACGCTGTCTAGGGCAGTCTCCATGCTATCCCTTTGACACTTCACATCAACGTCCTCCTTCTTCTTGAGATGCCTTAAGATAGCTTCTTTAGGGCTGCCTTTAGGTCTTAGTGAGGGCTGCCTTTAAGTTTGCGTCAGGGCAGCCTTTAGGTCTATGTTAGGGCAGCCTTTAGGTCTACGTTAGGGAAACCTTTAGGTTTGTGTTTTAGTAGGGACCAACGTATAGGTTTAGGGCTCCTTCTTGATAACGTTAGGGATTTTCTTCATGACTGCGTCCTCTAGATTAGGGCAATGTATTTCTTCTTGACTGCGGCTAGGGCAACCTCTTATCCTCCAACGTCTAGGGCTTCCACTCCTAGATTTCTCTTCCACTAAAACCCAAGACAAGTGGAGAGAAATCAAGATAGAAGTGTGTGTGACCAATGACTCTCAAGTCATCTCTTTTTATACTAAAATGTTGAGCACATGTGGGGTTTATTTGGTTGCTGGCCGACCTTGACGAATTGTCTTATAACAAAAATAAATTCATAACTCCATGAATACTTATCGGAATCGGATGATCTTTAGATCAATCCTACACCTCTCGATGAGAGGGATCCAAGAAAAATATCAGCTGCCATAAATAAGATGACCCACATGGAGTTTGGCCCTAGTTGCCAATTTTAACACTCCCTCTCAACTAGGGAGAACTCCATTCGCTGATCCATATGTCCGATTGTACTATCTCTACCATCAGTGCCCTGCACTGCTCTGCTTTGCTGAACCATGAAGAAGAAGAATTGATCGAGAATGTCTAATACCATTCTCTACTGACCCGAAGTCAGTTTTATTGATCCTAGATCAATATCACAAGAGAGTGTCTCAAACCACTCGTACTGATCCCAAATCAGTTTCATTGATCCTAGATCAATGAAGGTCATCCTAGCATAGGGAGTACGGTAGATGCAAGGATGCATCCATCGATAGTACTACTATGGTCCCTAACCACATTTCCCTACTCATTGGTCAGATGAGAGGTACTTCCCATGAGTCCCAGACTGCATGGGTAGGATGCCTCGACAGGAGAACCATTCATCTTGTCCCTAAGTTGCCACGGGGTATCACAGGGGAAGGCTGAGTCATTCACCCTGTACACAACGCACCATTAGGGGAGGGTGAGTCGCCCTATGGTCGCTTGTTGCTACAATAAGTACCCCAAGCCCCTTGGAGCTCTTAGAGCTCAATGCATGCATCATGCAGGACCCTCATAAGAAGGTCTCTCATCGACTCTAAGTCGTTCGGGAAAGTCACAAATTTGACCTTTCCCTGGGGCTTTGATAGAATTTCTGCGACTTGTACATCAGTCTCAATGCGATAGAGTCTCCTCGCTCATTGACGTACCATATCCCAGATAAGGTAGTATCTGATGTCTATATACTGGAGCAAACATAGAATATGAGATTCCTCAACAATTGAATCCCCCCTGGTTGACACAGAGGATCTTGGTGGTATCCATCATGTGTACAAACAGCTCGCTGAAGAGCTTCCACAACTAGGTAGCTTCACACGAGATCATACTCATAGCTATGTATTTGGTCTTAGCGACACTTATAGCAACCGACTTCTGCTTCTTGCTCATCCAGGATATCGAACAGAACCCAAAGAGAACCAACGCTCGGAAGTGCTCTTGCGATCCTCCACACTGCCTACCTAGTCAGCATTCGAATAATCATGCAGCTTTATATTTCCGACAGTGTATCTCAATCCATGAGAGATTGTGCCCCTAAGATATCTCAGAAGATTATTGGCACCAATCCAGTGTGGCTCAATCATATATGAGCTCACCATGCTAACTGCAAAACATATATCCGGATGGAAGTTCACCAGGAACGTCAATGCAAATGAGTTTATGAGACTTAGAGGCATTTCCCAAATCTGATCCGGCATCACCACCATATAACTTCTAAAAGTTAAGCTCCATTGAGGTAGTCGCGGGCTTGCTGGTCACCATTTCAAATCTGGAATCCAATTCCCTTTTACTTCTGTAAATGAGAGGGTCTGCACCAGTCAGAAATAGGTCTTCCTCAGAAGGTGCTGGTATGAGAGGTCTATCATCCACAACCTTCGAGCAATGGTTTGGATTGGCTTCACTCCTAGTGAATCTCATCTTCATCAGACAACAATCAATCCTCTCATACTATGCCCGGGGTGTTTTGCTTCAAGCCATAGAGGGCTTTCTTCCCCCTGAGATTCTTGATCATGAATCTCAAACTCCTCATGTTGTTCCAAACCTGAGGACCTGCTACATGAGGGGAAGAGTCCCCTTGTATGATTTTCCTTCAGTACATCTCAGACATGTTCCTTCATGCTCTTCTTGAATTCAGGCATCCGAGTCACCATCTGACTCACATCGGGTAGGGCCCCATAAGTAGACCTCCGGTGCTATAGATGAGATGTGACAACTAACATGGTCCCCAATGGACTTCCAGCAACTTGATACAACCCTGAACTCAAAAGTATTGAAAATTCCATTTTCAAATACGTACCTTTCCATCAATGAATGCCACCCTGAAACCTTTGACTTCTATTGCCGAAATGGACACCAGGTTCTTCTTGCGATCAGGTACACAAAAGAGAATTTTGTAAATGAATCGAGTTACCCTCATTCAATTGAGGGGTAACATTCCCTACACCCTTTCCGGGATAGGTGGCATCGTTTCCAAGTATAATCCCGCAATTGTTTCCATATCTACTAAATTAGAGAGAGCACCCTTCTATCCGATGAAGTGTCTTGAAGCACTACAATCAATAAGGTAGATTCCCAAAGAATTTGAAGGAGAGGGCCAATACAAGATAATGCTTCTTTATCTTATCAGAAACAACATTTGATTCTTCATACCTGGGGTTCCTTGCTTTCTTTGAAGAGTCGACCGTTTCCTTGATGACCTGCATTACGTGTCATTCCTTTTATCATTGAAGATGTCCCTGGGATGATTGTTATCATCATCAAGTGACGTGTCCCTGCCATTTAGACACTCCTTCGCATAATGGCTGAACTTATTTACAAACAAGGCATCTGCCTTTCCTTCCACCCTTAGATCCAGACTTCCCAATGAAGTGATCTTTATAGGTAGGCCATCAGAAGCTTCCACTGCGCCATTTTGATAATATTCTTTGGTTTGATTTGACCCTTGGTGAATTTGAAGAGGTATGAGGAATCCATTGATCCTTTGTCCTTTCCCAATTGTCTTCGGTGATTGCTCTTTCACTCTTGCTTGGGCATTGTCTTCACCTCAGCTCAGGGATGATCTTTAGATCAATCCTACACCTCTCGATGAGAGGGATACAAGAAAAATACCAGTTGCCATAAATAAGATGACCCACATGGAGTTTGGCCCTAGTTGCCAATTTTAACACCTCCTTTGTGCAAAATCGTGGTTGGAAAACCCGGTTTCTCAGCTGTTTCAGTGTCTTCCAATATCTCGTCCTTCTTTTCCAAGATATCGACCTTCCTTCTCCACAAGCTTGACCTCCTTGAATTCCTCTCACGAAATTACCTTGATGCACACTTTTCCACTTCTCTTCAATGCAAACATTGTCTTATTCACAATGTATCTTTGACCTCTCCCTTAGAATTATTTTATAATTTTATCAAGCCAAATCCCTTGCCCTATTCTCTTAAGGGATCAGTGGCTAGGATTATATCTAAGCCTCACTTGGGTTCAACAACAAATATTAGATCTAAATCACTTAAATAATTTAGTTATTTATCCTTAAAAACTTGGCTCAAAGTCTACATTAATTAGTTAAGTAATTAATGTACTTTTTAAAAATTTCACGAATCCAACACTTGATATTCGGTTCACCACAATTATTAACCGAAGTAATACATGGCTAAGTTCCTAACCAAAATATTTAACGGAAGCAAAATTATTTGATCTGAATCACCCACACATAAATAGATTTTTTGCCCAATCAATAGTTCTTCATTAATAAATTAATCATGAAACTTACTTGTGCTCCTATTCTGGCATAATGGCCCAACTGAGAAAATACAATACTAATCACTAGCCTCACTATACTCTCTCGGATCTAGCACACGCTCATTGAGAAGCCTCTCAATCTTGTGCTACTGTTGTGTCTTAAGACCTCACTTTAGGCTCAGTTTATAACTTTCCTAGGCTAAGATTGACAACCAAAATTAGCTTGTCAGGTTAACTGGAGATAAGTGACTTCACTTTAGCTAACTTTCCTATCTTTAGCTTGTCTTACATGCACATCTCATGCATGTCACATGCAACACATCAACATGTGTACAACTCACACACTCTACATGTCAAACACAAGCTCCTAATGAGGCAAATCAAGGTCCTAGTCAAGACACAAGACTAGAAGTACCTTCTGAGCTACAAAACTCAACCCTCCCTCTTAGCAAGGGAGGTACTTCTGGAAGAACCTCCTCCGCCTAGATCTGTCCCCAAACCCACCTCAGTATCTATAGCTACTCCCTTTGACACTAAAGTCTATCCTGCTACCTGATTTGAAACCTGCGCTGAGAGCTCATCACATCCAACCATGCTCTGAGGATTTTGCTCCTGAGCATCCATCAATGTCATATCATACTAGCTGAGGCTCCTGGTAGTACCTGAAGGAATCTCTCTTCTTCGCCACCTGCTTCCTCTTGGCGATTGACACTAATCCTGTAACCAAAATCCCCTTGGATATACCCATACGTTGTCCCGACAACTTGTATGATTGGCCTTGTCTGATGCCATGTATTACAACTGCATGCGTGGTGCTAGCTCCACAACTCACATGCCAATCTGAGTTTGTCTCTGAAACACTGTGGAACGCTGACCTCATCCCCGTCGTGTGACTGGACGCTTTATTGTCCACTAGCCATAACCCATTGCCCTCATACACGATAATACTACTATCAGAAACACATGCAACTAGAGAAAATTCCTTCTCGAATTTCTTTGTAAAGTCATCAATCTCAGTGGATGCTGATGTAGCTACCTGATTCTCCTCCTCCTTGTGGGGACATTGGCTTGCATAGTGACCAGTCTTGTAACACGCAAAGCACTTCACTTTGCTCATGTCCTTCACGAAAGTAGATCCCCCACTCCCCTTTATGTTACTTCTTCCCTTTACAGCAAGAGAAAATTTTTACTCATCATCCTTACCATCATGTTGGCTTGCAATTTTGAAACATCTCCTTGTCTCTTCCGATAGGAAATCATCCCAATTGGGTAGATTCTCCCCTGCGACAATCCCATCAACAAAGGCATCCCACTTTGAAGGAAAGCCACTCAAGGCTGATTTGACCAACTCTTCATTGTCGTTAGTTTCCCCCACGTCTGCCAAATCATCTCTAATCTGAGAGATCTTGGTTAGGTATGATGCAACTATGTCAGTTTCATACATCTTGGTGTTTCTCAGTTTCTCCTTCAACACTAGCTTCGTGTTTTGGTTTGTACTTTGGTACAACTTGGTTAAAGATGCCCACATTTCATAGGCATACTTCTTATTCGTCACATGAGGTATAATATGGTCTCTAATGGAGTCCAGGATTATTCTCTTGGACATCACATTTATCTTATTAAACGCAACCAACTGAGTAGGATCTACAGGAATTGAGACAACCTTCTCCACGATGTCCCACAACTCCTCCTCCTCAAATAGTAGAACAATTTTCTCCTTCCACGGACTAAAATTTCTCGCCCCGTCCTATCCGTCCTCGTAACGTAGTCCAATAGGCATCTTTGTCAAACTGACCAACAACTAACTTTTCACCTTATACATGCTACCCAGGCCTGCTGCCTGCTGTCTTGCTTGGACATTGCTGCCCGTTGCTTGGACACTTAAGGAGTATAGTCTAGCAACAATTTTTTTTTTTAAATGAATTTTAATTGTGGCCTTGTGCTATTGCCACCAACTTTTGGACACTCTCGACTGCGTTCTGCGCAACCCACATGACCTTGATTGTTGCTAGGTTGCAGTCCACTCAGAGCCTGTGGCCCTTGCTGGCTACGGGTTCTTCTTGTTGTGCCAGTGGCTCACTTAGTGCGATGACACTTAAGGAGTATAGTCTAGCAACAATTTTCTTTTTTAAATTACACCAACTTCTGGACACTCTTCACTGCCTTCTGCGCAACCCACATGACCTTGACTGTTGTTAGGTTGCAGTCCACTCAGACCCTGTGGCCCTTGCTGGCTATGGGTTCTTCTTGTTGTGCCAATGGCTCACTTAGTATTGATGTCCCGGTCACGACCCCTCTTACTTTTTTTTTCTCATAAAGAGAATTCCTGCCCATAAAAAAGATTCCTTGGCCCGAAAAAAATCTCGTCGCCTTTAAATTTTTTTGGTTCGTATGATCTTGGCTAGCTTAGCTCCGACTATCCAATATGAACTTGACTGCTTGTGATTCCAAGATCAATTCAGAGTTTCGGCTTTGATAACATGTTAGAATTTCCTAAACCCAACATTCGGTATTTGGTTTGCAACAATTATTAACTGAACGCATACATGGCTAAGTTCCTAACAAAAATATTTTGTGGAAGCAAAATTACTTTATCTAAATCACATACAAATAAATAAATTTTTGCCCAATCAACAATTTTTCATTAGTAAATTAATTGCGGAACTTACTTGCGTTCCTGTCCTGGTATAATGGTCCAATTGAGAAAATACAACACTGATCAACAACCTCACTGCACTCCGTTGGATCCAACACACGCTCACTGAGAAGCCTCTCTCAATATTGTGTTGCTGTTGTGTCTTAGCACCTCAATTTAGGCTCAATTTATAACTTTCCTAAGCTAAGATTGATGACCAAAATTAGCTCGTCAAGTTAATTGAAGATAAGTGACTTTACTTTAGTTAACTTTAGTATCTTTAGCTTTCTTTACTTCAACTCAAGTACAAGTCATAAATTTAGCTTGCCTTACATGCACATCTCATGCATGTCACACGTAACACATCAACATGTGTGCAACTCACTTGCACACTCTGCATGTTAAACACAAGCTCCTAATGAGGCAAATCGATGCCCTTCTAGTCAAGACACAAGATTAGAAGTACCTTCCGAGCTACAAAACTCAACATTCCTAAGTTAAAATTAGGAAATAAGTCATAATAATCACTTACTCCTCTCAGGCAAGCATCGTAAGAGGCAATTTGACATCTTTTGCATGATGTACACTGAGCCTATAGACACACTTGTTTGAGCTAATAACATCAATACTCTTCCAAACGGGGAAGGTAAACTAGGGCCAAACTCCATGTGGGTCATCTTATTAATGGCAACTGATTTTTTCTTGGATCCCTCTCATCGAGAGGTGTAGGATTGATCTAAAGATCATCCGATTCTGATAAGTATTCATGGAGATATGAATTTATTTGTGTTATGGGACAATTCGTCAAGGTTGACCAGCAACCAAATAAACCCCACATGTGCTCAACGTTTTAGTATAAATAGAGGTGCCTTGAAAGTCATTTGGACACACTCACAACTCTCTTGTGATCTCTTCCTCTCCATTCGTTTGGGTTTTAATGGAAGGAAGAATCCCTAAGAGAATACGTTGATCTAGGAGGTTTGCCCTAGCCCTAGATGAAGAGATCTATATGCTGCGCTCATCTACATTCATGGAGAAGAATCTTTGCCGCCCAAAAAGGAGGCTCTTATATCGCAACAAGGATAGGGTTCAACGTTGGTATAGAGAAGCCCTAACAACCCTAACGTTGTCCTAAAAGAAACCCTCAAACACAACAAGAAGAGAACCTTGATCTGATCTTAATACGCTGTCATAATTGGAAGAACAGTGTGGGAAACGCAGGGCTAAGAGATGCCCTAATTGTTGTTCTCTACAAGATCAAGGCATAGTCATAAAGAACCTAACGCTGTCCCTAACACAGTCATGAAGGCAGAATGCCCTAGCCACATGACTAAAGGGAAAGGAGATGCCCTAGACATAGTTGCTGTCTTGGGTAAGAAGAAGCTATGCTGCCTAAAGAAGATGCCACCTAAAACGCAGACTTAGAAGAGAGACCTAAACGTTGTCATGGATCTAGCTGCCCTCTACGCTGTCTTGGTTCTAGGTAATAGTCATGTACACTGTTATATTGAAGCTGCCCTAAACGCAGTCAAGTTGAAGTTATGGTGAAGACCTTAACACTGTTCTAGACCACAGTCTTAGGAGGGGTCTCATGTACCTTAATTGCTGAGTGTGCAAGAGAAGATTTAAAGATAGCTGGGTTGTCTTGCTGCTGGGCTAGGCCACAGGCCATAGCCAACAGCATGGAGGATTAAAGTTTGACTTCGGTGCAACACAATGATATTTAGGTGCAACACAATGGAATAAGGTGTGTGGGTAGCATGGGACAGTAAGGTGCTGAAGACAACATGAATGAATGAAAAGGGGTGCAACATGTTGTGATGGAAGCAACAACATGGTATACTACAGCTGTATGATAGTGCAGCATAGTGCACAGTAACAGGGGTGCAACACAGTGATACATAGTGCAACATGATGTGATGGAAGCAACAACAGGATGCTGAGGTATTGCAACATGCATTTGGGTGCAGCATAGTGCAATGAAGAGCTCAACATAGTGCAGCAAGAGGAGATGCAGTACAATGATGGGTACAGTCATGATTAGTAAAGCATGATGAGATGCAGCATTGTGATGATGGGTGCAACATGGTGCAACACGGTGAGGTGCAACATGATGACAAGATGCAGCACAATGATAGGTGAGGGAGTCACCTTGGAGAATTAGTTGAAGCAGCGTGTCTTCAATTGATCTCATGTATCATCTTCTTAAAGATGATCTTCTAGATAACTCAAAGTGTTGATTTCTGGTGTAAATGTACTATCTCTCTCTCTCTCTCTCTGCTGAACTATTGAAGAACATATAACATGAATTGATCAAAGGGTTTCCCCACATTGGGGTTTGTCCCCGGCTAGCGCCACATCTTGTGTCCTCTTGTCTTGACTTGTCTTCTGTGATTTATATTTATGTTCTATTTGCAGTTTACTTTAATGCTGATGTGATTGCTAATCTGGAAAAGATATTGTGCTAACTGTGAAAATTGAAATAAATTGCTCTAAGCATAGAACATACCTAAAACTAACAACATGCCCCTAGGCATTTCTCAACATCTGATCAAGCAATCTCGACCTACTCTTGACAATGGTAAAGTGGTCTCCTCATCCTTATTTGAAGACAAACTACCTGTTGCTGGTGTTGCTGGCCTTTCTTCAACCTTTGGAATCTCTTGCTCCCGATCATCTGTCACCGCTAGTACTATGTCATGTGCCTTCCCGAAGGCCCCCTACTCCTCAAATTTCACATGCTTGCTCAACACAATTTTCCCTTACGATGTGATCTACACCCTGTATGCCTTGGAAGTCTCATTGTAACCAACAAAAATGCTTGTTAGTCCAAAGGGCTCTGATGGTACATGGATATAAATTGGACACCTTAAGATACAAAAATGCCCCACCTTCGGTTTCACTCCTGTCTACACCTCCTTAGGAGTCTTGTACCCCAAGACCTTATGAGGACTCTTGTTCTGATTATAGATTGTTGTATTACATGTTTATGCCCACAAGAACATAGGTAGATCCTGATCAAGCTTGACGATGGCCCTATGTTTTCTTTCAACAACCCAATTTTGATGCGAGTTATAAGGAATTGTCAACTCCTTGATGCTTGCCTCTCTGCAAAAGTCCTTAAATTCATTAGTGGTATACTTAGCCTTGTTGTTTGATCTAAGGACTCTGACCTTCCTCCTTGTTTGGTTCTCCATGAGTGCTTTGAACTCTCGAAACCTACTGAAGACCTCATCCTTGGCCTTCATGAAGTAGATCCACGTCCTTCTAGAATAATAATCTATAAAGGTCACATAATAGCTGTACCGACACAGGGACCCCATTGACATAGGAGCACACATCTGAAAGTGCTAGATCCAACACCCCTTTGGGGCTAGAATCATTACTTGGGAAAACAATCTTGGCATACTTGCCCAAAGCACACCCTTTGCAAACACCATGCTGCTCTACATTAAACCTTGGAAGACTAGTGATAATTGCCTATAATATAGGTTAAGACTTGTGAAGCAAATGTGCCATTTGCTTGTGCCGCAACTTGCACAAGTTGTCACTGTCATGAACCGATGCTCTTATTGACTGACCTCTTAGCATATATGGGTTCCCTTCTATAGATTGTGCTAGATCCCGCCAACAACTAGGGGGTCTCCCCGGCGTGAAGTCCCAATTAGACCTCACATTGTTTGGGATGGGAGAGCCCCATTCTGTATGTGGGCTCGGTTGCCACCATGAATGTTTCGCTCTTGGCTACCGAATGAAAAGATGTTAGAGTGAGGACAAGAAGGAAATGCCCAGACAATGAAACAAAGTCAGTCAGCCCAAGATTGACAAACTACAGAAAGAGGTCTAGGTCTTCATAATTGTTGTACTCATTTCAATATGTATCCTAAGTAACAAACAAAAGAAGAAAAAGAAAAAATTAATATTATTAAAGCATGGGTTTTTTGCTTCTTATTGATGGTCTTCTAGGTAAAAGCATGTTCTTCATACTTCTAGGGTTTGTTAGGTCTTAGGATTTTATTTTATGAGTAAAAGGAGTCAACATCATGTTTATAAGATCCTTCCAGGTTAAATGTAATTGGAAAAAGAATTTATTTTGAGTGTAGAAAGTTTTGGAAACTCCAAAAGTACAAGTCGGCCCAAAGGAGGGAATTTGACCCCTTGGAAAGGCTATATAAAGGAGCAATTCGACCTCATTTGTCACTCACTCACTAAGAAGTTCGATCTCAACGAAAAAGATCGATCTCAACAAGACAAGAAGAGTGAAGGTCTAGAAGAAGAAGAAGACTTGTTTTGGGTTATCTCTCTCTCAATCATACGTGCGAAAGTCTAGGGTTTCTGCAGCTAGAAAGGAGGACAAAATTGCAGATCTGAGTTGCAGTGGGACGAAGTGTAGTCTCTTGTTGCTAGAAGGTAGAATACTCTATCTAGACCTCGTTGACCTTGGGAGGAGCTGTCTTGCTCAAGGAAGGTCTTAAGAGAACGCTGGATTAGGGTTTCTATAACTACTACAGAGTCAAAGTTGCAGTATTGAAGCTGGCAAGTTGAAGTTGCAGTTTGAAGCTGGTTAATGCTAGCTCAAGGAAGGACTTGTAGGAAGGGTTGACTTGGCACTTAGAGAAGGACTTCGTTTAGGGTTGGGTCTTTATTGTCTCATTGGAAGCAAATTCTATAAGAAGAGAAGAGTTTTCCGGGTTTTCCCCTTGGAGGGGTATTGCGCTGACTGAGAGCCAAATTTTTGTGTCCTCTATTGTTACTGTTTGTGTTCTTGATATTTGTTTGATGAAAATATCTAAATAAAGAACATGAGAAGACTAACCAAGTTCAGAAGCAAATATTAAGGTAAAGGAAAAATGGAATTAATAGCTACCACTTTGCATTTTCCAACATGGAATCAGAGCTAAGGTGAACAAGAGAAGGCAACTAGAAGGACACAAAAAGAGGTTGATTGTCAAGGGGAATCTTTTGTGAAAAGACACAGGAAAAGAAGTAGAAGACCTATTGATCTAGAAGAAAGGTTTCTACATTGAATAAGATCAAGTCTACATCAAGCTCTCATCAAAGGAAGGCTTGAAAGGAAGATTACATGAAGGTTGTTGATCTCCCTTAAAGGGATTTATTTGGAAGGCATATTTGAAGCATCAAAGGATCTTGGCATCATTAATCACTCTTGGAAGTTGTTATTGGAGGAATCCTAGGAGACATCTTTCAAGGACACTATTGAAGTCTCTTCAAAGATCTTGAAGGCATCAAGGAAGTTGAAGACATCATCAAGAAAGAGAAGAATCTTCGTTTTCAAGTGAGTATCATATTATTAATCTATGCCTAAATCTGCAGGTCATATGGATTCTTACTGCAAGGAGAGAAATAAGCTCGTTGGAGCATCAAATTACCTAGCATGGAAGAAAAGGATTGACCTGGCACTTACTGACCATGAGGTTATGGAGTATGTTGCTGGTGAAATCACTGAACCTAGCAAAGACAAAACTCAAGATCTAGCAAAGTACAAGAAAGGGGAAGTAAAGGCTCACAGGATCATAGTTGAATCCATCAAGGATCCTCTTGTTCCATTTGTTGCAAATTTGAAAACTTCTTAGGCGATGTATGATAAGCTAGTGAACCTTAACTCTGTAAGAACATAAGGACAAAAGATGTCTTTGTGGAATAAACTATACAAGATGAAGAAATCAAAGGATGAGGACATGGCATCCTTTCTGATGAAGATCTCTCAATTAAGAGATCACTTGCAAGGGCTTGGAGAGACAATTTCTGATTCGGAAATGACCATTTGTGTATTAAATGCATTGCCACCAGAATGGAGCAACTTTGCAACAAGCATCTACTCTAAGAAAGATTCAACTCCCTTTGATGAGTTGTGGGCACAATGCATTTTGGAAGAATCAAGGATCAAGGTAAAAGATGACATTGGATCAAATGAGCAATCTCAAGCCTTTCTAGCTTGAGTCAAGAAGCTGAAGAAAGGAAAGTTCGGGAAGTCCAAGAAGAAAGATATGTCCAAGGTTCAATGCTTTAAGTGCAATGAATATGGACACTATAAAAGGGACTGTCCAAGCCAACAAAACAACAAGAGAAAGGAAAGAAGTGAGGCTCACATAGCTGAGGAAGTAGGAGAACCTGAGAAGAAGCCAAAGAAAGAAGAAGTGAAAGATCTTTACTATTAAAGAAGGCATCTTGTTTGGTTCTTGGTAAAATTGGTCTTTCCTTTAGGATAGCATGCATTGTTGTTTACTTTAGAAGAGTCTTGATTTTGCATAACATCATAGAGAGAAGCATGTGATAGTAGCATATGTAGAGTCTACTTGGTTAAGATTGCTTTGTAGAAGTCATCTAGTCTTTAAGAATAGATAGATAGACCATTTTGCATATTGATCATCCAGGCATTATCTAACATTATGTTAGAGGTAGTCATCTTGCTTAGATGGATCATTATGATCTTGGAAGAACCATCATTATGGAAGGTTCTTGGGAAAAGCACTATGACAAAGTTAGTATACATTCCATGTAATGTGGAAACAATACTAGTAAAGGGATGAAGGAATGCAATGGGTCAGGATGCCGACCCTTGTGAAATATATATATAGCTAGATGATGGAATAAGAAGCACATTAAAAGTGACCCTTGGATAAGATTCATGTATAATCTTGTAACATGCTTTAGTATGATTGGATGTTGTTTAAAAAGGAAAAATTTGACTTACGGATTTATAAAAGATTAAGACTTTCTCTAGAATATGTAAAATAATGATTAACATCCAGTATAATCTCCGAAAGAAAAAGTTGTAACTTGGTAATCAAGTTCGATCCTTGGGCACTTTGATGCATGAAGGAAGATTCAAGTGGAGATGGACCATAAGGATGTTGATATCTGGACGAGAAGGTCATCATGAGGAGGTAAGTCTATTTTTAATTATTGGTTATCTGGTTAACATATTATTTTGCTACCTGGAAGAATGTTGCAGGAATACATGATGATAGTTGAGGCAAGTTTAACTGTATGGATTGAAATGTATGAAGAACGTTTCGGGAAGCTCAATATCTCGTACATGGCAATTGTGAAGTCAAAATGTGCCCATCTTGGGATTGAAAGGTAGAAATTCGAAAATATAACCTGAAGGTCAAAGGAGATCACTTTCATGAGGAAGCTATGATCAACTTGAAATTTGGAAAGGCTCAATGCAATGCCTTCATTTATGCTGTCGAAGATGAAAGTGATAAAGATGACCTGGATCTCGTCACAAGATTGAAGAGTGAAGGTGGCTCCATGATACCTCGGAAGGAAGCTCAATGCAAGAGATGCGAAGGACAGAGGGAGCCATGTAGCTATGAAGAACAAGTAGCTGATACTCTTATAAAGACAAGCTATAAGGCTTGTGGTGATGACTTCCCAAGTAGAAAGGAAGTATGGAATCCTCTCTGGTTTTGAGAGGGAATAAAGGAGTCTCCTTGATAGGAGCAAGGATCTATTCCATAATCAAAAGGGAATAGGGTTATCCTCTCTGATTGACTTTGCTTTAAAAATCGACTGGCTCGGAACTGCCTCGGTCGAGTTGGTCCGAGCCAGGCCTTGAATTTGTGACTCAGCCCTGGATTCGGTTCGGCCGGCCGGGTTAATACTGAGCCGACCGAGTTGTCTAACAACTTGGCCGACGCGGTATTAACCCGGCTGGCTCGGCCGAGCCCGCTATAACTTGGCTGAGTTAGTGACATCGGCCCACAAAAACTGGAAAATTGCGATTTAAAAAAAAAGATGTTTTTTTGGGGACTCCAAACTGGTTTATAGTTTGCCTATTTGGTCTTTGGGGTCCATTCCCCTCTCCTAAACCCTACTTAACCCACTCAACCCCTCTAATTCTCTAACAACCATCTCATGCATTTGAGTGAGAATTTCAGTGAGAGATTGTGAGGAGTTGTTGAGTTTGTTTTTGGAGCAGTAGTGAGGAGTCTTGGGCAAGCATTGTAGCTGGAGTGAGGAGCTTCTTGGGCAACCATTTGGAGTAGCATTGAGGAGTTGGTTTCTTGGAGCAAACTTGAGGAGGCAGTTTGTGCCTGGAGGTATTTTTTTTCACTTGTAAAAATCTATTTTTGCTTATTAAATTTTATGTGCAAATCTAGAAATCGTAAAGAGTGTTTTTTGTGAAAGAAATGAACATTGAATCAATGTTTTTTTGTTTTGTTTTCATTTTGAGATTGTTTGCTTTCATTTCCAAGTCAAAAAATGGCACCTACGGTGAAAGACACTGCTTGGGCATATGCTGTAATGGTTGATAGTCAAATGCATTGCAAATTTTGCCATAGGAAAATTAAGGAAGGTCATGGGGGCATTAATAGGTTGAAACAACACTTGGCGGGGATTAGAGGCCAAATTACTCCATGTACCTCACCAAAAATTGGGGAGATTAGGAAGGATTTGTTAGCCAACTTTGAGAAGTTTAAAGAAGATAAGGCTAGGCAAAAAGAGTTAGAGGCTGAAATTGGGAGGAAGAGGAATATACAAAAAACGCTGGCTACCAACTCCCATTTTGATTTTGAGGGTTCTTCCTCTATCCCTTGTATTGATGCATCCAACCCCTTCTGATATGTTCTTCCCTCTTTTGAGTCTATTCAAGAAAAGGGAAAGGGTAAAATTAAAGCAGGTGATATGAATATCAAAAGTTATTTCACTCCCTCCTCTCCATCAGATGCTCATGGTCCTCAACCTAGTAGAAGTCATTTGCAACCCACTTTAGATGACCATTGGAAGAAAGAATTGAGGGAGACTGCTTGTGACTACATAGCTAGATGGTGGTATGATGCTGATATCTCCTTCAATGCTTCCCGTTCACCATATTATGAGCCTATGTTTGATACCATAGATGCTTTTGGAAAAGGCTTCAAAGGCCTTACTATGCATGAGCTAAGGGGGTATTGTTTGCAGAAAGAAATTGCCTCCATTAATGAGTATTTGAAAGATTTCAAGGACTCATGGGCAAGAACAGGGTGTACCATCATGTCAAATGGATGGACTGATCAAAGAAACCGTGCCATCATAAACTTTCTTATCTTCTGCCCACAGGGAACCATGTTTCTAAAATCAGTTGATGCATCTCATAAGGTAGAAGATGGACAATTGTTGTTTCAGCTATTGGATGAGGTTGTTGAGGAGGTGGGGGTGGCTAATGTTGTTCAAGTCATCACGGATAATGCCTCTAACTATGTTCTTGCTAGTAAACTGTTAGAGGAAAAGCACAGAACCATCTTTTGGACCCCATGTGATGCACATTGCATAGACCTCATGCTTGAGGATATTGGCAAATTAGATTGGGTCAAAAACACTGTAGATCATGCCAAAAGCCTAACAAAATTTATCTATAATCATTCATCGATTTTGAGCCTAATGAGGAAACACACAGGGGGCAGGGATATTATTAGGCCTGCCATCACTGGATTTGCTACTCATTTTTTGACATTGCAATCTATGCTTTCACAACATAGAAACTTGCAAAAGATTTTTTCTAGTGAATAATGGAATCAATGCCAGTGGTCTCACAAACTGGAAGGCAAAGAATTGAAAAAGAAAGTTAATGAAGAAATATTTTGGAGAAAGGCAACAGAGATTGTGAAGCTTGTTGAGCCATTAGTTAAGGTGTTGCGGTTGGAGGATGGGGCAAGATTGGCTATGGGCTTCATTTATGAGGCTATGGATCAAGCAAAGGAGCAAATAAAGAGGGCATACAAGGATAAAGTGGCTAAGTATGGGCCCATTTGGGCAATCATTGATGAAAGATGGAACAATCAACTCCATTGCCCTATACATGCAGTTGGGTATTTTTTGAACCCTCGGTATCATCATAAAGCTAAGGCAACAAAAGCTTTGAAGGGGGAGGTTAGAGATGGATTGATTGACTGCATTGATCTCATGATCCCATTGGAGTGTGATTAGCTGGAGATACACCGATAGGCCACAACCTTCAACAGTGCCTCAAGTACCTTTGGGAAGAACCTAGCCAAGATTGCAAGGGAAGTAGATGAGCCAAGTAAACAAACATTTCAATTTTCAAATTCTTAATACTTATTTTGTTAAATCGTTTATAATTTGAAAGTTGGATATAATTTGTAATTTTGTTGAGCAAACTCATTACACTCCTATGGTTGTTGCAACACAATGGTGGGAGGCTTTTGGTAGCCATTGTCCTGAATTGCAGAGGTTTGCAATTGGTATTTTGAGTCAAACTTGCAGTGCTACTGGGTGTGAGCGCAATTGGTTTGTCTTTGAGAGGATTCACACAAAGAAGAGAAACCATTTGGATCAAAAACGGTTAAATGATCTAGTCTATGTCCAATACAACCTTCGGCTCAGACACAACCAATTGCTGAACAAAAGACCTGATTCAGATCCCATTGTGTTGGAAGACATTGATCCAACATCAGATTGGGTAGAGTCTACTCTGATGAGGATCTTGATTTGGATTTACAGGTGGAGGCAGCACTCGAACATAATGTTCAGTTGAATGCATATCCTGATCCACTTGTACCAGCCTCAGGGCCAACCCCAAGTCCTCTAGTTGCAGGCGCTTCTTCTGTGGAGCCACGACAGAAGCACATATCTCGTCTATCTCAGCTTGCAGCTGCTGCACAGCCTGCTAGTGCTACCACTTCTATAGTTGCAGTTGGAGATGATGATGAGGAGGAGCCATGGGGCCCCTGTCTGGCTCTGATCCAGATGATCTTGGCTCCTCTAGCAGTAGCCAGTGACGCCACTAGCCAGTAGTACTGGTCACAATTTACTTTTGTTGTAGAGGCCATTTCTAGCCTCCTTGGTTATGTGTTTTTGTTTTGATCTCTATATCATCATCATGTATGTATTGGACAGTGCACTGGGTGCCATTTTGATATAATGGATATATACATGAGCCTGCTTTGATCATATGTTGTCTTCTATCTATGTTCTAATGCTGTGTTTGGAAACATGAATGAAAATATTTAAAATTATGTTTTTTATAAAAAAAAGAAAATTAATGTATTTTTCACAACGACTGAGTCATTGAAATCGAGCCGACCGAGTCAATACTGAGTCAGAGTCGGAGTAGGAGTCGACCCTCAGCCGAGTTCGTGTCGGAGTCGAAGTTTTAAAGCATTGCTGATTGAGAGGGAGTGATGTCAGACATCACATGTGCATTCTCTTTTTCATGTGATAAAGAGAGAATGGTGGAGGATTGGATAAGCATCTATGGTTTCCTTGATGATATAACATCCAAGAAAGGAATGGTACCAATACTCTTTGAGGATGGGACATGTATCCGAGAGAAAAGTGGTAAAAGAGGACCGATATTCTTTGAGGACTTAGGAATGGATATCCAAGATAAGAATAGTCCTAAAAGGACATACCTTGTGAACATCTGGATGGGGTATGTGCCTTGTAGAGGTAGTGTGGTATCACACATAAAGCCTCCCAGCATAATGCTCTTGAATGAAGTAAAGCTTGTCTAGTTAGGCCTCAGAGACAATGCTGGTCATAATGATGATGCTTACAATTGGCTTATCAATCCGACTCTTCTTATGAGAACTCTTCAGTTTGAGAATGATGTTGTACTGGTTGTACAATTATGAATACCTCCCTAGTTAAGAGGGAGTGTTGAAAATGTAACTAGTTTCGGTCTTCATAATTGTTGTACTCATTTCAATATGTATCCTATATAACAAACAAAAGAAGAAAGAGAAAAGGTTATTATTAAAGAAGCATGGATTTCATGCTTCTTATTGATGGTCTTCTAGGTAAAAGCATGTTCTTCATGCTTCTAGGGTTTGTTAGGTCTTAGGATTTATTGTCATGAGTCAAAGGAGTCAACATCATGTTTATAAGACCCTTCCGGGCAAAATGTAATTGGAAAAAGAATTTATTTTGAGTCTAGAAAGTCCTGGAAACTCCAAAAGTACAAGTCGGCCTAAAGGAGGGAATTCGACCCCTTGGAAAGGCTATATAAAGGAGCAGTTCGACCTCATTTGTCACTCACTCACCAAGAAGTTTGATCTCAAGGAAAAAGTTCGATCTATAGCTAGGAAGCAAGAAGACAAGAAGAGTGAAGGTCTAGAAGAAGAAGAAGACTTGTTTTGGGCTATCTCTCTCTCACATGTGCAAAAGTCTAGGGTTTTTGTAGCTACAAAGGAGGCTGAAATTGCAGATCCGAGTTGCAGTAGGATGAAGTGTAGTCTCTTGTTGCTGGAAGGAAGAATACTTTATCTAGATGTCGTTGACCTTAGGAGGAGTGGTCTTGCTCTAGGAAGGTCTCAAGAGGAAGTTGGATTAGGGTTTCTGCAGCTGCTATAGAGTCGAAGTTGCAGTATTGAAGCTGGCAAGTCGAAGTTGACGCTAGATCAAGGAAGGACTTGGTAGATGGGTTGACTTGGTACTTGGAGAAGGACTTGGTCTAGGGTTGGGTCTTTGTTGTCTCATTGGAAGCAGATTCTATAAGAGAAAGTTTTCTCAGTTTTCCCTTGGCTAAGAGCCTAATTTCTGTGTCCTCTGATGTTACTGTTTTTGTTCATGATATTTGTTTGCTGAAATGATCTAAATAAAGAACACAAGAAGACTACCTAAGTTCACAAGCAAATTAAGGTACAGGAAAATTGGAATTAATAGCTGCCACTTTGCATTTTCCAACAAGAACCTAAACAGGCAATTTGAATTTTCCATGCTAGACACCAAGTCTATGCAGAATCACCCGTTTGAGCTAATAACATCAATAAATTGAATGTTTCTTAATGGTGAAAATATCCTTACTTTCTACCATTGGATTCAACATGTTTGGGCCCCACATATGCTCAAGATTTGTGTTTGCTTTGATTAATGGCTTCCCTTCAACCTAGGACTACTTGTAGCGCTACTTGGTCATTTTGCAACTTAGAGGTTGAGGCCTCATTAAAGATCTTAATGTAATCGAAGGTGTTGTTTGACACCTCCTCCTCTACAATGGTTAGGAAAGAATGATTAGCAAAATGGTTGCTGACATCTTTTGCATGTTAGACACCAAGCCTATGTAAAGGCACTTGTCCGAGCTAATAACATCAACAAATTGAAGCGCTCCTAATGGCGAATATCTCCTCACATTCCACCATTGGATCCAACCCCTCTGGGCCCCATAGATGCTTAGGATTTGTGTTTGATTTTGATTAATGGCTTCCCTTCATTCTGGGACAACTTGTAGCACTACTTCTTGGTCATTTTGCAGATTAGAGGTTGAGGCCTCATTAAAAATCTTAATGAAATTGAAGATGTGATTTGACACCTCCTTCTCTAGGATGGTTTGGAAAGAATGATTGGCGAAATGGTTGTTGATCATCTACCCAACATTGTGTTCCAAGGGGTAAGGTGTTGAATTTTGTAGCTATGGTCGATCTTTTTAATGCGTAATTTGTACTTATAAAGATAAAATATAAATTATATTTGTGATGCAAGAAAAATTATATTAGGCATGTTCTTCCTGCTTGTGATGAAAGACAAAATTATTTGTTTGTCAAAAGAACATTTTTATAAAGCATTTTCTTCATGGCCTTTCAAAATAGGGAAAATGAATTTCTCAAATTTGAATTTTTGACACTACAAGATGCCAAGTCGGTCCACCTATTGATCAAGTCGGCTCTGCCTCAAGATGCACCTATTCGAACCCTCCAGATTTATATAAATAAGGTCATTTGACCTCCACCAAAAGTGCGAATTCAGATTATCATCATATAACATCTTCTATCCAGCCATACGAAGGAGTCTAAGGAGCGGATTGAAGTGATTAAGGAGCTGATCTATTCTCTGTGGAAGGAGCTGAGATATCAGTGACTATTTCCTGTGGAAATGGCCAAAATCTTCAATGGAAAATCTCTGTGAAGGGATGAGTTACCTGTGGTGAATGCTCTGTGAGAAATGGCCGAATTCCTGTGGTTTATCTTTGTGTACAGGACTGAGAGTCCTGTAGTCCATCTCTGTGGATAGGGTCGAGTTTTCTAAGAAGTGAAGTCTGTAATCTAGCCATAATTTCCTGTGGTTCAAACCTGTGAACTAGCCTGAATTTCTGTGAAGTAGAGTTTGTGATCAAGCCAGAGATTTCTGTGGAAAGAAGTTTGTGATCAAGAGAGAAGTCTTGTCATCAAATCTGAACCTTTATGTGAAGAGAAGCAGGACGAAACTCAACCCTACTACAGATCTTGACTGAGATGCTCAAGGTGGATTTTGTGGACAAAGTGAAGGAGGTGTGACTTGGCATATTTGTGGTTGTCTTGTAATATCTCCTGTTGAATTGAATATTTCTCTAAAAAGAAGGTTGCTGGGTTTTTCCCCCAAGTGGTTTTCCCAAGGTAAACATTGTGTCTCTCTTGTGCATTGTGATCTCTATTGCTTCATTGTCTTTATGGTTGAATTTCTGAATGTGTGATTGCTTAATGGTACATTGAAGTGCTAAATAAACATCTACATTATTGGAAATAAATATCAAGTTTCAGAATAAAGTGCTTGTATAACTGCACTCGAAAAATCAACAGAAGCAGGGGTGGAATACCATTAATTTGAGTAAAATGGTGTAGTAGATAACCGAGGGCCTCTATTGCCACTACTTACGAAGTTGGGCCCATTGGGAAACCTTTTTGAATTGATTCTCTGATTTAGCTAAATTTATAGCTGAACATGTCAATGCATTAGAAAAGAGAATCTCGATGAACTGAAATAGAATTGGAAAACCTTAGCATTTGAACATTTGCCAATGTGAAAGGCCATTCGTCATGCTCATAAGCATTTTCAAAACAAACTTAGTGAAAGAGTTTGTCTAGAATTAAATCCTTGACTCAATTAAAAGCTCATCTATGGCATTCGACCTAAATTCTGCTTTCAAGTTCGTCTAGGGATTTTAATCATGAGCCTGATAGTCAAACAAACAAGTTGTAATAATACTCTTTTGAGAACCAAATAGCTTTTGTCTAAGCATTGCTATTTAATTGAATCAAGTTAAAAATCAAAGATTTCATAAGTTTCAATGTGGAATTTTTTTTCAACTATTGGCTTCATACTATTCAAGTCAAAAGGATTGTCAAAGGGATTGATGACCAAAATTAGTCAAAGGGATTGTAAAGTACAACATCAAAATGGCAAAAAGGGGAATACAAAAATTCTCCAAAAGTGCAATAGAGTACCTAAAGCTAAGACAAAAAAATGAAAAGGAGAGCCCTATGTAACAAATAGAGCAAGCTATAGGTACAAACTTCCGAAATAAGACTCTTTTTAGGCCATGTGTTCTATGTGCCCCCGTTGGACACATGGACCATCAGAGGAAATTTGTTGCCAAAATGGTCCCTTGAAGGAAATTCTTAAATAAAAAGTTGTATATGGCACATCAAAGTTGTAGACAAACCGTGTTATGAGTGAATCCTCCTATTTGTTCTTTTGGGAATTGGTTTGCTAATTGCAGGTCTAGAGGAAATGTAGGGTCTCATTAATTTGGATGCTGGTTGATTACAAAGATTTGTCTACCCAAGGAAAGAAGGAAGTGATTGTCCTAACAAGTTATCTTTGGTGGGTTCTATAAAATTAGTTTTTCGAAACTTAATACTTCCCTTAGGAAAAGAGCTAGACACCTAAAGTCCAGATATTAAAGGAAAGTGGGAAGGGTGGTTTCTGAATCTCTATAGAGACAATGGGAGCTCACCCTAATGTCATTTTGGAGAATTGAAGGTTAAGGTTCTCTTCTTCTGTAGGTGAAAAACTTATTAGATCCTGTTAACTTTTGGAGATGATATCCCTGATTTTGGAGACCATATGAGTGAATTGGGCAAGAGGAACCTAAGGCTATGCATCTGGTGCTTCTGAAAATGGTTTGTTCTAATAAAAAACCCATTTCTTTACAACATGAAATGCGCAAAATGGATCTATCAAGCGCCAAGACTCGAGAGGGATCAAATCTCTTGAGGTGCAAACCTTTCCCCATGTTTTGCACTCAAAAAAGAGGTTTGTACCTTGAGAGATTTGATCCCTCTTGGCGCTTGATAAATGTTGTAATATCCCCAATTTTGATTCTCCGCATTAGAGATGATTTTTGGAAGAGGAGGAAATTCCGGCATTGGGACTTAGGAGGAAAAAGGGAAATTGCAGCTCTAGTGGAACGTGGGGCCCACAAGAGAGAGAAATTCGGCCCAAGAAGGGAACTCACACTCTTGGAGGAGAGAGAAAAGAGGAGGGGGTGCGAATTAGGAGAGAGAAAGAGTGGGGGCCACCAAGGGAGAGAAGGAGGCCAACAATTATAAATAAGGAGAAGAGGCCTTCATTTGCATCTTTTGACAATTTAACTTCTGAACACAAGTTTTCTTGAGCTGTTTAGCCAAGTCAACTGCGCTGTTTAGCACGAGGGATTCCCAAGCGGGAATTCCACCTCTACCTTTGGTGAACTCCGAGTGTCACCCTAGGAGAGTAGAGAGAAGTCTATCTCAGGACTTCTAAAGGAGCTACATTGCAGATCATTTCCAGCTGGTGCGTATTTTCCTTGGGCACAAAAGTTGTTCGAAGCACCCCAATTGAGATCAGCTATAGATTGCTAGAGTTCCGGAGGATTTGCAGGAGTTTTTCCCACACATAGCCAGAGATTTTGTAGTGAATTTGTTGGGCTGTGAGGTAGGGATTTTGAGGAGCCATTTCTCTCACTTTGAGCATTGCATAGGGGTTTCTAGCTTAGCCTATGCAAGGGAAGAAGGGAGAAGAATTTGTGGAGAGATAGGGGCAAGGAATAGAAGGTGTTTTTTTGGGGAGATTTGCAGGAATTTGGGAGGCATTCTGGTGGTTATTGTGGAACGTATTGGCTGAGCTATTTCCAGCAGTGCACATTGCTCAACATAGAGAGGAACTCGCACCATTTTGGGGGCACTAGTGAGTGACTTGTGGATCTAGCCCAAACCCTTTATGGGCTTTTGTGGGTTTGGTGTGAGAAGGCTAGGATAAATTTTGCAAAATTTTCTGAGCACTTTTGAGGGAAGAATTCCTAGTTCCATCCAGTAGCCAACAACAAAAATTGTTGGAGGAGGGCGCAGTTCACCCTGGGACCATTTCCACCACTTGGGTTCGTGAGATATTTCTGGGTCTTGCTGGGTATCTAGTGAGGAGGCCACCATAAGAGTTTTAGCTCATTCCGGGCACTCTTTAGAGCAGTTCCTCTAGTTTCCTTCTAGCAGCAGCTAGCAGTTCTTCCTGGGCATGCGCAATTCTTCTTGGGGGATCTTTCCAGCATTTGAGCATTGTAGTCACACCTGGGTTCTTGCCATAGCTTGCAGTAGCAAGCCCAGGTTCCTCTGATCTCATTTATTGTACTCATATTTATCAAAATTAATACAATGACTTAGAGTTTTTCTTCATATTTCTGTGTTCAAATGTGTATGGTTGTGCATTTCTGAATTTTGTAGCTGTAGGTAGTTCATTGCTTCTGTTATCTACGGTATTTTTCCATTTGGAATATTACAGA
Source organism: Pinus tabuliformis (assembly GCA_031772625.1). Classification (NCBI taxonomy): domain Eukaryota; kingdom Viridiplantae; phylum Streptophyta; class Pinopsida; order Pinales; family Pinaceae; genus Pinus; species Pinus tabuliformis. The sequence continues at coordinate 441,672,554 of CM062805.1, forward strand.
TTCTGAGTTAAGATGCATCTAGGCTGATTTTTCTTTTAGAGCTATCCACTTGTTGACATATTTTTTAAATATAGGTAAAAATGCCATAGATTCCTGCCCTTTCTCCCAGTTTGCAAACTTGATTGAGGGAATACTGTTGATGAGGAATAGTTATTGGATAGCAGTGGATCAGATTCATTTTATGCCTGTCTTATATGATTTATTAAGTTCACACGATTACATTTGCACATCTTTAGTTTTCCGTTGATGAATATTATGGCTACATTGTATCAGATGCCTGAACTATCTCATGTTTATGTAATGGATGGAAGTAGCCATAGTTCTATGAAGAGCAGTAAATAATTTTACATTAACACTTTTTATATTTTGATTTAATCCAAGCACTGTGACTACCTCAATAAATTTTTTGTTCTTTCTTTCCTGATTCTTGAAATATTGGCATATTTTTCATTTTCTTTACCATGAGAATTTCTTCTTGCAGGTCCTTAATGGTTTGATTAGCAGAGATGACCCAAAGGAGGCAATGACGGTTCCAATAGGCATCATTCCTGCAGGTTCTGATAACTCACTTGTGTGGACAGTGTTGGGAGTCAGAGATCCTATTTCGGCTGCAGTGGCTATTGTAAAGGTGAGGCAAATGGTTTGCTTTTAGAGATGTGGTAGTTCAAATCTGTGAGGGTGCTTATGTCTCTGAATGTGATAGGTACTTCTGTAGCAGACAAAGTAATTTACTTCATTGTAAAAGTTTTGAACTCAAGTTAAATTTTTTGGCAGCATATGCTATCTATTGATGACTAGTATAATAAAGTGAAATTTTTAATCCATGCCTTTGTTATAAGTTACTTGTATAAGAATTTATACAATGTTGACTGCTGCAACGCACCTCCAAACACCTTTGTTTTTTCCTTTTTAAAAGCCATGCCAGAGTTGTAATTGCTTTGCAGAGTTCAGATTGGCATCTGTCAGAATGGTTGTAATCTGCTTGCTGGTAAGCATCATCTTCAATTATCACGTGCAAAATTTGCAGAACGACCTTATGGATCTTACAACTCTTGATAAAAGGAGTAGATTATAAGAGAGGAGATGAAACAAAATAGTTTGAGTCTTACATATCAATCGTTGAAAGTTGTTATTCCTGTAAAAGCTATGACACTTGTAGAGAAGTGAATTGAAATTCATATCAGTGTGCAGCAACTACCAAGCTGGGTCAAAGGGACTAGAAATTACACCAATCATGAGAGCCCATACAAAACAAGGGGTACAAGAGCCCCCTTTAATATGAAAGTTGAAAGAAAAGCAAGCATACTAACAACATATCTGTATGTGCGCAAATAGGTTCCTGGGGAAAATCCCTAGAACGTGGATTGCACAATGTTGGATGAAATCTTGTGAAGACCATCAAGGTATAAAATTGTTGCAAAAATTACCTCGATAGGGAAACTGTTTGATTTGAGTTGGGTGGTAGTCTGGCAGATAATCTGTTTATAGGAGAACCACTTTCCATCTAAGAAGATACAGGGACAAAGATTAATGTGGAGTTCAATGGGACCGCCTTGGAGCATCGTATTGTTGATGGTGGGTTTAGATTGAATAGGAGTCATGTTGTTAGTTGGGAAAATTGTTATTATGTTTCTTTTCAGTTTTGACTGGAGCCAATTGCAATCTCGATTCTCATTAGAACAACCTATTACATTGGTAAAGGAGAATTCTGTTTTGGAGTTTGGCGCAATTGATTTTTCATTGAAAGGAAGGCATTGGCAAATAAATCAGATGGAGGAACATTGATTTGAACAATGAAACTGTGAGTGTGGAGTAGAAAAGCAACAAGTTTTGAAAGTATTGAGGATGATATTGATATTTGCTCTGATGTTGTGTTTTTGAATTCATAGGAGTTTTGAAATGACATTGAAGCATCACTAGTGGCAATTAGATGCGTGCTAGTTTAGAAAGGGACAATGAAAGTGGATTACTCTCTATACTTCGCAAACAAATGACTTACAAGGGCAGAAAAGAATTATAGTGCCTCAGGGAGGAGGAGAATATATGCTATCTAAAAGTTCTCACATTACTTATTAGGTATTTCCATTGTATTTATTATGAAGCCCCATGTAAGCACTTTTGGTGAACGTGTTGATAAAGCAACCATTATTGTCAATAGGTTCCTTCCCTATGATTATGAAGCTGAGAACAATTATTGTCAATAGGATCCTTCTCTATGATTATACCAATTGAAGGGTGATGGAGGTTGGTAAAGAAAGTAGTGCTCTTATTTTTGATTAACAGTCTTCTATCTTGAATAGGAGCAAACCAAATGCCACGAGGTTATAGTTTGGAGGAAATGAACACAATCCTTAAGGAGGCCCGTTAAGGCTTAGTTGGTGAAGAATAAAAACAACAGAACTTTTTCTTGTTGGGTTATGGGAGGAAATATTGTTCCAAGTCATGAAGAACCATGTTTGAATGCACGATACTTATTAGGGCATTATGTTTGTTGACAAAAGAGTTTATGTGCAATTCTCCCAACATTTTCTTAGGAGTTGTAGGGTCCCTTTTGGTGTTGATGTTTTTGCAGCATCGGGCAAACATTCTCCCACGGGGCCATACTGATTTGACTAGTGGGGGAATGGTACATTCACCCATGGGGCCATGCTGATTTGACTAGGGGTGAATGGCCCAGGGGCAAACTTTCTCCCATTGGGATATGCTGATTTAACTAGGGGAGATTGATACATTTACCCTTGGGGACAGGATGATTTGGCTAAGGGTAAATGGCCCACAATCATACATTGTGCTCCAGGATGGAGTGATCTATCTTTTATAGAGTGGGTTTAAATTGTTTATTGATTGGGTTTTTTCACCCAATAGTGGGGTAAACAATTCTAGTCTAATGTTGATTTGTGATGTAGTGTCCATTAGTGAAGGGCTTTCTTGTGATGAGGAGCCACCTAGATGGGTCTCTAGTCAACCTTAGAGCTCTATATAAATAGGCAGCATGTGAGAGGCATATGATCAACATAAAAAGTTCATTGTATCTTTTCTAATGGAGGAGAAATTGGAGAAATCTGTTGTCTTGGTTCATCTTCATCGTTTTTCCATCTCTCTTAGATGCCGCTCGTGTGAGACATAATTGACTCTTGACTAGCTGTATAACTGAGTTTGACCATGCCGCACGTGTTAAGTTTGACGACAGCCGCATGTGCGAGTTGGTCGCAGGTTAACTGCAGGCCAGCCACATGGTAGCCTTATCAATTCCATTCTTACTAAGTTGGGACCAACCTACTCTGTGTTTGTTTCCACCTTCCATTCTACTAGAGAAGCCTTTATTTCTCAAGGACAAGACTACAAGTCCCCCTCTTTTGATGCCTTTTTGATTCTTTAATAAGAGAACAATAAAAACTCTTACATCTTGGTCTTCTTAATCTTGGAAACTATTCTAAGAAAGCCTTCGCTGCCCAACAACAACCAAGTTCAAAGAATCCTAAGAAGTAGTATCCTAAAAGAATGGTCATAACCCAAACAAGGGTCCTAAGAAATTTCAGTCTCAAAATGAAAAATCATTTCAACAAAATGATAAGGCAAATAAAAACAAAGGGAAGAAGACTGATAGACATTGCCACTTTTGTAATCGAGATGGCCACTTAGAATCCAAATGCTTTAAGAAGATGGAAGCCTTGGAAGCAACAATGAAGAAGCATAACATCCATTTGGAGCACTCTTCAACTTCAACTTCATCTTCAGGAATAACACTTTCTGCATGTGGTTGTCAAGCATCTCGGTCTGGTTATGCACTAAATGTGTCTTCTTCTTCTCATTCTCATGAGTGGCTCATTGATTCTGGAGCTTCTTATCACATGGCCAAAAACAAAGCCATGTTTTCTTCTTTAAATGATTGTAACACCAAAAATATATATGTTGGTGATGATAGATCTCTTAGTGTTGTAGGACTGGAATTGTTCATCTAGACAATGGTCAATTTAATGATGTATTATGTGTTCCAACCTTATCTTGCAACCTTCTATCTGTATATCAGATAACTCATTCAGGTGAAGGTAAAACCGTTGAATTTTCACCTCACGATGTTGTAATTAAGGACCTAAGAGATCCTAAACAGATTTTAGCTACTAGCATTGCTGATGATTCTACAAGGTTGTATAAGTTTAACAACTTTGGGTCATCAACTTTCCCCTCATTATTTGTTGCTCATAATGATGAATTGAGCAAACTTTGGCATGAGCGATTTGGTCACTTAAACTATCGCTCCCTTCAAAATCTATGTAAAGAAAATTTGGTGACAGGTCTTCCTATGTTATCTTGCATAGATGGTATTTGTTTTGGATGTGTACTCGAAAAACATCACCGGGATAGTTTTGAAAAACGTGCTTCTTGGCACGCCTCAACCCCTTTACAACTTGTGCATAGTGATTTATGTGGTCCACTACCAGTTGTTTCATTCTCTGGCTACAAGTATTTCTTAACTTTCATTGATGACTTCTCTAGACGCACTTGGGTATACTTCTTAAAACTCGAGAGTGAAGTATTTAACATGTTCTTGGCCTTTAAGGTCTTTGTTGAAAAACAATCTGGACATCAAATTCTTAAGCTAAGATCTGATAATGGCGGAGAATATGTTAACAACAAATTCATCAACTTTTGCATTGAGAATGGAATTCAAATGCAACATACTGTTCCATATACTCCCCAACAAAATGGTGTAGCTGAAAGGAAGAATCGCACGTTAAAGGAAATGGCTAATTGTATGCTTCAATCTAAAGGACTTAGTCTTAATTTTTGGGCAGAAGCAATTAACTGTGCAAATTACATAGTAAGTGCACTCCTACTATTTTAAAGAAGAAGAAGATGGAGCTCAATTAAATTAGATTTAAGTTTTAAGTGACTTGGTGTTTTTGGAAGTGTGAAGAAAGAAATTTAGAAACTAAGTTTAGAGTGTGAAATGTATTTTTGTTGGATATTCTGAAGATGTCAAAGGATATAGACTTATTCCACTTAAGTCCAAAAATGTTATCATTAGAAGAGATGTAAAGTTTGATGAAAATATATCGGCCTACGAGCCTAGTTCGGTAGATGTGCCACCTCTCTCTATCCCTTCTACTTCTGAAAATATTTCTTCTTCAGATGATGACAGTGAGGATGACAATCCTCCCCCACCTTCTCAGGATCCTCCTTCAGCTCCTCAGCTTCCAAAATGGGTCCGTGCTACTTGGGATGCAGCAGGTGCTCTTACAGGTGATCCTACAGATCAACGACGCACACGTTCTCAGTTCGATAGAGCCTCTTCTTTATTGGCTCAAGCTTCAACGAATTATGATCCTGACACCTTTGCAGAAGCTTCAAGCCATCTAGATTGGGACGCAACTATGAATGAAGAATATTGTTCATTATTGGCAAATGATACATGGGATCTTATTCCTCTTCCAAAGGGACGAAAACTTGTTAGATGCAAATGGGTTTATAGAACCAAGTATGGGCCAGATGGAAAAGTTGATAAACATAAAGCTCGTCTTGTTGCGAAGGGATTTTCACAAGTTGAAGGCATTGACTATACTGAAACCTTCTCCCCTGTTGCCAAAATGAACTCTATTTGCCTTGTTCTTTCCCTTGGTGTCTCTTTCAAATGGGAAGTCCATCGGATGGATGTTAAATCTGCCTTCTTGCATGGGGACTTGCATGAAGAAATCTATATGGAACAACCTATTGGCTTTATACAAACAGACTTGTATGTCGGCTTTTCTAGGTGTCATTCTGACAATACTGTTTACACCAGGAAAGTGGGTAAGTATCTTATCATTCTTGTTCTTTATGTTGATGATCTTGTCCTTACTGGTAGTGATCCCAACCTTATAAACCAAGTGAAGTCTAGCCTTAAAGAGCAGTTTGAAGTGACAGACTTAGGACACTTGCATTATTTTCTTGGTCTTCAAGTCTTGCAATCCAAGGAAGGTATTTCCCTTTCCCAGTCCAAGTATGCCTGTGATCTTCTACGCCACTTTCACACGGAAGACTGTAAGCCAACCCCTTCTCCCTTTCAGTCTGGAGCCAAACTTTGAGTCACTTTACTTCTCCTGAAGTTGATGCTACCTTATACCGTCAGCTTGTAGGAAAACTTTTGTATCTGACCCATACCTGTCTTGACCTTTCCTTTGCTGTTGGCCTTATTGCTCGGTTTATGCAAAACCCACATGAAAGTCATTGGAAAGCAGCTAAAAGAATACTTTGTTATGTTTGAGGTACAATTTAGTTTGGGATTCATTACAGTGCAGAAGCATCTCCTCTATTGGTTGGTTTCACTGATTTCGATTGGGCTGGTGACCCTGATGATCGGAAGTCTACTGCAGGTTATGTCTTCACTCTTGGTTCTGGACCTATTACATGGGCTTGCAAGAAACAAAGTGCCATTTCTCTTTCTTCAGCAGAAGCAGAGTATCGTGGCGTCGTAGAAGCTAGTAAGGAAGCCTTGTGGCTTCGTCAGATCCTGTCAGAGTTTGGTTTTCAGCAGCAACATCCGACTACACTTTGGTGTGATAATCAAAGTGCCATTCAACTATGCAAAGATCCAGTCCAACATCAACGTAACAAACACATTGAACTACACATGCACTTCATCAGAAAGCTCATTCATGACCATGTTCTTGAAGTGCAATATTGTTCAACCGATGATCAAGTTGCAGACATCTTTACAAAGGCTCTCACAGAGGCGAAGTTTACTAAACTTTGATTTATAGTTGGAGTTCAGGAAGTTGTCACTAAGGGGGGATAGGCTTGTTGGATATTCCGACACATAGGAAATAGTTAAGTATAACTTGGTCTAGTGTAGAGTTAGGTAAAGTATGTTTCTTTACTATGTACATTTGTAACTTACAATCCGACGGTCACGATATGTTTTAGACCTGAAGTGATCTGACAGTTCATTCTCTCCTCGTATTACCGACACTTGATCCGTGGCTTAACGCTCGATTGGTCCATGATCTCTATTTAAAGAGCATGGAGGGTCATTGGTAGGGTGACTGTTCATGAGAAAAGCTTATGTAAATTTTCATTCTTTTATTAATAAATTGCCTGAAGTGGCCGCGTTGGCTTAGGCCGTGGATTGTTTCCCTCTTTGAGGGTTTTAACCACGTCAAGAGTATTGGTGTATTGATCTGTGATCTGTTTGTGAGCGGTGTCCTTTGGTGTTCTATCTGAGGAACTTACCCAGTGAATTCCTACAGAATCCCCCCACTAATCCATGTCCAAAAGTGTCCATGATAAGTAAGCAAAAATACCCAACTACATGATGAAAGCTATACCTTCGGGGTTGGAAGGCCCACCTTCAAACATACGATCATAACAGACGGGCGAGGAAGCATAATGGCTGGATGAGGTGGTGGAGATGGTGGAACATCGAGCTATCTAGTGGCTGCAAGGGTCTGCTGTCTACCAGCTAAAGACCATCTATGAAAAAAATTTCTCGAATGGGTGTCACCCACAGGTGGCGGGGAAACATCTGGCTCGAACTAGGACATGATCTCTCAGTAGAGTGCATAGACGTACTCGAACTGGAGGTCATGAGAACACCAGGAATCTCTTGGGACCACAGACTTGTTACCTGCACATCAAATACTAAGCACACATTACAACATGTTTTTGTGGCGCCTTATGATTACCGATGCTTATGTTAGGCCATAAAAAACAATAACAAATAAAATTTACTCCAAATGCAAAGTTAGTATAAATGCAACTAATCTATCATGATAAAAGAATATGATCTTAGTTCTAATGCAAAAATCAACATGCAATGCATCCTACCCTAACATGCGTATAACACAATGTCAAGTATCAAGACAAGGGGTGATTCGACTTAGTTTGATTGCTTGTGGCCAATGTTCGTTGTCAAGTTTAGCAATGTAATAATAATCCTCACCAACCTTGCAATCAATTTTGACAGGAATGGGGTTTTTATCAACCAACACAACATCCCCAACTTAAACTCCTTCTTAAGCTTCTGTTTCTCGTTTTGCTTTTGATTGGGCCTTTTAAGGATACAAATCTCTTGAGAAGGGAGAATAGGGGATGGTTTCTCAGCCTCAGGGGTCTTGTAGTATTGAATTGGGCTCGGTTTCACCACATGAGTTGGATACAAGGGTTCTTTATAGAGAATGAAATGAGTTCCATCGGATTATGGAATGGTGACGTAAGATAGGTCCATTTGAAGTTGACGACCAACGGTAGCACCCCATTTCCTAGACAATAACATACCCCACACATTAGGTATGTTTATGACTGCAACATCCATGAGCATTGATATGTCTGGTTTCATAGCTAATGACACCTTGAGATCCTTTATGAGGCCTTCTACTTCAATGTGCTTGGAGTTGAAACCACACTTTTTGTACGTTCGGGTGATGCTAAGATTTAGTTGCTTCATGACTTTTAATGGCATGATATTTGCAGAAGCCCTGAATCCAACATACAACTGTGCAAGAGAAGGTTATTAATCGCTAAGGTGAGTAAGAACGGCTCATGTCTCGGTTTAGTGTTAGAGAGGTGTATATTTTGTAATGTGATGGGTGTGTCCTCTCCTTGAAACCCTAGGGCTTTCTTGGCTTGCCATGGTTGGCGTGGGAGTTTCATTAGCTCTTTTAAGGGAACTTGCATAGTCATCTTTCCTATGGCAGTGCCTACATCAACATCAAGCTCAACCTCCTTACCTTTAGATTTGTTTTTAGGTTCCCCTTTTGGAGGATCCTTTTTGGGATTATATTTCTTGGGAGGATCCTTCTTAGGAGGAGGTTCTTTATAAGGAGGCTGCTTAGGAAGAGATTCTTTCTTGTTGGGTTTTTTTGAGCTTGGGGGGTGTATTTATCATTCTTTTGTAAATATTGGATCCCTTTAAATCTCCCACCATCATCGATATTGAGGATTGACTCATCCTTTCCTTCTTTAATGGTTACTTCGCTAATCGAAGGATGAGTGTCTATGCCACCTAACATAATGTTGAAGGCTTGGAATTCGACAATGTTAGCTTGCTAATTGCTCTCCTCATCTGCACTTTCTTCTTCATCACTTTGTTCATCCTTAAAAGATGATTCTTGTTCCACAAAATTAGTTGGGGCTAAAGTGTTTGGAACTTGAGATGAGCTTTGCTTGCCTTCCTCATTAGTTTTCTTAGGAAAAGGCTTGTTTTTGGGAATAAAGCTTGATTTCAGAGCCTTTTCTAAAGTGACGAACATATTCAAGTAAAGCCTATCCCTTGATTTCATTTCCTCAAATAAGTTACCAAATTTCTTAAGGAGCACTACAAGGGTTTCCTCAGTTTGGTCTTTGGACTTAGTCTTCTTAACTTCAACCTTAGCTTTAGGATGTTCATTCAGTTCCATTTTGGAAATCCTTAGGTTTTGTTCAACTTCCATAACAATCTCCTTAACCTCAACAAGACCCTTAGGTTTCTTGTCTTTTAATGCATATGTTAGATGACCGCCCACAACCTTAGTGAATTTATCAAGGATGATTGCATCAGGAGGCCTAAGTTTATCAAGGATATCTCTAACGACTTTGTTAAATTTTTGGATAAACTCTTTGATGTCTTCTCTTCCCTTATGTGGTAAACTTCTCTATGTTAAAAGACCCTTGGGCATCAGATGACCATATATTCATGAAAACATCTTCAAATTCGTTCGAGTCGCGTATGCTACCTAGAGAGAGACTAAGATATCACTCCCTAACTTTCCATTCAAAGGATAAGACAAATAACATCATGATCCTGTCCTCATCCTCAATGAATCTAGGGGAAATCATCCAATAGAAGTCATCAACATGATCATGAGCACTTTTGGCGGCATCTCCTTTGGATTTGGGCAACCGGTCATTATATTTCTTAGGCAAAGGTTCGAGATTGTCACTCAATTTCAAACGACCAAAAACACTAGCCAAGTGCCTTGATGACACTCCGCTTCAACTACCCTATAGCAGTATACATTTTTGCAAAAAAAAAGATTCCATCATGATCGAGCAGTGAGATCATCCAGATTTCATCATTATCATCAGTTATCATTTGCGGAAATTGTAAATCCATTTTGCATGTTTATAATGTAAATGATCCTAGTGAGACAATCTGTGTATGTAATAACCTAGGTAAGCCTACTTTTTTGGTGACAATTTCTACCTAGGAGGCTTTTGTCTCACCGAAGCATGTGTGTTTTTAAACATGGATGATCGTAGAGTTATTCCCTCCAACCTCACCCCAAAGCTAGGGTGGATTTTGTCGTCAAGATCTTAGGTATGTCCTAGTGTTCTAGTTGAGTCCTCTATAGTGATATGAGAATAATTTTAACTAATTGGCTAAATTATTTTATTACAAACGGGTGTTCCCCCTTAATGTATTAAATTATAATATCTTGATGTAAAAATTATTTTAGTGCATGGTCCCTCATATTTAGGCACAATGGCTAAAATATTTGAGGGTCGGAAAATTATTAATTCGATCACGAGTCAATTAATTAAATTTGCTGGCAAAAATAAATTAAAATTTTAAGCCAAAAATTTAATTAATTTAGTCTTAGGAAAAATTAATTCTCCAAAAGGTAAAATTCGTGGGTCTCAGAGAAATCAATTTTTGGAGGTCGCCGACCAAAGGAATATTGAAAATTTCAAGAGATTTTGGACCCTTGGGCCTTGATAGTTAAGTCAAAGTCAATTTTTTAAGGAAATCAACTCAAAATAAATAATTTTGAGTTGATTAAAATTCAATTAAATGGAAAATTCGAATTTCCTAAAAAGTAAAATAATTTCTATGGAGGAGATTAAAAGATAATAATTTTTTCTTTTAACGGTCGAGATTACATTGACCGGGATCAAGCTAATTAGCCATTGGAGAATTAATCTATAAATTAAAAGTCACTTGTCATTCAAATCATCCAATCTTTTAGATCGTGTAGTAGCTTTTGAAGCTCTCTTGTAATTTTTTTTGTTTTGTTTTGTTTCTGGAATAATAAACACAAAGTCTTTGGGGTTTTATTGATGGCAGTGTTCCTCTCCGGTATTTTATGGTAATATTGTTTTTAATGTTTTGCTGAATAATATTTATAAATTGTCTATTAATAACTCTCAAGGAATAATCTATTGCACAGGTATCTTGCTTGGTTTATTGATCTAAGGTAGCAATTTTAATTTGATTGAATTAGCAGGTATCTCTAGTTCTTGAAGATTATATTGTTATTTATATTTTTATTGATTTGACAATTTGATTTAGTGTTTGCAAAAATCATTCATACTTAAAAAAAAATTGGGTGCTTGGGGAAGTCCTCGGTTGGACCAGTTGACTCTCGAGACATAAGATCTAGAGAGCCTTCTTGATTAAAATCGTAAGATTATCTGACGAACTTCTTCTTGTAGGGATTTTTTGGGCTAGTACTTAATTTTTTTTTTACTTATCTCTTAAAATTTGTGCTAAATAGCTAGATCTAGCTAGAAAGAGCCTTAGATCTACAGATTTGGCAGCGGAGTCAGACTCATACTCCTTAGGTCTGATAGATCTGTAATCTTGTAACACAATTTTTTAATTTCTAACACTTGGGATTTGGGTTTTCAATTTAATTTTTGTATATACATGAGATCTAGGGTTTTATTTTTGTTTTGTTTTGTGCAGGTTCATATTTGAAGATTTTCAAGGAAAATTTGGGGTTTTGATGCAGATCTAGGCCTTGGAGGGCAAGATCTGGCCTCAAATTTTTGTTTGCAGGGTTAAAAAATGATAAAACCATTTATCTGAAGATTTAGATCTGAGTGAATTCTTAGAAGAAAATTGATTTTCTGGGTAAATTTTTGAATAATTTTATTTATTTATTTATTTTATTTTATTTTTTGTTCAGCCCTTTCCTCAAATTCACAACTCTTCCTCACACTTCAAAACCATTTTCCCCTCGCATCCCCATTCCTCTGTGTTTTTTCCCTCATCTCCCTAGCCCTCACGCTGTCCCTCCTCCTCGTCATTTTCGTTCTCTGCCTTGCATTAAACTTACTTGTCGTGGCCCCTCATGCGACCCTAATCCCTGCTTTCCTTTCTCTTTAGCAGTGGCTCCCTCTCCTTTGCATCCCTAAGTCGTGCCCTTCATTTCCGCTGTCGTTTTGTTGCTCAAGCCTTCTCCTCATTCATTCGCATTCCTTCACCCTGTGTGCGTGAGCTGCCTCCTCCCACAACCTCTCTTTCTCTCCGTGCGGATCCCTCTAGCCTTCCTTGCCAACCCACATCCCTGTCCTCCCTGCTCCCTCTCGCTCCTAGCTCTTCTCTGCATCGTGTTTCCTCAGTTGTCGTACATTTCTCCTCTCCCTCGTTGCTCGAGCCTTTGACCTACATCCAAATTTCTTCCTCACGTTAACTCATTCAACCTAAAAAAAGGGTATTTCGATTTAATTTTTTAAAGTGGCCCTTCAAAAACATTTACCACATTCTTTTTTGATGCGTTGGCCCTTTTAAAAAAATCATTTTTTTTTTACTTTATAACCATTTTCATAATTAAACTTTAAAAGAATTTTAAGTGATGCAAAATTTTAATCTAAGTTCTTTCGTGAGTTTATGTGATAAGGGTTTTAGGGCTTATATCTTTAAAATTTTTTGTGAGGTAAAAAGCTAAAATTTTTCTATAGTCAAGGCAACATATAAATTTTTAAATTTCTCTAAGTTTGACTATAGGAGAAGAGATATATTTTTCTGCATATGAAACATTGGAAAAATTAAGAATTTCAAGAATTATTTAAAGAGGTGTTTAACATTAATAAGCATCTAAATTTCATTGTTATCCCGGATATTAAATCGTTGAAATTTAAATGCTTAGGCTTTCATTATTTGCATGCTTCAGCTAAGTCTTGTGATCATTGGTTTTAATGCTTAATAATCATTGAGATTGCTCACTATCTAAAAATGAAATTAACTCTAAGCTTGGATTTATTTACTTGAACTGTTGGATATTTCTTGAATAATTAGTTTTGAGAATTCTCAAGTAATTGTGATCAACATTTCTATTGAATACTCTACCGTGGACTTGTGGAAAATTATATATCTTTCGGTTCTTAAAATTGAGTATTTTGAGCATCTACGTAATTTGGCATTATCTTGGAAAATTCCTAAGGAGAGTGTTGATCTTGAAGAAGTGTCATTAAATATAGATTGGATAAATAATTTAATTCTCTAAGTTCTCTTGACATTAAAATCATTGGTTTATGGTCATTTTGGCGTCTTTCTTTTAGAGACATTATTTACTTGAACGGTTACATCTTTGGCATCTTTGTATCCTATTTGCATTTGTCTTGTGTAGGATTATCTTCATTAAGTACTCTTGTTATAAGGTTAATTTATAGTAAATACTCAAACATTAAACGATCTTACCTCAAGACTACTCACTCATCTTTTTCGCATCTTGCATCTCTTAGCAGCAGTTGTCCATCCTGTACTTGGTCCCAAACTTCTTAGCAAGATGGTTGACTCTACAAGGCACTGATATCAATCTTATAAATCTAATCTAATCATTTAAGTCTTGATCTAAACAAGTATTTGGTTGCTCAGCTTTGTCTCCTCGACTGGTTGGTTCCCAACTAGTCCTCCTTCATTCCATTTCTGTAGGGTTCATCCCCCTTAGTTTGTTGTTGGGAGACAACTTAAACAGAGAGATTGGGGATCAGGGTGACAACCCCCAATTTGAGCTATTGTCGCGGTGCCTATACATTCTGTTCGACAACATGCCTTTTGCTTTTCGGGACTTTGGGTTGCTTTTGATTTTGGTTGGCATTCGAGTTGGTCGCCATATCAGGAGTTGAATTATCAACCTTTTCAAAGTCAGGGAGAAGGTTAGTTCTAACAGGTGATGGAGTTTGTTCTCCCCTTCTTGCAACAACCCTAGTTAAAGGAGGAATGTTGTCACCTTCAAGCAAACTAAGGGATTGGACAATGAATGGGGTCGACAGAGGAATGTTTGAAATGTCGTCAATGAATCAATTCCTCAATGATTCACAAGGGAGGTAGACCTGCTTCCTCCCCAACAACGACGCCAAAAATGTTACCCCTCAATCTAGTAGGGGTCCTAGGAGGGGTTCCAAAGGGAAAACTACAAAACCAAGTGGCAACAATGGGACAAAGAGCCAATGTCGCCTCAGTCAATGTCCCTTGCTTTTTATGGACTTTCACCGATAGGAGGAGCTCCGGTATAAGAGAAATCACTATGAATGGTACATCAATGATGGAGGGATAGAGATTTCAAGAGCACGTTCATAGGAGCTCAAATGATAGGACTTGCTCAAGAAGCAAGGTATAGGGCTCTCCAAGAAAGGCTTAAGAGGAAGCGTAGACCTATGGATTAGAGATATTCCCTTGATAAGGGTTCCCTAACCTAATATCCTTAAGGGAGGAGGTTTCTAAACTGGTCTTGTGAAATAGAAATTATGAAAGGGCGAGACCACAAAGAA